>JAJEJO010049936.1:896866-1362132 GCA_020662805.1 Glaucomys volans | reverse complement strand
TTTTTTTTTTTTTTTTTTTTTTTTTTTTTTTTTTTGGTACCAGGGATCAATCCCAGGGGCTCTTAACCACTGAGCCACTTTCCAACCCTTTTCACTTCGTTAAATATTGAGGTAGGATCTTCCTAAGTAGCTTAGGTACTCACTAATTGGCTGGGACTGACCTTGAATTTGCAATCCTCAGCCTTAGCCTCCCAAACCCCTGGGATTTACAGCCTTTTGCTACTGCACCTGGCTTCTACTTCAATTCTTTTGAGTGTATGCCCCATCTTATCCTTTGGGTTTCTATAGCAAATAGACTGTAAGGATCTAAAGGCCTTTCTTTCTCCTCCCCACCCACAGGCTGTGAGGCTTTGTGGGTTGACTTAGAAAGTGGTCCCTGTTCATTGGTTCAACTCCAGACACGGCCTTGATTGAACCTGGAAAGGAGGCAGAGGCTGTGTGTATTAGATTGCTAGGTGTTCTGCCATGATAAAGCACCACATTCTGGACTGCTGAATCAGCAAAATCCCTCTCTCCAGTTCTGGAGACTGAAGTGTGTAGGATCACAGGACAAGCAGACTTGGTGCCTTGAGGTCACTCTGGTTCCTAGGAAGCTGCCATCTCACTTTGTCCTCACATAGTGGAAGGCACAAGGGAGTTCTCTGGATCTCTTTCATAAGGATTAATCCCATTCAAGAGGTCTCTGACCTCATGGCCTAATCACCTCCCTAAGGCCCTACTTTGAAATATCTAATCACTGTCACATGGGGGGTTAGGTTTCAACACGTAAATCTGGGGTAAGGGACATAAACATTCAGTGTACAGCATTCTCAGAGGTGAAGTTTCTAAATCATGTGGCAATGCTACTTGAGTCTTTGAGTGACTCATACTGTGTTCCACACGATTCTACATTCCCACCAATAATTCGCAGATTCTAATTTCTCAACATCTTCACCAACACTTGCACATTTCTATTCTTTTACATGATTAGCCACCAATATGTGTACTATCATTTGTGTGGAATTTTATTATTAATGTGCAAACATTTTGCAGAGAACGAGTCTCCCATGTTAGCCTACGTACAGATGCTACCATTGTAGCGCTAGGAAGACCCAGCAGGTGAAGAGGGGTGGGCTTAGTGTGGTATTAGCACTGCAATTCTAGTACCACCACCACCATTATTATGTTCCCTGGGATGACAAAGCATTTATTTGGTTAACTTTACCCAGCACAGATAAGCTAGGATTTTCTTTTTAAAGTAGTTTTCAGTAAACTTGAAAGAGAGCATGAGAGAACAGGTGAAAAGCATAAGACTAAAAAATAAACAATAAGCCACCATCTAACTTCCAGTCTGATTTTATAGTTCTTTTCTCACTTCATTAAGCTCGGTTTGGTCTGATAAAAGTTAATACACATCCCAAATTGCACCTGGTTCTGCATTATGTGCTAGATGTACGGACTTAATTAGACATGAACTGTGCCTATTTGCCTTCTGTTTATCCCTGGAGATCACTCCCCAGAGGTTACTCCCCAATAACATCAGATAGACTATTTTGATCCATTGAGGTATGTCTAAGAAAAACCATCAGACAGCCCAAAGGAAATGCCCCACTCCACTGGCTATCTGGATTCTATTCTTAAAATCAATCTTAATAATCGCTGGTACCTCTTCCCGTCCTGCATCCAGATGTCAGATGCCATGCTACTTAATCTACACCTTGGGAGGATGATCAGTGAGGTGAAACAATATTTTTCAAAGGCTTCAGAAATCCTTTTAGAGAGGAAACTGTATTTGTTTTGGAAAGTGCCTTGAAAAACTTCTTGAGGCAGTAGATGCCATCTTGGAGATTTGGGTTTATAAGAGTCTAGGAAACAAAGGAAAAACTAAACTCAACTGAACAGAAATTGTGGAATGAAAGGAAAGATAGAAAATAGAGAAGATAGAAGGTCAGTGAGAAAATGGGAGCAGGGGAAAGCAAGAAACATGGAGGAGAATGAACACTGACAAGTGGAAATAACTAGTGGACTTTCAGAAACAGAATTTAATCTTGAGAGTGCATGTGCCTACTGTAATAGAGATCACTTTATCATTTGTTCAATAAAGTCATCTTCTCATACACAAGCCTGCCTTGAAATTTTTTTTTTGTTTCTCTCTTCTTTGTGACAATCAAAGAAGGAAAGAAAATATTGGCTTTCACTTGATCAAGTTGATCCAGGGTAGAGCTGGGAAGTATCAGAGTACAGGATGAGAAAATATTCCTTATGTTATCCCAACTGAAGGAGAAGCCCACAGCCAAAGGAGATGGTAAGATAAGAAAAAAGACTAAGAAGTTTCTTGGAAATTAGAAACAAACAAACAAAATGCATTTGAACAACTGTTAAATTGCTAAAATGAACGGTAGGTATATTTGAAATGCTCCCACGGTGTTTGTAAAGGTCAAGGTACTATGTACTCCTGTAAGATCTGGGGACATGCAAGGTCACAACATAATACACCATATAAGGCAGCACAAAAGCACAGGGGTTCAATTCATTCAAAATCAAGTTCATTTCTTATTTCTGTTCAGTATTTTTGGATATGTTACTTCATTTCTCCGCTATTCAGCTTTCTCTCCGGTTACATTGATAATAATGTCAACCTCATGGAGTGTTCTGAAAATCAATAAAACAATGCAGATCAAGCCAAGAGGTGAATCTTGACTTCAATAAATCATAAATGTCATCCCTGACTCCTATTGGTATCTTTTTGGTGAATTCACCATGGAATTTATGTTACAAAATTCTATTGACTCTCATCCTTCCAGGAATATGAACATCTACTAAATAGAACTAGCTCTAGCTGAACACTTCTGTTGATGTAGTGCAAATATTTTCCTAAATACTTATCTCCCTACTGGACAGTGAGCTCCTTGGGGGGTAGGCCAGTACCTTTTGCATCTTTGTACCATTAGTAATGGTTAGCCTGTTGACAACAGAAGATGCCCACCGTAGATACTCTGAATGGAGAATGTATGGATGGAAGGATAAATGATTAAATGCTGACAAAGGGTGAACTATAATCCATGTTCATCTGGCAGTGGTGTACCAAGAAATTCAATGCAGGTATAGACTGATCCAGAGAACTCTAAGCATGGACCTCAAGATCCTTGAATTGTATTCTGAGCTTCATCTCCACTATTTTCTGTAATGTTTTATTTCCCCACTAATTCTGATTATGATGGTTGTAACTACCCTTAGATACTTTACCAGCTTTTATTTCCTATTTTCATTTGTGAATCCCTGTGAATCAAGGTGGCAGTGTATTTGTTTTTCAGTAGGGCATGTGACAGACCTGTCACCAAAGAGTGAATTTAGTGACTTGCTTGCAAAACTTGAAGACAAAACAGACTCTTTCTCTAGACCCTGCAGTATGCAGATATGAGGCTAAGAGATTTCATGACAAGACTTGCTCTCATAGGAGAAGGCAGGATGAGAACAAATGAGAAGGAAAGTCCTGTACAGGATTGTTGCCAAAGCCCCAGTGACATCACGAGACTGAATCAAACCATTCCTAAAGTTAACTGTATCTCATTTATTTATTACATTACCTGGTAAAAGAGACTTTGACTATAGTTACCTTATTATACAGCTTCTCTGGAAATGGGCATTCTATATGGATACACTACTTTTTAAAAAAATTTATTTTGATTCACAGTACATAAAAGGAGTACAACTTGTTTCTCTGGTTGTACACAAAGTAGAGACACACCATCTGTGTCATCATACATGTACACAGGGTACTGATGTTTGTCTCATTCTGTTATTATTACCCCTCCAACCCGATCACACCCCTCTTTTTCCTCTATGCAATCCATCCTTCCTCCATTCTTGCCTCCCTCCCAATCTGCACTATGTATCATCATCGACTTATCAGAGAGATCATTTGGCCTTTGGTTTTTTGGGATTGACTAATCTCACTTAGCATGACAGTCTCCAACTTCATCCATTTACCTGTAAATGCCATAATTTTGTTCTTCTTTATGGCTGAGCAATATTCCATTGTGTATATATACCACAGTTTCTTCATCCATTCATTTATTGAAGGACATCTAGGTTGGTTCCACCATATAGCTATTGTTAATTGAGCATCTATGAACATGGATGAGGCTGCATCACTGTAGTATGCTGATTTTAAGTTCTTTGGGTATAGGCCAAGGAGTGGGATAGCTGGGTCAAATGGTGGATCCATTCTGAGTGTGAGGAATCTCCACACCGCTTTCCAGAGTGGCTCCACTAATTTGCAAGCCCACCAGCAATGTATGAATGTACCTTTTCCCCCACATCCTCGCCAACGTCTACTGTTGCTTGTATTCTTGATAATAGACATTCTAATTGGGGTGAGATGGAATCTTCAGGTAGTTTTGATTTGCATTTCTCTTATTACTAGAGATGTTGAACATTTTTTCATATATCTGTTGATTGCTTGTAGATCTTCTTTTGTGAAGTGTCTGCTCATTTCCTTAGCCCATTTATTGATTGGGTTATTTGTATTCTTGTGGTAAAGTTTTTTGAGTTCATTGTAGATTCTGGAAATGTGTGCTCTATCTGAAGGAGACAAACCCACATAGATGCAGTTATCTCATACTAGACAAAGGTGCCAAAAGTATACAATTAAGAAAAGATAACCTCTTCAACAAATGGTGTTGGGAAAACTGGAAATCCATATGCAACAAAATGAAACTAAACCTATATTTCTCACCCTGTACTAGACTACTGTTTCTAATTCTCCAAAATTATTGTTTTAAACCTTTTTTCTAGTAATAGAGTATCTTCTTTGGAAACTATTCTTCCTCATGACAGTAAATTTTGTCCTACCTCCCCCACAACTAGGGTGAATCAAATCCCTTTTCAAAGTCTATTATACACTGAGGGAACAATATAATTTCAATACCTAGATTCAACTATGCATGAAGCTGGATCTATCCCTTGCAGTTCCCAGCTATGAAAACCAATAAATTCATTTCTTGGATCCAGGTGGATTGAATGGGTTTTCTATAAGTTGTAGCCAGAACAACAGCAATGAAAACTTGAGTCTTTCCTAGGTCTTTTTATTTGTCTTGATAATTCCTGCATTAATGTTGTTTTATAGTTTTCTATTCTTTGGAAGGTGATGTCTAAATATATAGATTGGTAGTACAACCACGTACTCCAGAATTTAGTGAAATGAAACAATTTCTGTTTGATAACCTCGCAATTTTACAGTTTAGAAATTTGAAATGCATTCATCTGGTTGGCTTTTCTGTCCTGGCTGGATCACTGTAGCATCTTTTTAGCTAGAAGTCCTGCTTCTGAAGTTGGCTGGCTATTATTTGGAGTGAAAAGGTTGACTGAGCCACATGACTTTTATCATCCATCAAAGTAGCCTTACACTTTTTTGTATGGTGGTCACAGGATTCAGAAAGAAAAAAAATATAGAAGCATAGAGTTCCTGTTCACATTAAAAGTGACTTAATTGCCACTCTTGAAATATTTGGAGGAGGAATGAATGAATGCATACATGGATGGACTTCTTCTGTGCAAAATCTCATCACCACTGTTATTATTGTAAATTTGTCTTCCATTGTAACCATGTGTCTTCCCTTCAGAATAGAGAGCTCTTGGATAATAAAGGACATACCTTTCCCCTCTTTTCCCCGAGGTTCCTAGCACTGTGTATAGAGCAAGTTCATTGGTGTGCCAATGAACCTATCTCCACCTAAAATGAACGTGACCTGCAGAGGTAAGTCAGAGCCTCTGTTCACTGACAAATTGGATTGCATTAGTGGTTCAAACCACAAAAATGGCAAATCTCATTCTAGAAAGTGTTGCTATGATTACATGACAAAATTAGCTCATGAGTCTCCACCTAAATCAAATCAAATATCCGTTTTATGGACTTAGGAACAGATACAATCATTCTTGTGACTCTACAAGTCTGGGAGAAAGCAAGTGCCAGGGAGGGCATGGGAGGGCTGACGTACTTTTATGTGTCACCAGGGACTGAGAGGTAAAAAATAAATAAATAAGGCCCACATAAATGAATTGTAGTGGTTTGGTATAACCTAATCAATTTGTGGCTGTGTGCACAATGGAATTCAGTAGGTTGTGCCAGGAAGCACAACAGAAATAAATTCTTTCATTCCAGGTGGAGAAATTATCAGAGATATATTAAATCTGGTGAAAGACCCAGCCAATAATTTGTAGCAATGAATTTTCCCTGTTATCTTACTCTTTGTCATAAATATGTGTTGTGTGTGTATATTTATATATATAAATATGTACAAACACACACACACATAAATGCCTAATTTTGCAATCTATATTTTTGCATGCTTTTAAATCAGGTCCTTAATTTGACATTTATCCAACATGAAAGAGAAAGGCTCCAAAGACTCCCTGTATCTTGGCTCTTCTGTATGGGAAAATGGCAGGACAGAAGTTAGGAATGGGGCAAATTGAGGGGAAAATGGATGATTGAGGAATTCTTAGACAGGAAAAGAGGTAATTTCAGAGATCAACGTTCTCAGTAACGACAATTTGCTTTGCATTTCCTGTTGGCCACACACTGCTTATTATCAAGGATGCTCAATAAATCTCACCTCGTTTTCTTCACACTTAACTATTCAACCACTCTGACCTCTATTTTGCAGCAGATTATCAGCATACAAGTGTAGGAGAGCAGCCTGCCATGGTTCTGTGGTTCAGATGGGTTTGTGTGCCCTCATGGCCTGTGTTGGAGACTTGGTCTTCAGTGTGATGATGTTTAGAGGTGGTTGAACTGTTAAGAGGCAGAACTGGGTGCCAGGTAATTAAATCATTGGGTGTGTAGGGATTACTGCAGTTCTTATGGGAGGCCAGCTAGTTCCAATGAGAGTAAGTTATTTTAAAAGAGTGAGCCTGACTCCTTCCCACTCTCTGAATTTCTTTCTCACAATGTGATTCCTCTCACGCATGCTCCCACAAAGATGTCACCCACCCTTAGGTTCTCATGAAGTCGAATTGAGGATACCGCCTGATCTTGAACTTTTAGTCACTGTGAGCTAAGTAACCCTATTTTTTTTTTACACTCTCCAGATTCAGGTATTTTGTTACAGCAACAGAAAATGAACTAATAACACAGTGCTAAAGTTAAAAATACCCTAACTTTTATTACTCATATTGGAATTTGCACTAATCATAGTAGTTATAATGGTAATAACTAGAATCACTACTTCATAATTTATCAAATCATAACTACTGTTCCACTTTAATGCTCTTGGCTGTGCCATGTTGAAATCTATATATGCATTTTATAGATAAGGAAAAAAGAAAGCTCATTGACAAGGCCAACATCACACAGCTCTTTATGAAAACACTGATCTGTACTGGAAGCTGCTTTTATCACCCTAGGTGTCCTACACTAAACACATTTCAGCACTGGAGAAAAAAAAGACTATATTGGGATAATAGACCATACATCCTCCAAAATTTGTTTCCTATCAGTTCAATACCATAAGATAAAATTAAACTAACATTTTATAAATATAGATTTGTCTATTTGCTACTATTTTTTCTTTTTTGGGGGGCAGGGGGATAATGGGGATTGAACTCAGGGGCACTTAACCACTGAACCACATCCCCAGCCATATTTTGTATTTTATTAGAGACAGGGTCTCACTGAGTTGCTTAGCTGCTTGCCATTGCTGAGGCTGGCTTTGAACTCATGATCCTTCTGCCTCAGCCACCCCAGCCACTGGATTACAGGTGTGCACCACTGTGCCTGGCATATTTGCTACCATCTCTTAACACTTCCTTTAGTCCATTCTCTATTGCCATATTGGTCATTCTAAAATATTTATTTGATAATTTGTCTCCCCTGGTTAAAAATATTTAGTGACTGCCACTTAATTTTCTATAGTTAAGTAATTCAATTTTCCTAGCAGAGCATTTAGATTCTCTGATTACTTCTTGTTTCCAAACTCAACATGATTTTCTTCACTTCCTTCATTTTGGAGGTTTCATTTCTGTCTTATTCACTGGAATAATGTCTAAACATATTTAAGTTTTATACAAGAAACTTTTATCCCCACCCTCATTCATTGTCATTACATATTCACTCCCTCATTTAGCCCTTAGTTCATTCACTAAGGTTTATTGAAGACCAGCTCTGCACCAGGCACGCCAGGCATGAGTATAAATAGAGTGATAAGGCAGAACGAGACAGTGGATGGTGCCCTGGGCTGCCACCCTCAAGCCAGCCTTGATTCCTCCTGCCGCAGTCCCTTCCATCTCTTTATCCTTGTCACTTCTTCTTTTGAGCATCATCAACCTAATTATAATGAACACAAGTCACAATACACCAAATATTTTAGCTAAATACATTTTTCCATCTCCAGACTGGTCAGTAACTCAAAGGATGAGATTATAACTAATTGAACTATTGAGCATCCTTACTGCCTATCATTGGGCATTGATCACATTAAGAATTATATAAATGCTTATTCAATAAATTAACGCATGACCTAGGATTCTGAGACCTTGATTCTGACTTCATATGCACAGTTTCTTGATGGGTATCAAATAGCCAAAGCCTAGGGCTTTCAACTGTGCAGTCTTGGGCTCAAATCCTGGTTCATCCAGGTACTTCTACTTGTATGACATTTACTATGTTATTGAACCCAAATAACACTCAGTATTTTATGCATAAAATAGAGGGAAATAGTACTTCCTCAGAATTAAGTTATGCAGATTAAATAAGACATTCAACATCAGATTTTTTTTCATCAGTACACCTGATATGTAATATGCAGTAAATAAACAGTACCTGGCATCATCAAGAAATGAAGTCATTGATGTATTTTCATCACATTTTAAAATAGTAGTTGCTAAATATCAAGTATGTGGGTGAGAAGTAGAAAAGTCCAGATTTTAGATTTTTTCATAAGTGAGACTTTGTTTTTTCCCCCTTGCTGAGAGATGTTCTGACTTTGTGTTTCTACTTAAGACTGAGGACTTGGCATGCATGGTGTCCCCCACATGCCCCTCCTCCAGCCCCTCCCACGTTTCCATAACCCAGTTTTAAGAGGCTCATCTTAAATACCAAGAGAAAGTAGGCAGAGTGATGGAAGTAGGTCTCATTAGCAGGACGGTCCAATTATGCCCAGCCTTCCCCACGCCTTAAAAGCAGCAGTGTTCCTTTCGTGGGCTATGCAGACATGTAGGGGTTTTCAGGGTTACAATGAAGGTATTTATGTTCAGGGTTATTAAAAGAGGCACTAAATAGGAAAATCAAAAAAAGGAAGGTCTGCGACAGCTTGTTCTTTGCAGTATCCTTGGGCGCCTGCTAAATGATGACTTCGTGTAATTAAAATGAACAAAGTATATGTCGATGTTCCATCTCCGCAATCACAGCACTTTCTCTCTCCCTTTGTTTAACTGCTTTGTTCATCTGAAACTGGTGTTAAAAAAATAACAGAAATAGAAGTCGAACGTATTCCTGCAGGGCTGTATTTTTAGTAGCTCATCACTTTGTGGAAGTGGCTTGGCGGTTGCAGAGTCTAATTATGAACCTCAGAAGATGGCGTAGGGGAGAAGAGGGACGTTGGAGTGGGAGTGGCAGGAAGAAAGCAGGACAGTGTCCAGTGGGCGAGCTGCTTCCTGTTAAGCTCCATCCAGAACGACCCACGAGCTGCCTGGTGAGTGGGAGAATAACTTACACCAGAAAACAGGATGACGCCCTGGGTTTAAAAATCACTACTGCAACTTTTGGATGTAAAAGTTTTCTAACTAGTTGTGGGAGGTAAAGTAACTTCTCCTCTAAACTACCCCCAAAATTATATTTCACAATAAAATGCTTCCAAAAGGCAGAGACTCAACCTCAAGAAGACCATTAGAGAGATATACACAGAACAAAGGCTAATTATGCAGACGGCTTCATAGAGGTGCGAAAAGGGTGACCCCAGAGAAGGTGTTGAGGATGAACTTTTTACATCTTTTATGGATGCTCACGAAGAATTAAATGGCACTTGAATACAATTTATTATTGCTATTGATTTATGAGTGGATGTGTGTATTTATAGCACTTTAATATCTACCAAGTTTTTTTTTTTCCCCATCATCATTGATAGAGTTTTATGCTTCAAAGATGCTATAAGGAAAATCTTCTGGCTGGTGGTGAGAGGTGTGTTCCATTCATCATCCTAGAACTTTGTCTAAGGGTAAACTGAGGTATCTGAAGAATGGTAATGGGGAGATTCTAAATTAAGAACTGGGACAAAAATGAACTGGGTCAAGTGAAAGAGAGGTTAAAAAAAAGAAAGTTAACTGCATTGATCTAAGTCTAAAAGAACAGAAATAGGCACTGGGAAATGTGCAAAGGATGTGGAAAAATGAACCAAATTATAACTGGACAAAAAAAAAAAGGTAGAGAAGCCTTGGTATTGAATAGGTGAGCAGGATTTTGCTTGGAACAGCAAGACTTGATAAATTTAGCAAGTGGTTTTGTGATTTTTGTAATGATAAAGGTGCTTTTTAAAAGGACAGTAGTATCACTGTGCCCTGTTCTCTATGGCTCATTTTAAAGTAAACAGATGCCCTGCTATAATACACTCTATTTAGAGCACCCAAATTATTGTATTTTACTGGCCTACTCAGATATTGACTCAGAGAAAGCATTTATCAAGTGACTACTGAATGAATGAATAATGCAAAAGTGAAATAGACCACATGGAGTAAAATCTGTGTTGTTGCTATTTGCTTTTTTGTTGTATTATCTATTGTTGCATAATAAGCCACTGTAAGAAAACTAAAGGCCTTTAATAAGCAATCTTCATTTACCTTTGCTCTTAAGTCTATGGACTAATTGGATGGTTCTGCTGATCTGAGTTAGACTGATGGATCTCAGCTGAGTTTGTTGATGTGTATGTAGTCGTCAGCTATCAGCTTGGCAAGAGGGCTCTGGTCTAAGGCTCACACATATTTGACAGTGACTGGCTGTTGGTGCAACAGAGGTAATGGGCCACACAGTTATTACTCTGCGAGCTGGGCAAGAGAATCACGGACTGTCCATAGGGCAGTGGCAGAAAACTAAGACAGAAGGAAAGCGTACGAAGTCCCTTGATGCTTAGGCTGAGAATTGGTACAGCATCAATTCTTCTACCCTCTTTCCCCATAGCAAGTTACTGATGCAAGCACAGATTCGAGGGGAATGCAAATGGACTCCACCTCTTGATGGAAATTGCTGCAAAATCACCTGGCAAAGGGGTGGGGAGAAAATGATTGCTGTCTTTTTTGAAATTCGTTGACTCCACCTGGATTGAATTTCTTGACTCTCAAGTGGTAATAAAAATCATTGTGGCAAAACATCTGTATGCAGCACAAACAGAAAGTTAGGTTGAGCCAAATTAATGCATTGACTGAATTAAAAACATCTCAAATATGTATTTATGTATGTACTCTAATGTGAAGTATATGATTAAGTGCCACTGAGACGGAATATTCAAGGTTACATGCACCATATTTACAGTCCAGCAGCTTAAACTTGTTTTCCTACTTTACCATTCATTGATTCTTTTGTATTTTCTCTAATTCTCAGTTTACTAGTCTTAAAATGTTAATCATACTAGAACAGACCACATGGAACTGCTGGAGGGCATTACACAAACTGATGTGGTAGGTTTTTAAAGTGCCTTGGTCAGAATAAGTGGTCAATATGTGTTGGTTATTGTTAAAGGTCATACTTGAGTGGGAATATAAGAGTGATGTTCTTAAGGGCTCTAATATGAGAAAGATTCACTTTTTTTCTCAGTGTGATTTTATACAATTTAGTGATTGACACATCATGCAACACAAAACTTCTTGAGATATTTCTAAGAGAAAACTTATCAACATCCAGGATCATATTTTCTTCATATATGGAACCCAAACTGATAAGACCTGTTATTGTTCTTTTTTAATCTTGACACTTAAGTCCTGAACAGACAGTAAAGTTGTCCCTTTTAAGGTCTGCGGTGATGTTTTCCCATCCTACTCTGTGGGTTAACTTGGTAGTGGGGAGAATGTGTGCGGTTCCATAGACTTGAAGCCAGATGCACTTATGCTTTGGGACTATTTATTTTCTTTATAAGATGTGACTTCCTGGCTCCATAGGAAGAGTAGACACATTGATGGGACTCGGATTCCATCTGCCTACAAGATCGATGGCAAAAAGAACAGAAGGGAAGAAGGAAGGCGAGGATGACACCTAGGACTTAAACCATGGTGAGAGTCATACTGTTGTTTTGTACATTCTCATCTGGTTAGTCCACAAGTCCAAGATGAACATTCTGGAAAAATAGAGCAGGCAATCTCTAATTTTTTTTCTTTGAACAAATAAAACTTGATTATTTACAAAACCAAAATCTGAAGCTCTGTAATGTTAAGCCACTTATATAAAAAATAAACCACATCTATGGCAGAGCCAAATTCCTGTAAATCCAGTCTCAATTTCAACCAGCAAAGTAAACAAACAAAAAAATTAAGAAAAATCAGAGTTAAAGAAGCTCACCTTTTATTTTCTTATTATTGTAGAGCTTTCATCAATGCTTCTGATGGCAGTCCCTATGGTTTTGCATATGTGCAGTTGAATATATCTGTTTGAGGTATGAGAGTGTGTGTGTGTGTGTGTGTGTGTGTGTGTGTGTGTGTGAAAGAGAGGGAGAGAAAGAGAAAGAAGCAGGGACCAGCATGGTAGAGAAAGACAGAGGCACTCTCCAACAGTGTAGTATAATTCTGAGTGCATGACTTGGGAGTCGTAAGGTCTGGCTGTGCAACTTAACAGATTTGCCATTTTAAGTAATGACTTTGACGACTCTCATCTTCATATTTCTTTGTCAATGGAGAGGAGGTGAGTCGGTTGTTTTGTTGATTTTACCTTTTATTTATGTACTTTGCATTTTCTTACCTTGTGGATTTGCTGTCATTATGATTTATTCTTCATAGTTTTTTAGGAGAGCAAATGCACAAGAAGATTTTGGGTTTATTAGATAGGTCAATCCAAAAGCAAATGGAGGGGTAGCCTGTGCATTTGGGCATTGCCTAAGGTTTGTTAGGGGCAGAGACCTTTAGGCCCCCACCTCACACCTGCTGAATTGAAGTATTTTCATTTCAACAGGATTCTCAGGTGGGTAGTAAGTATGAGGAAGTCAGGAGGCACTGGCATATACCTCCTGAAGGAGATCTGTAGTGCTTTAAATGAACAACTGTGAATGTCTACACAGCCCTGTGGCATCTTCCTACAGTCACTCTTCCTGGCTGGGGGTGCTTTTGCAAAGAGGAAACAAAATGAATTTAAGAACCAAGCACTCCATTACTTTTCAGTGACATGGGACATTTCATACTATCAGAAAAAAATAAATTTATTCAATATTTAATGGAGATTTTCTTTGTATGAAAGTAAAAGGAGAACAAGAAGGAGAAAGACCAAAAATATGGAGGAGGAAGACATAAAGCAGGAGGAGAGAAAAGAAAAGAGAAGAGAAAGGGAGAGGGTGAGAAGAAAGAGGAAAAAGAGAGAGAGGAAATGTAAGAGGAAGAGCCTAAGTAATCAACCCCCAGATCTGGAAAAGAAGGGGGTGTAATGGAATTTAATTGAAAGAACATAGGGGTGGGAACCTGAAGACCCAGTCCTGACTTTTGCTTCCAAAGAGAAATCTGAGGGACCCTGGAGAAGTCAACTCTTTCTTTCATATCTCTCTCTACATATATGGCACAGGGATTGAGCCCAGGGTTTCTCTACCACTGACCTACATCCCCAGTCCTTTCTGCAATTTTTATTTTTATTTATTTATTTATATATATTTTTATTAATTCATTATAGTTACATATGATCTTTGGGTTCATTTTGACATAATTGTACAAGGATGGAGTATAATTTGCTCCAATTTCCTTTTTTGCAATTTTTGAGATAGGGTCTCTCTAAGTTGTCTAGGCTGGACTTAAACTTGTGATCCTTCTGTTTCAGCCTCCTGAGTAGGAGAGATGACAGGCCTGTACCACTCTACCTGGTTCAACTCTCTGTCCTGGGCATCAGTCTCTACTTCTGCAAGATAAGAATGCTTGACTCTGATCTTTCAAAAATATCTTTCAATGTCAGGATGCTGTACATGATTTTTATTCTCACTGACTCTGAGTCAGATCTTCAGACCAGATGTAAAAGTTTTAGCCCTTCCCAAATGCCATATCAGAAGGAGAAAGAGTGTCACATTAAGAATTTCATCACAGAATTGTATTGCTTGTATTTTAAATACAAATTGGATAGCACAACATTTTTTTTAAACTGTAGAATAAGAACATGAAGACATGAAGTAAAATGGTTAAAATATAACTTAAAAATGGAAGCATGTTATAGCCTTATCGATTGCTGTGGGAGAGAAAAACAAAATTTCTTATTTTAAGATTTTAGGTTTGGGATAAGTAGAGGCAATAGAATTAAGTTACCAAATTATATTCCAAAGTATACTAAATTAAACAGTACATCATCAGGGTTGAGAGACAAAACAAAACAAAAAAAACTTTCTTTGCTCAAACTTTCAGAAAATGTGGTTCAAACAATTGAAGTATCTTTTCATTTTCTGTTCATACTTTCAGAAATTGTAGATGAAACAATTGAAGCATCTTTTCATTTTCTGCACTATCTTGGATGCTTTGCTATGCAATATCAACTGTGTAATATTCACTGTCAAAAGATGTAGAACTTGCACCTCTTCATAAGCTGGTTTCATTGTGAGGTCCTCTTTTACTTGACAGCGTTGTTGTGCCCAAAGAGAACTTACTTTGAGAAATTTGATGTGACTTGAGGGAAGTCACTTATCTCTAAGTGCCATTTTCTCCTTCTGTACAAATGAGGGGGTTGGATTAGAAATCACTAATGTTCTTTGCAGGTATAAAATGGTACAGTTAAATAAAGCCTAAAAAATATCATTAGTTACATTTGAGATAATAATGAGTCAGTGCAAGACACAGAACAGGATAATAAGTCTGCCAATTTGTGTGGTACAGATGATCAATGCTACGGAAGATTCAGGAAAGCTACAAACGAGTGTGGGCTCAAGGCTTCAGAAGAGACTCAGCTTCTAAGAAGGAGGGGTGGAAGAGGGGTATTTTATAGAGTGAGTGCTTTGAATTGAGGTGTGGAGAAAAAGAAGATTTTATTATCAAGATATTGTTGGACTCCAGGTGTGGAACCCAGCTTGAATCAGGCAGGAAGGGAAAGATATTAGAATGCCATATTTAGCAGATATAACACGATTTAGGAAAGGGTAAAAAGTGAATGACCTTGGAAACAATTAGAACCTAGACTTGAATCACCAACAGAAAGGTTATATACCTGATGCGTACTCTTTAGCATGTCTCCTTTGCTGACTAGTAGGGACTGTGTCCAGCAGCAGCTCCTGAGTCACATATGCCTTCTTTTACTACCAGAAAAGGACTGAATCTCTTTTATTTCCAGGTCTGACTCTCTTGAGGAGTGCTTGTTATTGGCCAGACTAGTTATCTAAAACCAATTTCCTAATTTAAATAAAGTAAGTTTTCTTTGTTTAAAATTATTTATAAACATTTTACTAGAACAATTTTCCATTTTATTCCTCGCATTTAAAAACATTATTTTGAGGAAGTGTTCCAGTTAGCAACTGCTGAGTAACAAATTGTCCTAAAATTCAACAACTTACAATAACTATTTTATATTCTCACAATTTTGTGCCTCTGAAATCTGAGAAGGGTCTGGTTCAGCAGTTGTCATATATGATCTCTTATGTGGTGACAGTTCATTACTGGCTGTGCTTTTAGGCACAGATTTGAACAAGCTGAATATACAAGAGTTCAGATGGGAATGTAGACCAGAAAACCTGTCTCACCATGTGGCATGGGCTTCTTATACCATGCTGGCTGAGTTCTGAGGGAGTACCATAAGAAATAGTATTCAGGAAGAGAGTCTTTGAAAAGTTCAAGGCAAAAGCACTATGCCTTCTCTGACTTCACGCATCAAGTGGTATCACCTCTACTGCCTTCACTGGTTTACAAATCAAACCACAAATCCAGCCGAAGTTCAAGGAAAGGCAAAGTGTATCTCTCCTTTTGTTGGGAGAAGTGTCAAAAAATGTGGCCATCTTTAGTTTGTCATGAATGGGTTCCAGAGGCTTCACTGGACTGTCAAAGGTGCTCATGACATTAAACATGTTGACGGCATCTGCTCTTGTGTGCATGCTTATGTGGAATATATTCAGTAAAAGATGAAAAGTATCCCTAACTAATATTAGCATCAGAAAATATTCAAGATAGATGGCAACCAGCTACTGAGCTGGTTGATTTTCCAACTTACGTTGCTCCACTATCTTCATTGTATGTTAGAGACTTAAAAAAAAAATAAGAAAGAAAATGTCTACTTAACCTTGATGGGTCAAAAATGATGGAACTCAGCTTTGCCCTCAAATCAGAAGAGTGAGTGAAGAATTTCACAATGGTGAAAGCTTCTTGCTTATGGGGAGATAAGACTTGTCTTCCTCTGTTGAATATAATTAGAAGAGATGGGGGAAAAAAACAGGAAAAGAACCTCTATCCCCTCTCAAATACACTGCAGTGATGGATCAAAGAGATGGGAACTGACACCTTCCATCTCCAGGACTCCCGGAGTAGAAATACTGTCAATAAGACACGAATGTTCATTCATGTGCACGGCATCTTCCCCTATCCAAGGAGAAAGATGAAAACTGACAATACTTCTCTCACTGATTCCCCACTTCTTTCCACTTCACCTCTTCACACATGTGGAAGAAGCCTTTGGGTGAGAAAGACTTAATGCTTCTATCTATGGGATCTTTGGGTGAAATTTCTATCTTGATGTTTAGCTAGGATTTTTGCATGTCCATTTTTAGCCTCCAGTTAAGAGAAAACTAGGAAAATTTTCATGTTAAGGAAGCAGAACTCCTTAGGTTACAAGACTTAGGCATGTACCGAAACCTGATCTAGCTCAACTGTTTCATTTAGGATTTGCAGGAGGGGCATGGCTACATTTCAAGACCTCTAGTACATAGCTAAAACCACAATAGTGCAGGTCTGTGTTGTTTTTTTACCCTACATATACATACCTATGATATATTTTCTCCTTTTCACTTTCTGAAGAACTTGTCAGTTTCTTCTTGGCAAATCTGAATTACTTACTCTTTCATGTAAGTAAAATAAGAGTTAACTTAATCACAACAGTTTTACTTGAGATGGCTGCTAAGTGACTAGATGGAGAGTAGTATATACAATGTGGATACACTGGACAAAGGGAAGATTTACATCCCAAGAGGGACAGAGTAGTACTGTGCTAGATTTTATCACACTACTCAAAATGCTGTGTAATTTAAAAACCATGAATTGCTCATTTCTAGAATTTCCCATTTGATATGTTCAGACCATGATTGACTGTGGGTAAATGAAACTGTAGAATGCAACACCATGGAAATCTGGGACCACTATATCTCCTTGATGGATCACTGTATATCAAGGATCAGAAACACAGGATTTGGAATTCTTATATTTAATCTAAGGGTCTAATGTGGGGATACTGAGTTTGGGGGGTTAAAAATAATAACTACATTAAAGGGAAAATATTCTTATAATCTTTGCATCTCTAGTATCTGTCAGTATCTGGACACAGTAGACATTTAAGAAATGATAAATGAATGGATAAATAATTGTTGAACAAAACCATCTAAAGGTGTAAATGCCCCATGTATTTTCCTATAGTATAAAGCATAGGATATTTTACTACCCTGTAAAATCCTACATTATCTGGCCTCTGACCAGTTGTTCCGCCCAATTTGTCTCCTTCATTGTCATTGCAAAAAAATAAAAAAAAAAGAAATAAAGTCCAGTTATATGTCTTAGCACCTTTGCTTGCACTGTTCCAATTCTCAAGATGGGAACAAGACTAATTTAGGTAGGTGGTCAGAGAAGGATCTCTGTGAGAAAGCAGTATTTGAGAAGAGACCCAAAGAATGAAGAAGGGTCCTTCATGTGAAGATAGGGAAGTAGGGGTAGAAATCGTAATCCTAGATGAAAGGGAAAGGAACCACAAAGGAGTGAGCATAGTTTTATTTATGTATTTTTTTCCCAGCAAAAAGCTAGCATGGCTGAAGGATACGATACTGAGCAAAGAATAAAACTATATGTGATTATGTCACAGAAGAGAGAATTGGGTAGGGGTCATGTCACATAGAACCATGAAGACTAGGTAAGAAGCATGGACTGTGCTATAAATGGGATGGAAAGTCATTTAATTGCATTAAGCAGGAGCAAGGCATTATCATATTTGTCCTTTAAGAAGAGAATCCCTTATAAAAAGATGAGAGTCGGTTTGGGGAGCCCAGTTGGAAAGTGATTACTGCAAATCAAGTGAAATATTCGTGCAGATATTTCAGCCATAATGTGAAAGAGAAATGGAGAAATTTAGTATATTTATTTCACAATTTTGGAATCAGAGATAATAAGACTGTCTGATAGAAGAAATTTAAATATTCAATTAATGAGAAACATTTTTGCCTTTACTAGAAAACAAAAAGAAATACATATAAAGAAAACAACACTGAAATGTCATTTTTTTCCACACAAAGTGGGCATGTGCTTTTGAAGACTGGTAAAATCCTGGAACTGCATGGATTTTGAAAAGCAACCTAATTGTCCAATGACTGAGGATCAGTTAAAAAAATTTGTGGGGTATGCATATGTTTAAATGCTCTTTGTCCATTAAAAATGATGCGGTGGAAGAATACTCAATGACTTGGAAAATTTTCACAGAAACTTTTATCTGCTCAGTAACCAGCTGTCAGGGTTCATGCTTCTTCTTAAATTCCAAATGGATTTGTTGTGAAGGGAAATGTGAATATCTTTAAAGTTTGCTACAGAGTTTCCCTAAAGGTGGAGAATCCCTCATTTTTGTAAAGAATTTATTTCAACAAATTTGTTGAGGGAAAATGAGACTTTAAGGACAGGAATTGTCATGATACAAGGTAAGGAGAAAGGGGACTAAACTTCTTTGAAACAGAAATAAATAATAATATTATAAATGATAAATGCCATGGGCCAATGGTCCTTGGTGAGGAGTTTGAATAGGAAGCTCTTATTACTTGTGGCAATTTAGCAAGCACCGGAGTCCACAATACAGGATGATGAGGTAAGTCACAAATTTGTTTCTAATGACCATGAGAACATAGATCTTTCCCATCTCTTGATTTAACCTCCTCAATAATTTAAATGACCTGGAAATGCCTTTCATCTTCCATGGCATATGGCATGGGACAAATTCTTTAAACTGCGAAGAGATGTGAATTTAATCAATAAAAAATAAGGGATATCCCAGGTTGGAAAAGTTAATTATATTCAATGTAAATTATTAGAATATAAACAGCATAAAGGATGGTTCTTGAAATAAAATATAATCTATGGTTAGTAATGGAGAAACTTCTTACAAGATTCCTGCATGGATATTTGTCCACAGGTAAACTCTAAACATAGTCACACACAGGTATTTATTCTAACTACAAATTAAGGTTAATGCCAAGTTGAAATAGTGTCTGCTACTCATTGCTCATGCTTGTCATTGCTAACAGACAGTAGAAAAAATTTTACTGCTTCTCTATGTGTAGACTTTTGCAAACTATGGAAAGAGCTATGGAACTTGTCTTCAATTTACTGTTTTCATTCTCTGTGGTTCCAGGCAACCCTTAAAGAGAAAGACCATGGCTCAGTTAATATTTTACCTTGGAGACTCCATTATGGGCTAGTATCTTGCCATCCCTGCAACTTTAATATCAACGTGGGCTGTTGTTTCTTGTTAGCATGCTTGAGGAAGGCAGCATGGTGCACCCAAGGCCAAAGGATGGCCTAGTTATTTTTGAGATTGGTGAGACTTGGGAAAATTCCTCAAAGTCACACTTTTTTCATTTGAAAATCAAAATAACACATTCACCCAACTAGTTATTTGATAAGGAACATGTGTGAAGATCCATGTGAACTTTTATATGCCTGTGCATATATAAAGGAATGATTTTCTTAAGCACTAGCTTTTGTCATGAGAAGGCCTTCTGCACACACCTGACGCTCATCACAGCAGCACTAACTCCACCTGGTGTGCATTTCTAAATGTAAAGTCTGCTAAGTTCCTTAGCCCACTTATTGATTGAGTTATTTGTATGTTTGGTGTTAAGTTTCTGAGTTCTTTATAGATTCTGGAGATTAGTGCTCTATCTGAAGTGTGGGTGGCAAAGATTTTCTCCCACTCTGTAGGATCCCTCTTCACATTGTTGATTGTTTCCTTTGCTGAGAAAAAGCTTTTTAGTTTGAATCCATTCCATTTATTGATTCTTGCTTTTATTTCTCGTGCTTTTGAAATCTTGTTAAGGAAGTCTGGTCCTAAGCCAACATGATGAAGATTTGGGCCTATTTTCCTTCTATTTGGTGCAGGGTCTCTGGTCTAATTCCTAGGTCCTTGATCCATTTTGAGCTTGAGTTTGGTGCAGGGAAAGCTTGAGTTTGCTGCGTATGGATTTCTAGTTTAGTCCCCATGTCTTCCTCCACTGGGCCAACATATTCCACTCAGCCCACTAATCCTTTAAATGGAAAGTTATGTTTTACCCACTGATTTCCCAAGATGCATTATTTGAATGCCTTCTTGAATTTAGTATTTTCCAACATGTGTCATATTTATGTATCACAGGAATGCCTGTCAGGCACTGTGTTGAGTTTTTGCATGCATTATCTCATTTAATCCATAACTGTTAGAGGCAGATATCACATGCTTTTATACCTCTGGTTGGATTGGCATTCTATGAAGACAGAGACAGTATATTATTCATCTTTGTATTTTCAACATGAGTAAATTAGAACTCCACAAATGCATATTATTGCTATAATAATTTTACTGTTAGTATTATTCCTACTATTAAGTCCTTATAACACTGACATACTGGATACTAAGCTAAGCATTTTTCATGCATTATCTCAGTTACACACATTAATCCCATTTTAAAACATGAGGAATTTGGTACTCAGAGAGGAATAGCGACTTTTACAAAATCATTGTGACAGAATCAGGAATTAGGTTTTGCAGATTGACTTCAAAACCAGGGCTCCTAATTGCTATCCTTCAGTGCCACTTGTGGGAGGATCTGGGTAGAGTCTTGGACTCACTTTATTTAATGTAAAGATGTGGGTCCAAACTTATTGAACCAGAAGTCTAATCAAGCTCTGTTTTTCTCTATTCCACAGAGTGAAATCTGTTTCCTGGCACTCCCAGAACATATTGGCTCTTCATATACCAAAAGGTGAGTGTTGGTTGCCACCATCTGCCATATACCTTATCTGATGGTTTCCTGGTGGAGAAGCATAAAAAGCAAACTGCTCTGTAGCATTTCACAGTGGACCAAAGTTCTTACTCATCTGCCTCCATTCCCATCTCTGGTACATTTCCAAATGCAATTAAGAACATAAAAACCCACGGCTATACTGACTTTCCAGAGAACTGGCACTGCTCCTGGTGGCTGGTTTAAAGAGGGTGATCAGTGCAGCAGGACAAGTGGCAGAGGTCGCCCTGAAATGTCCTGGTTTGAACGTTGATTGGGAGTAAAAGGACTCTCAGCATCAGCCTGGCCCACCCACTCTGATTGCCATTGTGTGCACTCAGGGAGAAAAAAGGATAAGATGAACTCTTCAGGTGAGCCCAGAAAGTAAAGTAAGGAAATGACTCTCATGGCAGCAGAAACTGGGGAATGCCGTCATGAGGAACACCAGAAACTAATGAAAAAGAAGGGAACTAATGAAAAAGAAGGGGAGCACAAAAGCATTAATTTTTCAGAGAGAAATGATTTTTTCAAGCTCATTATTGGTATAGGTGGTAGAAATCAAAGCCAATTTAAAACAGGGATTGTCTTTTCACATATAAGGATCTGTTTCCTATGCTGGACACAATTCTTCATTTTTCATACAGAAGATTGATTTTTTTTGTCGAATCCAACAAGTGATGGAAGAAGAATCACAGACCTATTTAGTCATCATTCATTCATTGACTCAAGGAGCATTCATTCATGGATGCCTTCATATACCACTCTTTCGTAAAGAGGATTTGAGCAACTTGCAATAGGAAGCTGCACTGAATAGAAATAGATTTCAGAATAAAATAAGATCCAGTAAATAAAAGACATAGGCACCAAACATATATACAAGACTAGTCAAGTTCTTGAGCAGGAGCCAAAGAGGAAATGGAGATAACATACTAGAGGCAACTGGGAATTATTTTTCTGAAGATACACATTTCCCTGTCACAGAAACAGCATTTCTTTGCTGAGAAGCACAACAGAGTTATTGGGAAATAATGATTTGGAAACATTTGCATGCTTCCAGTTTTTGTCCCTGTGAAGAATAGCATGCTAGAGTAAGGGTGCTGAAGTGATCTCAATGCCTACTTTCAAGCTTCTTAGAGGTGATTGTAAAAACAGTAACCCAGTATGACATATAATACATAGAAACTGGGATTTTAAATTTCTTTAGGAGGAAAAATAATTCGTCCTACTTTGAATTTTGAAAGAAATTGATTACTCAAGCATTTCACTAAGCACTTTAAAGACATCCAATAATTAGTAGAACAGGATCCTAGAGAAAATATGCATTTAATTTTTTTAAATTTAGTTTTCACTCTATGTATAGAAAATTGATAGGACAGTACAAACAATGTCCATATAATCATCATATAATTTTGACATTACATTTAATTTGTCTGACTAATCTAACTGTGCTAAAGGTAACAGCATGCATTTTACCTTGAATATTTTTGTATACCTTTTGAAACAATAAGAACTTTTTTTCATTGTATTAGTGTATTTTAATTATACAGAATAGTGTGTTTTATCGTGGCGTATTCATACATGCAAGTAACATACTTTGATCATTTTACTCCCTCATTACCATTATTTATAGTCCCTCCCCTTCCCTGACTCTTCCTTGTGCCCCCGCTATTCTATACCATGTTTTCCCCTAGATTCCATAGATGAGGGAAAGCACATGATCCTTATCTTCCTGTGTCTAACATGTTTGATGAACCTTCACACAGATTTCCTGTTATGTTTTTGATGTGAGGTGTCTCCCAAAACTTCATGTGTTGCAAGAATGAAGGAAGGTTTAGAGGAGAAATGACTGGGTTAAGACAGCCTTAACCCAGTCAGTGAAGGAATCTCCTGACAGGATTAACTGAGTGGTAACTGAGAAGGTGGGTAGGGTATGGAGGAGGTGGGTGATTGGAGACATGCCTTTTGGCATGGTATATGTTTTGTATCTGGTCAGAGGAGCCTCTCATTGCTTCCTGATTAGCATGTGAGCTGCTTTCCTCCACCACCCTCTTCTGCCATGATGTTCTGCCTCACTTTGAGTCCTGAGGAATGGAACTGGCTGTCTATGAACTGAAACTTTGAAACCCTGAGACCCCAGATAAACTTTTCCTCCTCTAAAATTGTTCTTACCATGTCTTTGAATGACAGCAGAGAAAAAGTTGACTAAAACGTTTTTCTAATAATAATAATACTTTATATTCCCACCAATGGTATATCAGGGTTCTTTTCCCCTTACATCCTTACCAATACTCATTGTTTTTTGTCTTATTGAAGGTAGCCATCTTGAGTGGGGCGAGATGGGATCTCAGAGTAATTTTCATTTGCATGTCCCAGATGGCTGAAGATGTTGAACATTTTTTCATACAAGTGTTCACCATTTGTAATTTTATTTTTTTTTGGGGGGGGGAATGTGCCTGTTCAGCTCATCTGCCCATTTACTGATTTGTTTCTTTGCTTATTGGATGTTTTTGAGTCCTTTACATATATTCTGGTTATTAATCCTCTCCCAGGGGAGTAGCAGGGAAAGATTTGCTCCCATTCTGTAGCATGTCTGTTTACTGAGTTTTTTTCCTTTTTTGTGCAGAAGCTTTTTGTTTTGATGTAGTGCCATTTGTTGATTCTTACTACTGTTTCTTGAGCTATTAGGGTCCTACGCAGGAAGTTATTGACTGTACCTGTCTTGGGGTGTTTCCCCTAGTTTTTCTTTTAGCATCTTTGAAGTTTCGGGTCTTAGTATTTATGTCTCCAATCTATTTTGGGTTGATTTTCATGCATAACAACAGAGATCTCATTTCATTTTTCTACATGTGGATATCAGTTTTCCTAGTACCACTCATTTAAAAAGGCTCTCTTTTCTCTAACTTATATTTTTGGCACCTTTGTCAAGGATCAGATGACTGTGTCTGTGTGGGTTTATCTTTGTGCCCTCTATTCTATTCCATTGGTCTATGTGTCTGTTTTATGTGGCTACCATGTTGGTTTTGTTACTATGGTTCTATACTGGATGATGGGATTGGGTATTATGATGCCTCCTGCATTTGATAGTAAGAACATTTTTTGGACCATACTTACCAAAATAAAATTTAAGAATCCCAATTATTGTCAAATATGGCACTTTCAATCAGACTCAACTTATGTTCCCCAAAGTGACAGAGCATCCCTCATCATACCAAGGAGTGTGTCTGATTGAATTCTAGTATTTGGGGTCATTGAAATGTCACAATTTTGGGACTCAGGAATGATTATCTGGGGAGGAATTTTCCTCACCTGCTAAACATGGCAAAATCTATTAGACCTTTTCTAAAGGAGGTTCTAGATAAGCTCATGGCAAATATAATTTTACTTATGTTTTTCTTTAAAAAATTACACAATTTTGTCTTTTTAAAAACTTGACATAAACTTTATCTAAAATGAATAAATATCCAAGACAGCAAATTTTGCCAAAAATGTATTACCTCATTACCATCACTGGTAACAATCTATGAGCCATTTCCGTCATCCCAGAATGTTTTCTCACACATTATAGAGTCACTCCATATCCAACAGATGCAGTGGACTTGTATCTGCCTAGGAAAGTTTTACTTATTATTTAACTTCTTGGCTTGTGAGGTCATGCAGCAGGTATTCTTTGGTTTATGTCACACTTTTGTAACTTAGCATGACATTATTGACATCCATCCCTGGTTTTGCATGCATCAGTAGTTTGTTCTGTTTTATTGCTGTATAATGCTCCACTGTATGAATATATTATAAATTGCAGTTTTTACTGATGCATATTTGAATTGTTTCAAATCCTTTGCTCTTGTGAATAATGATGCTAAAATATTCTTACACGAAGAGTTTTTTAGATGCACCTTTTCTATTTTGGTAAATGCTAAGGGATGGAATCACTTCTTAAGTGTGTGTTTATAACTATGTAATGAAATGCAAACTTATTTTGCAAGTTCTTACACTCCCAGTCACCATGAATTTATAATCCACTAATTCCACATTACCACCTACATTTCATAATGTGGATTATTTTGATCTTAGTTATTTTAGTGAGTATATAATGGCAATTCACTGGTGTGGTTGAACATATTTTTCACTGCATTCTTTTGTAAATGATGAAGTTCTATGCTCTTTCTATTGGAATTTATTTACCTTTACTGTAGGAATTATTTTCATATTCTACAAATAAGCCTTTAAAAGTGAATAGTCACTACTTCTTTGTCACATTTCCACTTTTTAAAATAATCTCTTTTAATACCAAAGAGTTTTTAATTTAATTAAATTCACTGTATCTTTATGATTAATTCTTTTGATGTCCAGGTAAATTTTGCTTACCCAAGGTCATGAAAACACTCTGCTTGTATTCTTCTAGAAATTTTATAGTTTTGCCTTTGATGTTTAGGTATATGATCTCTCTGTAATTAATTTTTTTGTGTGAAGAAAGCTAGTGGTCAAGGTTTTTTTCCCTAAAGGATATAGTATTGCTCCAATGCTATTTTTGAAAAACCACATTTTCCTACTAAATTATCTAAGTAGCTTTGATACCTCAACTTACTTTCTGAAAAAATTAATTTACCAAAAATGTGCAAATTTGTTTGACTTTCTCTCTGCTCTGTCAATTTTTTTGTTACTAATAGAAAAGCAACTTGATTGCTGTAGATTTTCAGTAAATCTTAAAGTTAGTCACTGTAAGATCCAAATGTTAGTGAAAGATATTATTACCCCCTGTACTTATATGGCAGCATGATGTGATCCTACAATTTGTATAATCAGAAAAGTGAGAGATTGCACTCCATTTATGTAGTGATCTATCCAAATGTATAAATGCATTCTACTGTCATATACAACTAATTTGAACCAAAAAAAAATTTAAAAAAATTAAAAAAAGATTGCATTGACTATTCTAGGTCCCTATCTTTACAAATTTCAGAATAAAATTTCTACAATGAAAGACTGCTGGAAATTTGACTGCTATGGCATTAAATCTACATAGTACTATTTAGGGAAAACTGATGTCTCAGGAACATTAAATCTTTAAATTAACAATCATGGTATGTCTTTACTTATTAGATTGTTCTTGATTTCTTTATGGAGTGTGTTTTGGTTTTCAGTGTATAAGGTTTACATTGTTTTCATTATATTCTACTATTTTATTCTATTTTTTTAATTTTATTTTGTTATTTTATTTTATTATTTTATTTTTTATTTTAGTGTTCCTGGTGATCTTATTAGGGCTTTACACATGCTAGGCAAGCACTCTATCACTGAGCTACATCCCCAGCTCTTTTTAGTATTTATTTTGATACAGTGTCTCACTAAGTTCCTGAGGTTGGCTTCAATTTTGTGATCCTCCTGCCTCAGCCACCTTAGCTTCTGAGATTACAAATGAGTGTAACATAATGTCAGGCCTAACTAGTTTATATTTCAATATTATAGTGATAAGTAATGTTTTAGAATGTACTTCCACTTTAGCAATCAGGGAAATGCAAGTCCAAATCACACTGAAATTTCTTCTCCCTCTAGTTAGACCAGCAATCATCAAGAATACAAATAATAATAAATACTGAAGAGGTTGTGATGAGTAAAGAACAGTTAAACACTCTCAGTGGGATTGTGAGTTAGTACAACCACTATGGAAATCAGTATGGAGTTCCTGGAAAGACTAGGAATGGAACCACCATATGTCCCAGCTATAGGACTGCCTGATATTTATAAAAAAGAATGAAGTCAGCATACTATAGTGACACATGTGTACCCATGTTTATAGTGGAACAATTCACAATAACCTAGTTATGGAACAAACTTAGGTGTCCATCAATAGATGAATGGATAAAGACAATCTGCTATATATGCAGAATGGAGTTTTATTCAGCCATAAAGAAGAGCACTATGTCCTTTGCAGGAAAATGAATGGACTATTGTGCTAAGCAAAATTAGATTCAAAAATTCAAGGGTAGTATGTATTTTCTCATTTATAGAAGTTGGAGGAAAAAAGAAAAAGTTTTGGGGGAATTTCATGAAAATAGAAAGGATGCCAGTAGAATAGAGGATGGTGTTATGATTAATTTCAATTGTCAACTTGATTGGATTGAGAGATGCCCATGATTAAGAGGCTTCGGGGTGTGTCCATGAGGGCATGTCTAGGAATGACTGGAATGTGGGATAGTGACCTGAAGTGGAGCTCCTCCCTAAGTGGGTAGTACCACCCAGTAGGATGGAATCAAGATTGGAAGAACAAAGAAACAATACCAAATGCAATCTCCGCTCTTTTTGAATGGGTTCTTGATTGCTGCTTCAATCCTGCTTCTTCACTCTTCCAAAGTGGACTCTGCCAGTGATTCTCCAGGTAGTTTCCAAAAGCCTTGGTTTCTGACTAGGGTAGCACTGTTGATCTTTCTTGCTCGGGGGCTTTTGCGTCTTGGACTGCTCAGCTGCTGGTTCTTCCAGCTCTCTAGCTGCAGACGGCCATTGTGGACCATCCAGCTTCTGGTTGTGTAAGTCGATCTAATAAATCCCCTTTTTATAATCATACTTCCTTTGATTCTGTTCTGCTGGGGGTTCTAATACAGATGGAGGTGGAGATAAACAGAGGGAGGAAGGGAAGAAAAAGAGAGGCATTAGGCAATGAAAATGATCCAGATATGTTATGTGTATGTATGAATATGTCACAGTGAATTCCACTATTATGAATAATTATAATGCACCACTAAAATATTAAAGGTAAATAAAATGTGAATAAGGTAAATAAAATGGTAAAAGGTAAATAAAATGTGCTTCCACAATTATTTGTTGGTAGCACTTACACATACATCATTTTGTGTACTATACTTGAATCCTGCAAAATTGCCTAAATTACTAATTCTAGGAACTTATCCATGAATGACTTGAGATTTTCTATGATAATATCACATCTTTGTGAACCAAAACACTTTCCTGTTTTCTTTCAGATACTGTGCCTTTTCTTTCCTTTTCGTATCTTAAGACATCTCACAGTCTCTGCAGTAGGAGTTTAAATGAAAGTGCTGAAAGAAGATATTTTGCATTTGTTCCCAATCATAGAAAGTATGTATTGAGAATTTCACCATAAAGTATGATGCTAGGTCTTTGATTTTCCCTTTCTGAAGCTAGGGAATTGGTTTTCCATTTCTATTTTGGTGAATGTTGTTATTGTAGTTTGTGTTTAAATTTTACAATATAATTTTTTTAAAGGAGATAAACGTGTTGCTAAGATTTTTTGATTGTTGTTATTATTGTTTTATTTTGCTTTCTTCCTTTAAAAATCATAAATAACATTTATTGAATGTTTTTAAACATTGAATGAAACTTGCATTCTTTAGGAAAATTCTGGTATTTTTTAAAACTATTTTGCTAGTCAGTTTTGATAATACTTTTGTAAATAGCTTTGTATATATATTCTGGATGGCTATTAGTAGAAAATTTCTTATTTATTTATTTAACGTCTTATTTTTCTCTTAAGTTTCAAGTGACCCCATAAGGTAAATCTTGTCTGTTTCAGGAAAGAATTTATGTAAAACTGCTTTTAGTTTTCATACAATGGCTAATGCAGATAACAAATGAACCCACATGTGTTTGGAACTTTCTTATAACATCCATTTTAATTATTAGCTATCGTCTTTTAATAGAATGAGAAAGACAAAAGGTATTCCATTAAATAAAATTAAAGTAACTTTTTTTTTATTGTCTTCTGCTAGTTCATGATATTCCCTTGTCAGTCTTTTAATTTCTTTAGGGTTTATACTGAGATTCTCTATAATTCATCAGGTGAACATTTATGCTTTCTCTCTCTTTTTTGCCCTTAGGCTAGCAAGGGATTTTCAATTTTATTTATTTTTTCAGAGAATAAACTTTAGGGTTATGGAATTCATAGTTCATTTTCTGTTTTACTGAATCTCCTTCATGTGTAGTATTTACTATCTTCTATTTACTTTAATTTTTTTTTCTTTTTGTGATTCTTTTTTTTTTGGGGGGGGGCGGCGGGTATCAGGGATTGAACTCAGGGGCTCTCGACCACTGAACCCAAGCCCCAGCCCTATTTTGTATTTTATTTAGAGACAGGGTGTCACTGTTCCTTAGCACCTTGCTTTTGCTGAGGCTGACTTTGAACTCACAATCCTCCTGCCTCAGCCTCCCAAACCACTGGGATTACAGGTGTGGGCCACCCTGCCAGGCTTTTTCTTGGTTCATAATATGGAAAATTAGATAATCTATGCAAACTTTTCTCCTTTGTTTAAGTGGTATTTAAAACTGTAAGGAATGTGTCAGTTATTTGATATATTGTATTTTGTAACCAATCAGTTGAAACCATTTTCTATTTTCCTTGTGATTTTTTCTTTGACACATCCTTATTTAGACATGAATTTTCTAATTTAAAATTGCTTGTGATTTTTCCAGCTGTTTCACTGATTCTTGTTAAATATTTAATTCTGTGGTGGTCAGAGAGCATACTCTGCCTTATTTAAATCCTTTCACAACCTCAGATCCTTGCATTCTAGTGCACTTGAGAAAAACACATGTCCTTAAGTCATTGCTTAGTGTTGTTTAGGTATCTGTCACTTCAGATGGGTTCATAACACTCCATTTTCTCTATTTTCACTCATCTTCCATCAAATTTTCCTACCAACTTGGATTAAAATCTCCAGTTGAGTTTTAGTGTATTTCTACACTGTCAAGTTTTTCTTTGTGTGTGTTCCAAGTACTGTTACTAGCTGCGTGGACACTGAGGGTTTCCGATTTGTGATGAATGAACGAACACCTAATGTGGTGAAGGATGGGCTTTTTTCTGGTGGTACTTTCTGTCTATTTTATCCTGATGTTGCCATAGCCACATGTCATGATTTGGATATGAGGCGTCCTCCAAAGCTCACGTGTGAGACAGAGCAGAAATCTTCATAGGGTATATGCTTAGACCATTTAAGCTATGACCTAATCAGTGGGTTAATCCATTTGATGAATTAATAATCTGAGTGGATTAATGGGTGGTAACTGTAGGCAGATGGCATTGCTGGGAGAGCTATTCACTGGCTATGTGTCTTCAGGGTTTTTCTTTGTCTCTGGAAGTGGAGTTCTGTCTTTCCTGACTGTCATTAACTGGGCAGCCCTCCTCTGCCATACCTTCCTGCCATGATGTTCCCCTCATCTTGGGGCCAGAACAATGGAGTGTGCTGACCATGGACTGAAACTCTGACCATGAACCAAAACTTGATTCCTCTTCTAAATTCTTCTTGTTGCATCTTTTAATCACAATCACACAAAGCTGACTAAAATACCACATAAGTTTTCACATGCTTAGTTTTGCATGAATATCTTTTCCATCCATTTTATTTCAACCCATCTATGTCATCATACATAAATGTGTCTATTGTTAACAGCATGTGGCTGTAAAATCAAATTAATATGCACTTGTTCAGATTTTCCCACTTGCAGTTTATTTTTTATTTTATCTTCTTTTTTTACATTTTCAAGCATTTATGCTTATGTGTGTATGGAGAGAGCAATGTGTGAGTGAATAGAGAGTGGTGTGTGTGTGTGTGTGCTGCATACAATTTAACAATTCTCAAGTGTATAGTTCAAAGGTACCAAGCACACCCACATTGTTGTGCACCATCACAAATCTTCATCTCCACAATTTTTCTCTTCCTAAATTGAAAAATTGTGCCAAAATCTGTGCCAAAGAAATAGCTCCACCAACACCAGTCATTGGAAATCAATATATATTTTTAAACATTTCATTTATCTAATCCTTTGAATTATATAACAAAGGAATATGTATGCATAAATATATATTGATATTATAGTGTGCATTCTCAATAGAGTATAAATTATGTGTGATATTACTTTTATTTTAATAATCTCATAGCAGAATAACCCTATTTATGACCTTCTCAATCCCTTGGCTATTGTTGAGGTGCTTTATTTTCACTTCATTGTATTGACTTCAAAGGAAATTAAGAAAGAAACACTTTTCATTGACCTAGGTTTTCAGTACTTTTAGTGATGTTCTCTCTGTGCATCTTGATTTCCATACGTTTTTCTATTTGTTAAATATGAAGAATTTGTGTATTTCTTGTAGGGTGCGGCTGCAACAAGACTTTTGTTTGTCTGTCTGGAAATGTCTTTATTTTATCTTCATTTTAAATATATTTTTGTTGTGTGTAGACTGTAGGTTGACAGTTGTTTGCACATGTTTTTTGTCTTAGTGTTTTGAGAAGCGATTTCATTATCTTAAAGATTCCTTTGTGTATGATGAAGTGTCAGCTTTCTTTATTATTATTGTCCCTTTTTGTGCGATGTTTCATTTTTCCTCTGGTTCTTAGGTTATTTATTTATTTATTTACTTTTGAGCCACAGAATTCTGTCCAGGTTCAGTTTGCTTTTGAAGACTGTTAGTTGGTTTTGAATTATTTTGTGTTGTTTTTTAGAATATTTCATTGTTACCATGTGGACATTTAGTCTTAAATAAGATACTCTGCCATTTCCAGAAAACAACTCAAGTTTGCTTGTTTTTAATATCTGTGAATTTATTTGCTGTTTTTTTTTTTGGAAAGCTTTATTTTTTTGTGTAGACCTATGTCTTTCATAGCATTTTCCTTCTGTCTAGAACATACCTTTAATATATATTTTTTTAGATCAGGTTTACTGATGACAAAATAGTCTCAGCTTTCATGATTTGGAAAAGCATTTACCTTTATTTTCATAGATGTCCTCCCTGAGTATCAGATTCTCCCTGCTTCCCCGCTCTCCTATATGTGTGTGTGCCTGCATGCATAGCATGGCACTTCAAAGAATTCATTATGCTCTGAATTAGGTATCTTCAGATCAGAAATCCATGAGCATCCTTGTTTGTTATTCTGTGCATAGCACATCATTTTCTCTCCCTCTGGTTGATTTTAAGATACTTCTCGGTCATGTCTGGCTTTCAAATTTTCATTATGTACCTTTGTGTGGTTTTGTGTTTCTTCCTCTAACATTCTGCTGAGTATCTTGTATATGCCACTTTATAGATCTAAAGTTTTGAAACTTCAGCCATTATTATTTAAAAACATTCTTTTCTTTACCTTTCTCTTCTTTCATGTGAAGACTTTTGTGTTATGCTATTTTTTGTTGTTTAACAGGTCCATTGTTCACTGTTCATTCTTTCCAGAGTTTTTTCTCCCTCTCTAATCTGATTGGGATGTGAAACTCCATCATTCATATGAAACCAAGTCCTCATCACAGTGGCAATTAAAGATAAGGCCCTCTGCAGATGATTAAGTCATAAGGTCTCCTGCCTCATGAATGGTATCATTGTCCTTATAAAGGAGGTACAAGGGATCCTTGAGTCCTTTAGCTTGTACCCTGTTTCCCAAGGGAGAACACAGCATTGCATCTCCACTGGAGTCCTCAGCAATGAGGTACCATCTTTTTTTTTTTCATAATTTCATTCTATTTTTTAAATTTATTTAATTTTGATTCATTGAACACAAATGGAGTACAGCTAATGTTTCACTGGTTGTACACAAAGTAGAGTCACACCATCTGTGCGTTCATGCATGTACACAGGGCAATGGTGTCTGTTACACATTCTGTTATTATTACCCCCCCAACCCCGACCCCACCCCTCCCTTCCCTCTATGCTATCTGTCTTTCCTCCGCTCTTGCCACCCTTTCACCCCACATTATGCATCATCATTCACTTATCAGAGAGATAATATGGCCTTTGGAATTTTGGGATTGGCTAATCTCACTTAGCATAACAGTCTCCAACATCATCCATTTACCTGCAAATGCCATAATTTTGTTCTTCTTTATGGCTGAGTAATATTCCATTGTGTATGTATAACACAGTTTCTTTATCCATTCATCTATTGAAGGGCATCTAGGTTGGTTCCACAATCTAGCTATTGTGAATTGGGCAGCTATGAACATTGATGTGGCTGCATCACTGTAGTAATCTGATTTTAAGTCCTTTGGATATAGGCCAAGGAGTGGGATAGCTGGGTCAAATGGTGAGGCACCATCTTGAAGCAGAGAGCAGTTCTCACCAGACATGGACCTTGCCAGCCTTCTCAGGTTAGATTGCTTAGCCTCCAGAACTGTGAGAATCAAATTTCTGATGTTTATTAATTATTCTGGCTCAGGTATTTTGTCACAACACCATGAAAAGATTAAGACACTTGACTTAAGTTTGAATAATTTCTCATTCTGAAATTCAAGAATTTTGATATTTTTTTCCTTCTGAATTTAATGTCTTTAATCTCATCAATGCATCTGATTTCCTATTGTTATCATCTTCCTCTCTGTAGGGACACACCTTAAAATGGCGACCACATTAACAACACCCTCCGGGCAAAAGCCTCCCCCACTCATGGTACCACCAAGGTGGCGGCCCAGGATTGGCTCATTCAACTTCCGTGAACCTGAGCAGCTTTACATCTTAGCAGACCTCTGCCCTGCAGGCCTTGCTGTATACTGCACGTGCTGTTGACCTTTAAAATGATTGGCCCCCGCCTGTATCTCCTCCCCTTGCTCCCTTTTCATATACCTGTTTCACTCCTCCATTAAACTGAGATACTGCTCGACAGACTCCTGGCTGGTGTGCGTTTTTCAGCCATCGACACTCACCCTCCTGTTTGACCCCCGTGCCCCCTCTGGCTGGTCCAGGGTGGGCACCCAACCTTTGTTGTTCGGCGCGGAACAACAACTGGTGCCCCGTGTGAGGAACGAGGGAACTTTGTCTGCAGGCAATCGGTTCGGTTCGCGGGTGAGAGTACTCCCATTGAGATATGGGAAAGTCTAGTCCCAGGTATGACCCCTCCCTAGACTCCCTCCGGAGACTCCTTAGGAGCCGGAGGTTAGAACTTTCAGACAGTCAAGTTTTTCGGACCTGGAAGGTCCTCATTAAGGTAGCCCCCTGGCTTCCGCTCTATGGGCATCACAATCTTGGGGAAAAAATTATTTTCCTCGCCCATAGGATACAAATAAAAGATAAACCACCTGATTGCAAGTTAGATTCCTGTGCTTTAAAGCCTTCCAGCAACTCTGCACAAAGGAAAAAAGGTCTTCCAGCCCTCTCTCAACAAAGGAAAAAAGGTCTTCCAGCCCTCTCTCAAGTCAATTCAGACATTGAGCAGGCAATTGCCACTCCCACAAATTCTTTCATCCCAGCGGGAGTGTAAAAGCCAGAATTCCAACTCTCTAGCTCCCACAGCTCCCTGTGATGAGGTGTTAAAATGCAAAAAGACAAAGGAATACAAAAACACAGTTCCTCTGGAAGTTGTAACTTTTTCTTTTGGTGATTCTCCTGATATGTGGGGCACGCCCTCAATTCTAAATGAGATTCTAAAAGCCATGGCTCCACTAACAAGACCCAACCCAATTCAGTTACTATGGGACACTACTCAGCCAATATGGGTGAAACTATGGCCTCTAACAGAACAAAATTTGCAGCAGTTACAACTCCTGGTACAAGACCAGCTAGCCTTGAACGATATAGAGCCAACTTTCAATCCACGCAATACCTCAATGTTTATTATAATAAAGAGAGGTAGAACTAAATGGAGACTATTGCAGAACTTAGGAACAATTAATAGATACATGCAAAAGATGGGAATTTTACAGTTTGCTCCCATATCAAACCAAAAACAGTATCCAAGACAGTCTGTACTTTACTAATTCTACTCCAAGGCTAACAGCAAAGCCAAGGAAAAGGACTTTACAACATTTAAACTTCCCTGGCCTGACTTTGTTAAAGTCTGCTTTGAAATGCTACAACACAGAAAGATGATTTTATTTTCATGCTGTTTTAAATCCTTAACGGCCATGTCTTTTTTGCAGGGCTTGCTTTTTGATTAAGTTCTGAATTTTCTGAGCTCATGAATTCTTCTTTTTGTCTGTGTGTATATGTGTATATTGTGTTGTCTTGTCAAATGTGTCCAAAAACCATGTACATGGTATCAAATTAACTTAAAAAGAGCTCAAAATTAAAGATTAAAAGATAGATTTACATATCTTAATCACGTGATTTAAAAGGTTCAATTTCAATTGGGTAAACAAATAAGAGTAAAAGTCTTAACATTACTTAACAGACAAGTCTCTTCAGGTGGTATAGCTAATGTTTATTTTAAATGTCCTAACATTACTTTACTCACAGGTCTTTCAAAGTAAAAGCACCACTGTTTATTGTAAAATGCCTAATGTCCTTTGTTTCTAGGATGTGTCTTCAATAAGGAAAAGAGTCTTTTACTTGAACTCCAGCAAAAGTAAATTATACAGTGCTTTACTAAAATAATTAATGGCCATTATCATTTTTTCTCCTAGGACTTTTGTTTTGTTTTTCTTAAATGTTATGTTTTTGGAGCTCCACAATTTCAATCCTACATAACTAGGTTAATGCTTTTTGATCAGTTATTTTCAACTCTAGAGTTATTTTTTATCTATAACATTGTAATGAAAATTCACGTACAAAAGGCTAAAAGTTTTTTTGTGTATGTGTTTTTGTGTGTCCAAAATTCATATACATATTAAATTGACATAAAGAGATCTCAAAGATTTGAATGGACAGTCTTACCGCAGGGGATGGCTAACAGTCCCCCCATGTGCCAGTTTTTTATATCTAAGATCCTAAGCCCTCTCAGGCAGAAAGATCTTCTATTATATGTTTACATGGATGATATTATCCTTGGGGCAAAACAAAGTGATCAATTAAACCACCTCTTAAAATCATGCCTCCGTTTACTTCATGGACTGGGATTTCAAATTGCACCTGAAAAGGTCCAGAAGCTCCCCCCGTTTAAGATTTTGGGATCCATTCTAGAACTGGACGTGGTCTCTCCAGTAAAGCCTCAACTCCAGGTACAAAAAAGTTACTCTCTTCCTCAGCTCCAAAAGCTTCTTGGAGAGATTAATTGGATGAGGCCATGGATCTCTATTAGCACAGAGGAGCTTACCCCTCTTTTTGAACTCCTCCGGGGCACAGATTTGTCCTCAACTATTACACTAGATAGCACACACATGGATACTCTTCTTAAAGTTCAGGAGGCCATTGATTACTCCTGTCTGAGGAGGTATGATCCCTCATTGCCTTTAACTTTCTATATTTTTAGTGGGAAGTTTCTCTTCACTGGTCTCCTAGCACAAGATGGAGACCCCATACATTGGGTTCATCTGTCTGTTGGGGGTGTCCCCCGAGTCTATGCCATGTTAGACCAACTTGCAGACTGCATAACTAAGGGGAGAGATTTGTCTCTTCGCCTCTTTGGCCTTCAACCCCATGCCCTCATTGTTCCATTCAGACTAACTGATTTCACATGGCTGCAGAGAAACAACAATCGCATCGCGATAGCCATGGAGGGATTTCTTGGACAAGTAGATTTCCATTACGGCCCCTATAAATGGATGAATTCTTTTTCCCAGCTAGATTGGGTGCCACCTAAACTGTTCTTGCCTAACGCTAATCCCTCTTACCCCACAGTCTTCTCTGATGGGGGTAAAAGAGGTGCAGCTATAATTATTTTTCCCCCTTTCTTGCAAGGAAATGAAAATCCTAAAACTATTGTTCATGATGTCCAAGGCTCAGCACAATTTAAAGAACTTTATGCTGTGGTCCTAGCACTACAAGAGTTACCTGAGGCGTTCAATCTGTTTACAGATAGCCTTTATATTGCTAATTTGCTCTCCAACCTGCCCTGGTCTTACAATGTTTTGCTGTCCTTGGTCTGCCCAAACAACTTAAAACTGATAATGGCCCTTGCTTTGCTAGTAAATCTTTCTCAAGATTTGTAGAACGCTGGAACATTCAACATTCTACAGGTATACCACATAATCCCACCGGACAGGCGATTATAGACCGCCAAAACCGTACTTTAAAGACCCAATTAATAAAACAAAAAGGGGGAATTTCCTCCCCCCATGATCAGTTAAAAATGGTATCGTGTACTCTGAATATTTTAAATTTTTCCAAAGAAGATAATCTTTCACCATTCCAGAAACATTGGGCTACTACAATAAAATATCAAACCATCAAAGTCCGTTGGAAGGACCCTCTCACAGGGGCCTGGCGGGGTCCTGATCCTCTCCTGACTGCAGGGAGAGGGTTTGGATGTGTGTTCCCTATTGGGGAGAATAAACCTATTTGGATACCTGCAAAAAACATCAAATATCACCCCTCTACTGATAATGATCATTCTTCTCCTGAAAGTGAGAAGTCTAACCCAGGAAGCTCTGCCTCTTGAGGTTCTTTTCTTTCTTTTTTTTCTCATAACAGAAATAAGAGGACCCTGACCCTCCTGACACCTTGGCGATGGTGCTGCCTCTTGGATTCACTGCGTCCCTGCCTCTTCAACAAGGTCATGCAGTTCATCCAAAAGCCCCTTGAAGCAGTTCAATTAATGAGCATCCAAGTTCAATATCAAAGATTGGCCACCAGCTCCGAGGAGGATCCTTATGCCACCACTAGGGTGTAATGTTGCCGTCGCCATAGGGACCCCTTGAGTCGATGACGGGTAAGACCCCAAGTGCTGGGGCAACCTAAGACAGGCTCAAGCTGAGGCTCCACCCCTGGAGGCTACCTATGGTGGAATCTCCAATGACGGGTAAGATTTGTGGAAACCGCATATCAATCTAAGACAGGACCCTGGCCCTAAGGAGGCCAGGCTTCCAATGACGGGTAAGAATGCGATTTGCCATGAACAACCTAAGACAGGAATTCCACCTAGCGACAATAATAAAACAAAAAGGGGGAGATGTGTCCCTACACCTCTCTAGAATTCATATGTGATACTATATCTTCCATTTCCCTCATCACTGTGTCCACATGGTTTATTAAGTTCTTGAGTGCATTGAGTTGGTTAGTAGTAGTTGTTTTTAAGTCCTTATCTATTAATTCGGTCATTTCATTCATTCTGGGATTTCTTTGTATTTATTGATCTTCTTTCAGTGCAAGTCACATTTTCCTGCTCTTGACAAGAGAGCGATTTTTCATTGGATGCCACACACTGTCAACTTTACATCATACAATGAGGAATTTTGGAGGGTACTTTTTGTTCTTTTTTTTTTTTGCTTTTTGTTTTTGTTTTTTAAGAATTCATTATTCCAAATTTTCTGAGGAATCTTCACACTGCTTTCCAGAGGGGCTGTATCAATTTTCAACTCTACCAGCAATGTCAAAGTGAGCCTTTCTCCCCACATCCATACCAACATCTATTATTGTTTGTGTTCTGGATAATATCCATTCTAATTAGAGTAAAATGAAATCTTAGAGTTGTATTAATTTGCATTTCTCTCATTACTAGAGATGTTGAACACTTTTTCTTATATATTGATCACCTATACATCCTCTTCTGTCAAGTGTCTGTCCAGATCCTTGATCCATTTATTGATTGGGTTCTTTGTATTTCTGGTGTAAAGTTTTATAAGTTCTTTATAAATTTTGGAGATTAGTGCTCTATCTGAATGAGCGTGGTAAAGATTTTCTCCCAATCTGTAGGATCTCTTTTCGCATTATTGATTGTATCCTTTGCTGAAAAAAGTTTTTTAGTTTGAGTCCGTCCCATTTATTGATTCTTGCTTTAATTTCTTGTGCTTTGGAAGTCTTATTAAGGAAGTCTGATCCTAAGCCAGTTATCCCACTCCTTGGTTTATACCCAAAGGACTTAAAATTAGCATACTACAGTAACGCAGCCACATCAATGTTTATAGCAGCTCAATTCACAATAGCTAAACTGTGGAACCAAACTAGATGCCCTTCAACAGATGAATGAACAAAGAAGCTGTGGTATATATACACAATGGAATACTACTCATCCATAAAGAAGAATAATATTATGACATTTGCAGATAAATGGATGGAATTGGAGATTATCATGCTAAATGAAATAAGCCAATCCCAAAAACACAAAGTGGATGATGATATAGAATTGGGTTGTGGGGGTGGAGGGTGAGAGAAGAATGGAGGAACTTTAGATTACGAAGAGGGAAATGAGAGAGGCGTGGGAGGGGATATGAAAAATGGTGGAATGAGGCAGACATCATTACCCTATTTACACATATGATTAACATGAATGCTATGAATGTACATCATGCACAACCATAGAAATGAAAATTTGCACCCCATTTGTGTAGAATGAATCAAAATGAACTCTATAAAAATTTTAAAAAATAAGTAAAAAAAGAAAAATTCATTATTTAGAGCAGTTTTAGTTTCTCAGCTAGAGAGGAAGATATAGACACCTTCTGTAAAGCCCTTGCCCTCACACGTGCATAGCCTTCACTTTCCTCAGTGTCCCCCACTAAAACATCATGTTTGTTACAACCAACATTGGAACATCATTATGACTCAAAGTCCATGCTCTACCTTAGAGTTCATGCTTGGCCTTGTACATTCCATGGAATTGGACAAATGTATAATGACATGTGCACAGAACCATCGCACTGCAAAGAGGCGTTTCAGTGCCTTTTGGCTCTTCTGTACTCCACCTGTTCATCCTGCCCTCCTTCTTAACACTTGGCAAGCACCTGTCTCTGTACTGTCTCCATGGTTTCACATTTGTTGCCATGTCACATAGGTAGGGTCTCTTATGATTTGGATCAGGAATGTCCCCCTGAAAGCTCATTTGTTGAAAGCATGGTCCTCAAGGCAGCAAGGTTCCTTGAAGGGACATGTAGAACATGATTAGTTCATGAGGGCTGTATTCTCAATAGGTGTTTTATCCATTTTGGTGAATTAATAATGTGGATGGACTGCTCAGTGGTGACCTCGCATATGTGGGACATGGCTGAGGGAGGTGGTCACTGGGGGCATGTCTATGAGGCCTATATTTTGTCCCTGGCTCCCCTTCTCTCTCTCTTCCTGGCTGCTATGAGTTGAGCATTCTTCCTCTGCCACAACCTCCTACCATGATGATCTGACTCATTTCAGGTCCAGGGCAATAGTCAGCCCACCATGGACAGAAACCTCTGTAACCATGAACCAAAATAAACTTTTCCTCCTCTAAGTTATTCTTATCAGGTGTTTTGGTCACAAAAACTAAAAGCCAACTAACATGAGATCATACAGTATGCAACCTTTTCAAATTGTCTTCTTTCATTCAGTGGTATGCATTAAAATTTTTTCCATGTCTTTGCATGCCTATTTGCTTTTAGCACTGAATCATATTCTGGTGTCTGGATGTGCCAGGCTGTTTATCCATTCACCTATTTTAATGTACCTCTGTTGCTTCCAAGTTCTGACAATTACATACAGTCTTTCTGAAGAGTGTTAGACTTTATTCTTACAGACAGTTGCTTACGCAGTATATTGGTCTTTTGGAGTCATATTCTTGTAAGAATTTGGAATTTGGGGATACAGTTGCCTTTTACTTTAGGGTTTAGTTTGTCCTGGTTACTACTATATTTTCTGTCTGGTTTATCCAAGACAGGTCTGTGAATTCTTCATCCTGACCCATCAGAACTCAAATGTCTCCCATCCTTTATAAGTTCCAGGAACTTTTCACCTTATGGTCCCTCCAAGGCCTCCATTGATACCACGTATTCCTCTCTTCAGGCTGCACCCTTTGCACACAGGTCTTCCTATTCAGCAAAAGACAACAAAGCCCACAGGCAGAGTTCAGTAGTATTCGGTTTTCTACACAAATCCTGCTCCCTGGTGCTCTGTTTCATAAATTATAAACACCTCTGTTTTCTCCAATTGCGGGGAGCATGCTTTCTGCACTTGTCTTTGTGACACACCCTCCCCAGCCTACCCCACACCCCAACTTCTGTGTCCCCAAAGTGTTTCCAGCTGGAAAGATAGGATAGTCATAAGGCTCAATTCCTCTATCCCTTTGACTCATGGAACAGTTTTTCTGCTGCACATCATATCTAATATTGGAAAGCAATTGTTTAGTGTATTTTTATAGTTTTTGTAGGGGAAGGAAAAGTTCATTATCAGTTATTCCACATTGGAAATTCTGTTATTTACTTATTTGTTTTAATCCTCTGCTCTTCTTGATTCTCACAAGAGAATACTTCATTCTCAGAGTTACAGTAGGCTCAAAAGTTGAAATATTTATGCTTCTTGCATGAGTGTCTTAAAAGTAGTCTCCCAGTTTTGGTGTGAGCATTTCATGCGACACAGATCTCACTGCATGTCAATAAGCCTACTTCTTTTTAGACAGTCCTAATGAATCAAAAATTCCTCCTTACAATTAGTTGCAATTTACCTTCCCTTAATTGTTTGATGATCTTCTTCCATCTCTGCTATCACATAGTGAGAGTACTTACAACTTGCATGGATTATAATTTTACCAGAAATGTGTTTTATTATAATAAAAACATTTCTAATTTTTGTGCCTTGCCTTTTTATTAAAATAATTTTACATGGTCGTCCTATTAAAGAAGATACAATTAGTTCCATTTGTTAAATCTGAATAAGTTGACATCCTGAAGTCACAAACTGAATTGTTAAAGAAAGATTGCCAGATATTGAGTTTCTCATCTTCATTTTTAATATTGTGGATACCTGGTATGGTTTAATAGAGAGAAGGGAAGGTATTGCACTGAACTTACAAGCATGAATAAACATTAACTTACTTAGCATTGGGTCAAGATTGATATATGCAGGTTTATCTCATTAGCATATGAAAAAGTTATGAAAAATGGAGCCCCCGCTGGGAAATCCCTCTACTTGGGTACAAACTGAAAAAACTTTGAGGGTTCCAAACTAATACACACATTATGCTGTTAAGAGTCACAAGAGATAATTTAGGTATGAAAGTTATGATGGTATTATTTTGAAAGACTGATTTAGGTATAAAACTCTGCTTACATATTAAAGATTACTTTTATTGTCCATAATAATGCTTAAGCTTTATTGATAATTTATTATGATTTGAAAATGCAGATACATCTTCCATTTAGTATCTATGGCTCTGTTAAGATAGGCAGTATTAGCTTTATTTTCCAAACAAAATAGATTGCCTAGCTATTTTTGTTAAATTCATAGTTAGCTAATACAATGTTTGAGATTTTAACCCCAACCATTCTGACTCTGAAGTGCCTATACTCACCACAAATAGTGTGTTCTCATTTCTGAACAGCATTGTCACTGACCATTTGTGTCTGATAGTTAATGTTAATATATGTGGCATAAGTAATAAGATGAAGGCATTTAACACTTTGTTTTCATCTACAATCTTCCTAGTTATTCCATTTGCACCCACTGTCTTCCCACTTCCTTATTAAAATGACAGCACATGTCAATTAACATTTCATGATGAGTAGTGTTCATAAGATAGAAGCAAATTCCATGCAAACAAATAGCATCCATGATTAATACCATCAGTAGCTTCTTACTAATTACTTTCTTTAAAAAGTGAAATGTCTAATATTTTGGAAATATCTTAGGAAGAGGAATCAGATGAAAGTAAGCAGTACGGATTAGGACAGTGGTCAGCAGTAGATTGGGCCCTCACCTCTGTAAATAAAGTTCTCTGATTGGTTTATATATTATCTATGGTCCAACTAAGCAGAATTTAGTAAATTTAGTAGTTGCAACAGAGAAACTATGGCAAGCAAATTCTAATATGGTTACTTTTCTGTCTTTCACACACACAGAAAAATGCCAACACCTGGAATAGGTTGGTTAAGTGCCTGGGAAGCATAATTTAATTGTTTAAAGCAATAATGTCAACAGATAGAGTTATAGATGGAAAAGATCAATAAGTGAATTGGAGGCCTTACAGAATGTGCATGCAAGGGTTGCTTATTTCAGCAAATTAGCTAAGGATTGATTATTATTTGGGAAGGATTCACATAGAGACTCTAAGGAGAGGATATAACTGGGTCATCTTTAGTCTAATATGTAGTGAACTAGTAAGCATGTACTCAAGACCCTTTCAAGAACTACAATGCTATTAACTGCTGGGTCTTCCATCTATCTTGGCACATCTAGCATGGAGGAAGAGTAGCCTAAGAAATCTCCTTGAAGAGGGCTCCCTTCAGAACTCATTCTATAGGACAGGGCAACTAATTTTTCTTTTACCCTTTAGAGTTCTTGTTGAACAATTATCCCTGGAACAACATAGACAACAACAACATAGATTGACAAGTGACAAAGCAAACAGAAGTTTATTAACATGTATTTATACAGTGGGGAAAAAAACATTCAGGGAAAGAGTAGCACCCAAGAATGGGAGTAAAAACTCCATCTTATACAGTATACTCCATCAGCAAAAAGCAATATATTTGTAAAGAATGACAAGAGAAAGGTAAATAATGTTGTGTCTCTAGGGACAGTAAATGGTGGAAAGGTAATTTTATGGGAAATATTGACAGGCAACTATAGTTAGTAAAGTTTTTCTTCAAGCTGATGAGGGTCTGACTTTTTCTTTATTAGCTTCTATTTAGTCGGCTTAAATAATCCATATGGCAGAGTGGAACATTTTAGAGTGGTGTCTTTTGCTGTCCTGCAATCCCAACAGGAAAATGAACAATCAAATCATTGTAATAATCAGGAATGAGATGGAAATGAGCAAAACATAGTGGAGTGGCTGACCCTTGGGTTAGTTGCCTACCTAATCCCCACTGGGTTCTATTTGAGGCTCAAGAGTGATGGTGGGCTAAGGTTCTGACTTAATCAGAGGGATACTTTTCTAAATAATAATAAAATATGAACCAAGTGATTATCTCAGTTAATGGTCTATCTAAAATATTTTTGGCATCATAAGGATGATAAGAATCTAGCCTGATATATTTTTTCTCCCAACTGGAAAACTTTCTCATCACTATTTATTGAATAACCCACTCCATTTTTCAACCCACTGATTTAACTACATCTTTTATTTTCCAAATCCCAGAATACACTAGTGTCTGCTTTTGTAATTTTAAAATTTCTTTCTCTTTCTCTGTGTGTCTGTATTCTGATACAGAAATATGAAATTTCATTGTTACTTGAGTATTTTAATATCCATGGAAGGTAATTCTTCTCTCATTATTCCTTTTAATACCAACATACCCAGTATTGCATAATCTTCAAGATAAACTCAAGGATCATTTTTTTTTAAATCTTTTCTTACAAATTCTTTGGAATCTATAATAGAAATACCAAAGTTTCTAAAAATTAAGAAATATTTGGAAGCTTTCAAATAATATAATTCAATTTAATTAAAATCTTTTTCTGAGTTCATTGTATTTGGCTATTCATTCATTTATTACTTGTTTATTTTTCACGCAGAGGGGATTGACCCTAGGGGTACACCATCCCTGAGCTACATCCCCAAATGTTTTATTTATTTATTTATTTATTTATTTTTATTTTGAGACAGAGCCTCAGTAAGATGCCAAGGTTGGCCTCAAACTTGCAATCTCCCTGCTTCAGACTCTTGAGTAGCTGGAATTATAGATGTGCACCTCTGCACTCAGCTTATTAATATTATTGTAGGGCTGGAGTTGTGACTCAGTGGTAGAGCGCTTGCCTAGCATGTGTGAGGACTTGGGTTCGATTCTCAGCACCACATATAAACAAATGAATAAAATAAAGGTCTATTAACATCTAAAAAATATTCTAAAAAAATATTATTGTAGAAGTAGTCCTTTCTAGTTGTTTCTATTCCTAAATCTTTTTATGTATATTTAAAATTATTTATAGAATTGTTTCCTTAGTTATATTTTCTCTTTATTACATTCCTTCAAAAGAGTGATTGATCTTTGGATATCAATTATACTTTCTGATAATCTGTCAGTTGATTAATTTTTTTAATGAATTTAATGAATGATTAGAAATTAAACAATAAGAGAATTTTCGTATCATTGAATGAGAGTCTACCAAAAGACCATCATTATATTTTCAGGCCTCTCATCATAACAATTGCTTCTTCACATGATTATTATTTTTTTAAATAGAGGACTTATGAGCCATTTGCCACATTTGATTTTTAGCATCAGTATAGGGACGTGAAATCTGAGACTCTGAAAGGTACAAGACTTACCCAGGAGCCCACTGTGACAGACAAACTGACCTTGGATTCACATCCACTTATCCTAATCCCAGACTCAAAGTCCTTCCCATCATGTTTCACTGCTCCTCATCAGGGTCTCCTTTCTTTGAAGATTTCCCAGCATTATCCAACTAGAAATCATATTCGTGTGTTTAAGTTCTCTTTGAGATTATGCCAATGATATTTTTTAGAGGTGGAACAAAGACAGTCTTGAAAGTGCTGGCTAAGTTGATGTTCAGCCTCTAGAGGGGAAGAAAGAAGTTTCTGGGAGAGCAGTGAGATGCTTTATGACAGACCCACATAAACTATTGGAGATCAGATGCATCTCATGTGTCCTGATGTGTTGAAGGACCTGTCACTCACACACTGGTTTGTGCGGTAGGGGTAAGTTAATTCATGTTAATATGCAGAGATGTTTCTAATAACAACCTGTCAAGAGTGTAGAGGGACCTATTAAGAGAGAAAAGTGAGAAGAGAAAACGAATACTAGAAAAAGAACTGAAAAATTAGCCAAGAAAACAATTCTCCATGATAACAATAAGAGAAGGAGCAGAATTGCTTTCTTTTAACATTTTGTCTTAAAGCTAATCATGTTTATTTTTAAGAAACTGAATTGTAAAATCATGTTCTTATTTTTTTTAAGGGGAACATAGTGACATCTAATGTAATGGGGGGGCCTGTGAGGATTGAGATAGTATGTTTGAAACATATGCAATGCTAAATTATTTTTAATGGTTTGGTAGACAAGATCTATGTAATCCATTTACAATGAAGAAAAATGTATTTATTCTATAGAAAAGATATGCTAGTTTTAAAATTAAGTGGGCAGACACTATAATGATAAGTATCGATGGCCCAGAAGTTGAGTACTCATTCCTACATCTCTTCATTCCTTTTTTCAACAGACATTCTCTGGTTCTTTGATCTACATGTGCTATCCACTTTCAGAAATACATCGACAAAGAGGATTGAACATTGGACCTAACTAATTCAGAATCTTTAAAACATAGCACTTGAAATAAAATTATAAGAAGTGGGAGTCACTTCTACCTGCCAGAAAACTCAGAGGGAGTGGAGTGAGTGGTTTCAGATCCTTCAGATAAGGGTGTTGCCATGTTCTGATTGTCTCATAGATGTGCAAGCAGATTTTAATTTGGAAAGAAAAAGGTGGAGCTATTCAAAGATGGGATAGCAAGAATTCAATTATATCCTGCATTTTACTAGATGCTGCAATCTCTGCTAAGTCAGGGATTGGTAGTATCTCATTTGATCTTCAAAGTAACCCAGTGAGATAGGTATTACTTTCCCCATTGAGATCAGTAAGGAACCTGAGACTCAGAGATGATATACAGCTTACTTCATGTGGCAGAGACAGTTGTAATGAAGACTGTATTCATTTCTTTCTTAAGCCAGCATCCAGCTATTAATTTCGAATGTGTGCATTCTCACTTGGAAAAAATGAACAAATGTCACCAAAGTCTTCAAACATAGTTTTGAAAATCTCCTGGGATGATACAGATGAATGAATATCAATTTAAAATACAGACACTAAGTCTCTTTTCACACCTAAAATCTGAAGATGTTGTGCCCAAAGCTTACAAATATTAGTGTTATATAAACTCAAGAAAGTAACTTTACTTTCCTATGTACATATATGAATACATCATAATGAATTTCCACATCATGCACATGCATAAGACTTATTTAGAATAAGACATATTTCATGTTTGTATAAAAATGTCAAAATATACTCCACAATCATTCTAACTAAAAAGAACAAGTGAAAAAATAGAAAGTAACTTAATCTCCCTGAGACTATCATGCAACTGAAAATGGAGAAAATATTGGCAACTGCCTCTAGGATTGTTTAAACAAATAAATGGGATAATGGCTACCAATTACTTTTGTGTATTTATTTCATAAGTTTTGTGAGATGAAGCCCTGGTAAAACAAGGACACCTTGTATTTTACTTAAGCGAACACTCAGTAAATATTGGTATTTCCACTTTTTTATCATCGGGGAATTTATATCATAATTGGAAATTATAAGAAAAACCTACTGAAATATGGAAGAAAATATTGGCAGAACGGAACACGAAGGCGGGTTTCCAGGGTCTCTGTGATAGTCAGCTTCTGGTCACTGCATTCAAAGTATCTGACCTGAATGACTTAAAGGAGGAAAGACTTGTTTTGTTTCACAATTTCACAAGTTTTGGTTCAAGACTGGCCAGCTCCATTGCTCTTTGCATCAGGTAAGGCAGAACATCATGGTGGAAGGATATGATTGAGGAAAACTTCTCAGCTAATGGCAGTCAGAAAGCAGAGAAAGAGAGAGAGAGGGAGAGGAAAGGAAGAGAGAGTAAGAGTGAGCTAGAAATGAGCCATGGACAAGAAACAACTTTCCAGGACCAGTGATCCCCTCCCTCCAACCAGATCACACCATCCCTAGCGTTCACCATCTCCCAGTTGTTCCTTCAGTTTTAATGGATGCATACACTGATGACGTCAGAGACCTCATGTTCCAACACTTTCCCATTGCTGCCCTGGGGATCAAGACTTCAGCAAAAGAGTCTTTGGGGGAACTCTTTATATCCAAGCCATAATAGTCTGAATCTGAGTGCATACCATCAGTGGGGAAATCATCTTAGAATTATTAACCATTCCAAGATCAGAAGCAGTACTAATCAAGAGAAATGCGCTTGGTGCTTTAAATGGATCAAACATTTAAAATAATCATATATTATTTAATAATAAACATATATTATTAAAATGATAATGTTATCAATTATTTTAAACAATAAATGCATTAAATAACTACTTCACTCACACATGATCATTTTATTTATTTTTCAAAAGCATCACTGAAATTTGTTTTTGAAAATGTGATCTTTTAAAAAATTGACACTTGAACCATTTGATAGGAATAGGGAAAATAATAAACCTTGTCCTGTACCTTACATCATGTACAGAAATTAATTTCAAATAAATCACAGCTTAATGTGGAAGACCTAAGCCTCTAGAAGACAATGTAAGATAGTTTTTTAGATTAACATTGTATAAGCAAAAATGTCTAAAAATGGAGTTGAAAAACACAATAAAATTGAACATTTAAACAAATGACTCTTAGGAATAAAAACTACTTTTGAAATAGCATGATTAAAAAAGCAAAAACACAGGTCACATAGTAGGTGTGACTATATGCGGTACATAAAATCTGATAAAAGATTCATATCTGGTTCAATAACAAATTTCTATTAATCAAAGATAAAATGAAAATTCCGATTTAAAAATAAATGACTCAAATAGGCACTACATAAAAGGAGTTGTATGAAAAGCCAATAAACATGAAGAGCCACTTAACACCATTAGCTATCAGGAAAATGCAAATTAAATTACAATGAGATACCTCTTTATCACCAGAAATATACCTCTTAGCAGGCGTGGTGTCTAATTTGAAAATTGCATACAAGATGAAGTATGGGCTCAAAGGAGGAGTAACTGGAACCTTCTTCTATTTCTAAAAGAAGGATAAAATGGCAAAACCACTCTGGAAAACTGGGTAACAGTAGAATCCAGAACTGAAAGTAAATGTCTGATTTAGAACAGAACACTCCTACTCTTTGGTATATTTCTGATAGAAAAGAGTTCAGGTAGCCACACAAGACTGAAGAAATGTAGATATACTCATAAGAGAAAAAAATCTAGAAACAACTCAAATTTCCTTAGACGGTAGAATGGATAAATAAAACACCATACACTCATGTAATGAAATGCTTCAGTAAGATTAAAATCACAAAATAAAAAAATAGAAGCACCCCCCCCAAATAAAGTGAGATAAGACAGATAAAAGTAGAGTATATAATATATGATTTTGATATAAGAATTTAGGGACACAGAGAACACTAAGTCTCAGAAAAGAAATGCCTATGAACCATTGGAATGCAGGAAATACCCACAATACTGACAAAGCACCTTGTGAATAACCCAGCCCCTATCTTGCACCCTTGCCAGAAACTTGCTGATTTGATAGAAAAGAAAAATAACCACAAGATCTGGAGGAACCATTCCTTCAGGGAATATATGCATTAAGGATTTCTGTGATTGAGAAATGACAATAGCCTAACTGTGATAAAAGACACATGCTCCTATGTGTAGATTTAAGAAGCCACGGAGACACGTTACACAGGTGGTGGTATGATCACAACATACGAGGGCAATGCACAAGCCCAAGGAAAACTGTCATGAGATCACATGGTCCCAAACTGACCCCTCTTCTAATCCAGCCCCCTAGCCCCTCTAAAAATGTTAGAACTCCATTTGAGGACAGCAGGACGTTCTCTGCTTTGTGACCATCTGCCCTCCCATTTTGAAGTTTGTGCTGTGCATTTGTAATAAGTCTCTTGCTCTCCTGCTTATGCCTGATGCATCCTCAAATTATTTTTGGTGATGCCTCAAGAGCCTAGGAGATCCAAATAGAAGACTTGTCTGCCTCTGGAGAGACCCCTTTAAACCTCCTTGTGGTAGCAATTTCATTTACATTAAATTGAAGGAGAAAACCAGTTTTTGAAGCTTGCAGTCAAAATGGTAGTTTTCTGTTGTGATAGACAGAAGAAATGTTCCTCAACTCTGTTCACACCCTAAGCACCGAACTGACAGATGTGTCACATTACGTGGTAAGGGGGATCAATGTTACCAGTTAGCAGAACCTAAAATGAAAGATTGTGCTACATTAACAGATGGGTCGAATGCAAGGGCTATTATAAGTGGGAGGGCAGACAGAAGAGGGCCAGAGAAGCGGGTGTGACAATGGAAGCAGAGTTCAGGAGAGGTGATGGCTTTGTCCTTGAAGATGGAAGAGGAAAGCCACAGTCTAAGGAATGTGGAAGCCTCTAGAGTCTGGAAAATGTAAGGTGGTATATATTCCTCCAGAAACTTTTCTTTTTCCATAAACACATGTAAGTATTTTTTTAATTAAATTTTTAAATTTTTACAGACATCATTTTGATTCATTGAACATAAATGGGGTATGAATTTTCATTTCTATGGTTGTGCATGATGTACATTTCATACCATTCATGTAAACATACATGTGCATAGGGTAATGATGTCTGTATCATTCCACCATTTTTCAGGCTCCCTCCCCTTCCCCCTCTCATTTCCCTCTTTGTAATCTAAAGTTCCTCCATTCTTCTCTCACTCCCCTCCCCCGATTCTATATCATCAACCACTTATCAGGGAAAACATTCAGCCTTTGTTTTTTGGGGATTGGTTTATTTCACTTAGCATGATAATTTCCAATTCCATCCATTTATCTGCAAATTCCATAATATTATTCTTCTTTATGACTGAGTAGTACTCCATTGTGTATATATACCACAGATTCTTTATCCATTCATCTGTTGAAGGGCATCTAGGTTGGTTCCACAATCTAGCTATTATAAATTGAGCTGCTATAAACATTGATGTGGCTGTGTTACTGTAGTATGATAATTTTAAGTTCTTTGGGTATAAACCAAAGAGTGGGATGGGATGGACTCAAACAAAAAGCTTTTTCTCAGTAAAGGATATAATCAATAATGCAAAAAGAGGGACTACAGAGTGGGAGAAAATCTTTTCCACACGCACTTCAGATAGACTGACAACTAATCTCCAAAATTTATAAAGAACTTACAAAATTTTACACCAAAAATACAAAGAACCCAATCAATAATTGGGCCAAGGATTTGGACAGACACTTTACATAAGATGATGTATAAGTGATCAATAAGTATGTGAAAAAGTGTTCAATAACATCTAGCAATTTGAGAAATACAAATTAAAACAACTCTAAGATATCATCTTACACCAATTAGAATGGATATTATCAAGAACACAAACAGTAATAGATGTTGGCATGGATGTGGGTAAAAGGCACACTGTACATTGCTGGTGGAATTGAAAATTAGTACAGCCCCTCTGGAAAGCAGTGTGCAGATTCCTCAGAAAACTTGGAATGGACCCACCTTTTGACCCAGTTATCCCTCTCCTCCAGAATCCTGAGAGAGGAATGAAGTTCTGCCCTGTCTTCATCTTGGCCTGGTGAGACTGGTATTGAACATCTGACCATGAGATTATAAATTCATATTGCGTAAGTCCCTGAATTGGAGGCAACTTGTTAAAACAGCAATAGATTATAAAATAGATGAGCAGCTCTGCAAAATAGATGAACAAATAAATAAGAAAGGATCACAAGGGAACTTCATGGAGTGTGGCAAATATTTTCCATTTTGATTTTTGATAGAGCTTATGCACATACACAGCAATGTAAAGCTACACAAGAATAATCACTTGATGCATGTTAACCCTCAATTAAAAAATAATTTATCAATCTTTCAGTGTTTTTACTGGTTCTTTTTAGTTATACATGACAGTAGAATCCCTTTTGATATAATTATACAGCAGGGAAGACACCCTATTCTAATGAGGACCCTGTTCTTGTGGAAGTCCATGATGGTGGGATTCACTGTGGTGTGTTCATATATGTAAATAGGATCATTATGTCAGATTCATTCCTTTTTATATTCCCCCTCCCCTTCCCTTCATTAACTTTTATCTATTCCTCTGAATTTCTATTTCTTCCCTGTTATTGTAGGTTAGCTTCCACATATCAGCAAAGACATTAGACCTTTGTCTTTATGGGATTGCCTTATTTCACTTAGCCTGATAGTCTCCAGATCCATCAGCAGACTACAGTGACACAGCCACATCAATGTTTACAGCAGCTCAATTCACCATACTTAAGTTATGAAGTCAAACTAGGCACCCTGTAACAGATGAATGGATTTAAATAATCTGAGGTATATATAAACAATGGAGTACTACTCAGCCATGAAGAAGAATGACTTTATGACATTTACCAGGAAATCTGTCAATATTAAAAAAAAAAAATTGACTTGTATTGCCAAGGATTTCAAGAATTTGATTCCTCCTGAATTGAAGTGTGAATTTCTGCAATCACTTTTGTGGGCACAGACATAGTAAAGTTGAAGGTGCATTTTTCCCCCATCCCACAGTTCTATCCTTGATGCAATTCTTTACAGGACATCGTTCATTTATGTCAGAATGACGTGTACAAGAATGTTCACTGCAGCAGTGTTTGTAAGGTAAAGGAGAAGACACAAACTAAATGCTCACCAAGTGGAGACTGAATTAAAAGATATTGGTGTGTTTAAGTGAATAAAATATACATTTATGAATCACAGTAGACCAAAGAAAATATTGAATATATAACATTGAAAACAAGCATTTCAGAGATACCTGTATCTCTCAATAGGATGCATATACAGTGACTATATATATACATATATTGTCATACATATTGAATATAGCTTTTATATATATATACAACTGTAATAAAAGCTTGTGAGGCACACTGTTGGTACATACATGAGTGTTAAAATATTTTCAAAAACATGCATATGCATGTATCTTGTCATGCACATGTATTTTGAAACACATTTGAGATAAAGTAAAACTATGCAGAACAAAGAAGAAAATCAGACGGAGGGAAGTCATACAGGGAAATTCAAGCGTATGTATCATATTTCCTTAAAAACATATTTCCTTTTTTTAAATAGAAGGGAAGAAGTTTGGAGGAGGTGATATTGGAGGGAGTGAATGGAGTAGAGAGTTCTGGAAGGGGGAGGAAGAGGTCTTCTTCTGCAATAGGTAAGCAGAACATGAAGTGTGACCGAATCCATGGTAGTGGTTCCCAACTGTGAGTGCTTTTCCCATCAGGGGCACTTGGCTGTATCTGCAGGCATTTTTTATGTTTTGATTATCACAACTGGAAGAATGTGTTATTCCGCCCATTGGTGCAGGCCAGGAAAGCTGATAAACATAGTACGATACAAAAGACAGCTCTCCACAGGAAAAAAGTTATCTAGCCCAAAATAGTGCCAAGGTTGGAAAACATGCTCTGAATTTTTTTCCAGTGTTAACCATCACTCAGCTTTATATTTGCGAAGCAAGAATGGTAAACTGAATGATTTGGTGGGAGCTGCACAGTGCTGTTTAGATCTCTCTTCCTTCAGAAACAAAATAAATCTTCTCCCAGCTGTTAGAATTTTACCCAAAGACAGCCCTCAGCTCTCAGCCTCCAATGGGAATTCTCAACTGAAGAAAGTTTCCTCCCCCAAGTTTGTGCTCCCTGCTTAGAATGGCCTATGTTCATTGACTCATGGAAATGAATGAGCCTGGTCCTCGTATTCCACAAATGTGGTTATTAATATCTCCCCTCATTCTATATATAGGACATCACTAAGAGTCTAAATTCAACAACAACAACAACAACAACAGCAAAAAAATAAAAACACTTTTGGTAACTTTGACATAAATAATATGTTTTCAGAATTCCAGTCTTTTGAGAAAAGTAACACGTGACTGATTAGAGCACTTGACAATATTTTTAAATTCATTGCAAAAAACGGCATGAACTTTTACTGCAAAAGTTACCTTTACTAAATATTCAACTAACACAAAATATTACTTCTATGTATATAAAAAATTCACTTATAAAAGTATTTTCTAGAACTACCCCTTTATTTTTGTTTCAAGGAGTGCACTGTGTTTCAAGTTATCAATATTCAAAAGCAGCTGTCCTAATAATAGGACACAGGGGAAGATCCACTCCTTGGTATTGTGTAGTCTAAGGCACTGCAGCCTGGTGAACTCTAACGTTTTGCTACATGCGGTCAGATAACAAATGTGTCTTTGTTGGAATGAACTATGATACAGTGGAGCCACTCAGCAAAATTCAGCAATGGAGAAAGAAATAAAGAGTAGAGCCAAGGGGTCTCAACCAAAAGTAGTGGGGGCCTATAACAATTTCCACGGTGATGTAGATAAACCTGATTTGTCAGTTTCCAAATATTCCGCTTCTATTAGTGGTAACAAATGGCATTAAGCCTTTGCTCATTTGTTTGATATGCATGTCGTAAACACCTGGATTATTCACAAATGTCTGAACAAAGATGGGAAATATTTCATAAATTAGTTGCACTTCAAGAAACATCACCTACAATGAGGCAATGAAAGCTCATCAGAAGGAAGAAAGCATAGTACTCCTGGACCTGCTTCCATCCAAGATGATATCAGCATTTGTCATGAGAAGTCACATGATTCTCAAATGGCAACTGCAAAAAAGATGTCAAAGCAAGCCATGGGATATGAAACTGAGATCATATGGTCAAAAATGCCGTTTAATCCTTTGCTTGAAGAGTTTTGCTCCTTTACACCCAAAATAATTGTTGGACAGGTCATAAGTCACTTCTTTGTACACTGTGTAATGCATAAAAGGATATCAGATTTGCCCGATGTCCTATTTATAGGACAGATTATATGTATGTGAAAGATCCTATATTGCCACAGTGTTCTAGTGGTAGGGAAAATCTGTATTTTCATTCTTAATGATGATAAAAGGTATAAGTTTAGATTATTATTTCCAATCTATTTTAATGCACCTATGTCAATTTAATTTGAATATTCTCAGAACTGAAATTTTGGGCCTTAATGGGTTTAAGGTGTCCCACTGAGACAGAAGCAAAAGTTGACATTTCCCTCTATGCAATCCTAGTCTTATTTTCTTTTCTTTTCTACAGTTACCAATCCCAGGAAGACTTTCTGATTTAACTTCACCCATGCTCATTTGGACCTCAGCTTCCTAAGGAACCCAACTCTAACATGTGACTCCCATTTTTTCCTGTAGCTCAGTTTCTCTGCTGCTTTTATTTCCACAGTTCATTCTACCATGTGGTAGACAAATAATTTAAAAACTCCTTAGATACATTCACATATGACTGGATCATAATGACTATTTTCAATTTGACTTCAATAAGGACAATCATATTCTTCTTATATGATTCTATTCATCTTAATATGGAAGAAAATTTAGACTCTGCCAAATAACTTAGACTTAGGACTGTCGAGGTCATTTATTACATAAAATACACATAAGCTCTTCCCCACATGCCGACTATACTCAATTGGCAGGTGATTGCTGGAACGTCTTGTGGGAAGGATTGGGGAAAAGTGTGGTGATTGATTAGTGATGTCTGGTATGAAAACAGAAATCTGCAGTGGTGGCTTGAATGCCTTGTGTTCTTAATTCTGAATTTGGTGAATTGCTGCTTCTCTGACTAGGGAAACATACCCCAGATAGAGTAGGTTTTGCAGTGTCTACTTACACCCCTCACGCGCTCACACGCTTTACTCAAAAAATGTTATGTCAAGACTAGAATCCAGGAGTCATCTGTTACCCCATTATATGTACATTTTCTTTTTATGTATCAATTAAAATAAATTTATTTTAAATGAAAAAGAGTAAGCTGACTCTGAGAAAAATGCTGTTTCTTGCCTCTTGTGCTGTTGAATAAAATGTCCATTGCCCTCTGGTTGTTATTTAAATTTAATATAATTAAAATTAAATAAAACTTAACATTTTAGGCATTCAATCATAGAGGCCATGTTCAGTACGAGACAGCACACGGAATATTTCCACCATGGGTGAACGTTCTGTTGGATGGCCCTGCAATACGGATAGGTCTCTGCAATTATTCTTATGTTCACATATTCCTGTGACATAGTGAATACTCAACAAAAATTAATTGAGGGTGATAATTGATGTTAAGAGAAACCTAGAAGTTCTTTAGCGTATGCACAGGCTACATCAAGCTTATGCATCCCCTGGGACAATTTCTGTCCAAGGTTAACATTTTGCCTTTTGAAAGTACATAGGAATAAGAGTACATTTTGAACTTCATGAGTATCACATGCCTGGTAATAAATCCACTGTCTTTCTACTCTGTACTCATCTTTCATGGAATTTGTCCGCACCGCAAGGACAATATTGATCAATGTGGGGGCTGGGGTTGTGGCTCAGTGGTAGAGCACTTGCCTAGCATGTGTGAGGCACTGGGTTCGATTCTCAGCACCACATATAAATAAATGAATAAAATAAAGGTTTAAAAATTTTAAAAAAATATTGATCAATGTGTTCGTTGTGGTAAAAGCATGATCTACATTTGTCTATTTAGATGTCTAATGTATATGTATTTTAATTTTTCCTTAATTATTTCAGTGTTGATCATAGCCATCTCTATATGAGACATTTCTATCAATATAAGGGTGTTGTACATAGTATTCTCTAAGTTCAAATCTTCATGCAGGTAAAGCACACTTTCCTTTGTTAAAGCTATTATTTAGAGTAATCACTCTCACCTCCAATTGCATGTTTAATCCTCACAATGACTATGAGAGATAGGATTGTATAGATGAGAAAAAAGAAATTCAAAATGCAATTTTTTAAAGACAAAATTGGTAAATGGCCATGAGAAATGATCTTAGGTCATGTCTGTGTGTATGGCTTATGGTATGAACCAACATACTACCTTGACGGATAGGATGCTCTATAGGGCACTGACTTCAACCCATTCTTGGTCATTACATTATTTTGAGAAAACTGTCTTTGAGGGTCACTTCTGGAGTGACTGGCTATGTAATATGGGTGCTTATCTGAACTGTATCATGGACTCAGCTTCTAATGTACCCTTTAAGTTCGCCCATGTTGTCACCAATACAGTAGCTTAATTATTTGACTAAGGATGCACTTAGATTAAGACATAACAGATCTTGACATAGTGTTCCAGGGTCTGATTCAAACCCTGCTTCTTTTGCTAATTGGTTGTGTGACCATTGGCAAATCACCTGCTTTCCCTAAACCTTAATTATCTTCATCCAAGAAAGACCATCTCACTGGATTTTCTCCTTCTCCTCCTCCTCCTCCTCCTCCTCCTCTGCCTCCTCCTCCTCCTCCTCTTCCTTCTTTTCTTTTTTCCAGGGATTGAACCCAGGGGTGCTTAACTACTGAGCCACATCCCCAACCCTTTTTAATATTTTATTTAGAGACAGGATCTTGCTGAGTGGCTGAGGTTGAGCTTTGAATGAGCAATCTTCCTGATTCAACTTCCCGAGCTACTGGGATTACATTGAACCTGGATTTCACTGGATTGTTTGGAGAGTTGAGAGTCTACACAAAAGCTAAACCAAACTTGCACAGTCTTGATATTTAGCTTGCATGCCCTCCTTTGGTGGTCAATGAGAGAGAAGGTCTTCTGTTCTTGTCTCAGTGTCAGCACTTATCTGATTATAATATCATAGAATTAAAGTTTCTTCATCGGCAGTATGAATATTCCTACCCTATGTTCTGGGGATTAAATGAAATGATTATTTGAAATCTGCAAAAATCACAGAATCAAAGGACAGTGATAACAATGTCAGCTCATCTTACAAAGGCTTAGCATGAGCCAGGCCATATCTTAATCATTTTATAGGCATATCTTGCTAAACCATCCCAAATCTCCTATCAAAGCAGTTCTATTATAATTTCCATTATGTAGATTGGAAAATGAGTTACACAACTTGAAAATAGTAAAGACAAAGTTCAAACCCAGGCTGAGTGCATGGCCATTGGACTTCACAGCTTCTGTTTCATAGAGTGGCATTTAGAGAACTATACAGAACAGAGGAACCTCAATTTTCTGCTGAACATTTTTAAATATTCTCCAGAGACTGTGGGTCAGGCAACTTCAAGTCATGCTCCAGCTTCCATTCCTCCAGCCCCCTCTCAGCTCACAGGAGCTGGATTTCCTCATCCATCATTTCCTTTTTAATAACACCCTCCCATTCATCTGCCTGCCTTCTTCGCACCCCCTGGCATGTTGACAGGGGCTGGAGTTTCCCATTAAAGCAGTCATTCTTGTAGAAAGGGGAGCTGACATGATTAATGTCAGTCAGTGCCGAAAGGCAGGAGCATGCACGTCTGCACTCAGGTAATTGGAAGAATGGCATGTCCCAAACACATCTGGAATACTTTCCGAAAGGGGCTGTAAAACAGAGAGACCCAATTCTCCCATTTCAGTTTCCTTTACAGGTATTACTGTTTAGGAAACCTAGAGTCAGAAAATGTTAAAATCAACCTGGGCCTTTGAAATTGTCTCTTCACTTAATGTGCAGGGGAAGAAAACCAGGTTCAGAGAGGATGTGCAACTTGCTCAAGGTCGTTCTGATGCTTCAGTGCAACGGGCAGGAAAAGAACCTGTGCCTCATGATTCCAACCATTGCCCCCCTGATTTCTCATTACAAATCTCATCCAGCTATTCTTCCATCTGCCTCCACTGGGGTCAGAAATGAAGTTGAATTGACCTCCATAAGTGAGTTCTCCATTTTCCCCTAGAGTGAAGCTCCTTAGGTATCTTGCTGATAGAATTCTTAATAAGTTTCTCCTTTTAAAAAGACCCACTTCTTTCCTTGCCCAACAACTTCCTGCTGGTCCCCTGTGAACAGACCATTCCAACTGGCTCCAAAGTCTCTCTCTGCCTCACTGCTCCACTGCATTCTTTAACTTTCTCCTTCCAAAGGTACAAGACAGCATCATGCCCTGAATTTAGAGTGCAAAATGGAAACTATCTGTGCAGCTGGAAAAAAATGACAAGGAGGACAAAGAACCCCTCTGCCATTCATAGCTTTTCAAAGACAAAATGAAAAATCATCCTTACGTTCCCCTGGGGATGAACTTCACCAAGTAGGCAGAGATCTTTAAAGTCTTTCCTGTCTAGTCATTTCAAATGTATTCTTACTACATGAATTCAAAGTTTAAAGTAAACAAACAAACAAACAGTTCCCAAGACAATGTACCATGTTAGTGTCTATAGTTATTAGATGGCGTTTCAATACGTGCCCAGCTGTTTGACCTTGAATGAGTCTCTGCAGTTTGGAAGAAGGATGTGATATATTCCAAACACCCTCATGTACTAATAACTTAAAACGGCAGGTGCTAACATACTTTGTTATGGCTCTATAAATTATCTATCACAAGAATTTAAGTGCTTAGGGAAGGAATAGGAAGAGAAAGAAGAGGTAGGGAAAGGAGATGATAAAGAGAAGGAAAGACAGAATTCCTCATCAATAGGTTCAAAGTCAAATTAAACAAGAGTATGCATTTGTTCTCTGTTCATTCTTTCATCTTGTACAGCCCGGAGTGAGTTGAACTAGCCGCCAAGTGAGTTGGTTCAAGGGGACATTTTCTAGCTTAATGTATGGGTTTCCAAACGTTCACAGCGATCCATATAACATAACTTGATGTTTCAAGGGAAAAAGGAATCCCTGGTCAAGAAAATATTCAATCAGAAACAAGGTGATCTTTTGCCAGATACACTGGGCAAGAAGTTGTAATTTTAAGAGTTGGTTCTTGGTGCTATGTAGTGAGGTGTAACTTGATGATTTATGAGTAACAGAGTCTTTGATTCTAAGTGTATATGATTTCCTAAATCCATAATCCCCTGATTCAATAACAATAGTTCTATGTGTCTCACCAAGTGTGCATCCAGAATAATTCAGTTGTCATTATGCTACATTTGTTTTGATTTTTGACTCTTAAATTAAAAAAAAAGTGTGTGACTGCACATGTGTGTATATTTACTAAATATATATATAAATATATATATAAGCATATATATATGCTAAATATATAGCATAGTGAATATATGTATTAGAAGTCAATTCAACTTTACATATATATGTATGTATGTATATATATGTATGCATATATATATTTTTCTGTATAAATCCTATCTCTATCTTTGCTCCTATTTTATCTTTGAAAATGCAATGCACATTTTGGCTAGCAACAATAACAACTAGCCTTTACTGAATTCTATTTTTTTTTTTTTTCTTTTTTTGCAGTGCTGGGCATTGAACCCAGGGCCTTGTACTTGTGAGGCAAGCACTCTACCAACTGAGCTATATCCCCAGCTCCTGAATTCTTACTATAACCTTAATAAATGGTAATACACTGTCTATTCATTATATAAATGATTACAATGAACCCTTTAAAGAGTTAATGCTAATTGAAATACTGTCCCTATTTTGTAGATGAGATCCTGAACAATGTTTGGGTCATAGTGTTCAGGAGAGATGAAGAAAGTGATAGAGGGCTCTAGAATAAGTTCCTCATCATAGTTTTAATCAAATTTACTTTCACAATACTATTTGTGAGAAATGTAGTGTATTTGTGCTCTTGTGCTATTGTTATTTATTTATTATGGCTTAAAGCATCATCTTCTATTTTTAAGAGGGTAAAAAGGGTGATATTGCTCAATCAGTGTAAAGTTTCAGATAGAAGAACAAGTTTTTGAAATCAATTGCACAACATGGTGACAATAGCTGACAATAATGTAATGCATATTTCAAAATTGATGAGAACAGATATTAAATGTTCATACCATAAAAATATCAGTTTGTGTTAATAAATTTGATTTAATTATTCTACAATCCATTTATTTATCAAAGAATCACATTGTGCTTTATATATGCACATTATTAATAAGTAGAAATAAAGTTTCAAAATCCTGCTCCATTTAATTAGACTCAAGTGTCCTCTGACTGCTCACACTGTTAAGTCCCTTCTCCATAAATGCTATGGATTTTTAAAAGAAGGTCAGCATGCCATTTTTGAGAGCATGTTCTGGGGCAGAATGTCGAGGATAGCATTCTCTTCTCTGCTTGTCCACTCCATTATGGGCAAATGACTTAGAAATTGCTAGCTTTACTTTTCCTCAATTTCTAAAAGGGGAATAATAATCAGATATATATTTAGAGTTGGAATGAAAATCAATTTAAATTATATAAGCCGAATGTTAATCATACTGTGTGGGAGAGAAGACATCACCATTGTAATCATCAACAACAGCATTTTCATGCATATATTATAAAAGTATTTTTGTCCCAATAATTCACAACCTATATTTTTCTATTTTTTCACATAAAGCATGACACAGCAAAATTTCATTTGGACCTTTTGACATCCAGTATATTCTGTCATATAATTATACTCACAAAATTTCCAGGCATCTTGGTCACAGGTTTTCAAGTCTATTTATTTATTTATTTATTTATTTATTTATTTATTTATTTATTTATGCAAGGTCTTATTTATACAAGGTCTTGACTAATTTCTGAGACTGAGCTCCAACTTGCAATCCTCCTGCCTCAGTCTTCCAACTACCTGGGACTGCAGGCGTGTGGCACCATGCTGGGCTCCTTGGCACTTGAATTTTTTGCAACAATATTATCGACAGCTTTCTCCATTCAGAATGATCATTGAGGACCTATAGTGTTAAGAAATTCCAAAGCAAATCATTGCTTATTTCTGAATATTTTTCAGTTAAATAAACAAAGAGCGTACACTATTAATATTTTTCAAATGATTGAATGAATGAGAGAAAGATGGATGAATTGAAAAACAGATGGATGAATTGAAAAACGGATGGATGAAAACAGTCTCAGAATCTCTAATAACAACTTATAGGGCATTGAAGTTCCAATGAGTCCTTACTGGTGAAATTCACCTTTACGTTATCCTCACTAGTTAGTCTTGCTGATACTTGAACATCTTCTGTTAGTAGAGATTCATCACTTTTCAAAGGATGCACTCCTTTGTCCATTTAAAAAGGAGTTCTTAATCTGAGGGCCATAGACCCTTTAACTATTTTGATAAAATGTTGCACAAATAGGACAAAGAGAAATATCAGAAAACACACAGAAAGATAATCCATGCAAATATAAAGCTATATATATTATGCATGTGTATCTATCTATATGTGCATGTATATACACTTAGAATGTACATATGTATATGTACACATATGGACAGAATTATATTGAATAGGCATGACTATCTAGATTTAGGAGTTATGTTCCTGATCTATTCTGACTCTGAGACCGCAGCTGCACATGAGAATTGATTTCTATGCTTCATATTTCAAAGAAACAATCCAGAGTCTTACAATAGAACAATGATTAAAATATATAAGTGCCTTGAGTTGAGCACTGTCTATTATAACTATTAAAATTCACTAATATTAAAAATGTAATTACTACATGCCAAACTCTTTCCATGGATTAAATAACTGAAATCTGTTGGACATTTAGAAGTGTGTATGCTTATGTATATACTTATATAAAAATATACAATGCCTCTGTTTATCTATTTATGTGTGTATATATAAACATACATACCAATGTACATATATAAAGATATTGTTTTTAGAATCTCAAGGTTGTCTATAATTCTTGAAAAGATTAAGATGATTAATAACTTGATATTTGTAAAATATATACAATAAATACACACATATATCTTTGGAAGTGATAGGGGAAATAAGTTTAATTGTCTCCACCTTCTCCTGGGTCCAAACAGTCAATCATTACCCACTCATTTCATTTGAGCAGTGATTACATCTCACCAAATCTTTTCCAGGAACATCATTGAAGCTAAATCATTCATCATATTTATTATTAAAAGCTATGTGTTCTTGATGATTGCCATTCTGATTGGACTGAGATGAAATTTTAGAGTAGCTTTGATTTGCATTTTTCTAATTGCTAGAGATGTTGAACTTTTTTTCATGTATGTGTTGATCAATTGTATATCTTCTTCTGTGAAGTGGCCATTCAGTTCCTTAGCCCATTTATTGATTGGGTCTTTGGTGTATTTTTTTGGTGTTAAATGTTTTGAGTTCTTTATATACCCTGGAGATTAATGCTGTATCTGAGGTGTATGTGGTAAAGATTTTCTCCCAATCTGTGGCTCCCTCTTTACATTATTGATTGTTTCTTTTGCTGAAAAGAAGCTTTTTAGTTTGAATCCATCCCATTTATTGATTCTTGATTTAACTTCTTGTGCTTTAGGGGTCTTGTCAAGGAATTCAGATCCTAGGCCGACGTGGTGAAGGTTTGGGGTCTACTTTTTCTTCTAGTAGGTGCAGGGTCTCTGTTCTAGAGCCTAACTCTTTGATCCACTTTGAGTTGAATTTCATGCAACATGAGTGATAAAGGTTTAATTTCACTTTTTATATGTGGCTTTCCATTTTTTCCAGCACCATTTATTGAAAATGCTATCTTTTCTCTGTCTGGTATGAGATAACTGTATTTATGTGAGTTTGTCTCTGGGTCTCCTATTCTGTACCATTGGTTTACATGTCTGTTTTGGTGCCAATACCATGCTATTTTTATTACTATAGCTCTGTAGTATAGTTTGAAGTCTGGTATCATGAATATTGATGCCTCCTGCTTCACTTTTCTTGCTAAGGACTGTTTTGGCTATTCTGGGTCTCTTATTTTTCCAAATGAATTTAATAACTGCTTTTTCTATTCTATGAAGAATGTCATTGGGATTTTTAATAGGAATTGCATGAAATTTGTATAGTGCTTTTGGCAGTATGGTCATTTTCACAGTATTGATTCTGTATCCAGGAGCATGGAGGTCTTTCCAACTTCTAAGGTCTTCTTCAATCAGAATGGCAATTATCAAGAATAGAAGCAACAATAAACATTGGCAGTGATGTGGGGGGAAAAGGTACACTCGTACATTGCTGAAGGGAATGCAAATTGATGCAACCATTATGGAAAGTAGTGTGGAACCACCATTTGACCTAGATATCCCACTCCTTGGTTTATACTCTAAGGACTGAACCCAGCACACTACAGCACAGTCAAATCAATGTTTATAGCAAGTCAACTCACAATAGCTAAAGTGTGGAACCAACCTAGGTGTCCTTCAAATGATGAATGGATAAAGGAAAAAAAATGCACATATATATATATATATATATATATATATATATATATTTGATGGGATATTACTCAACTTTAAAGAAGAACAGAATTATGGCATTTGCTGGTAAATGGATGGAGTTGGAGAATATCATGTTAAATTAATTTAGCCAAACCCAAAAAAACAAAAGCTGAATGTTTTCTCTGATATGCAGACTCTAATTCACAAGATGGGTCAGTGGTTGGGGAAGGCACTAGGGAAGAATATAGTTACTTTAGATTAGGTAGAGAAGAGTGAAGGGAGGGGAAGGGGTATGGGGTAGGAAGGAATGTAGAGGGAAACAGACATTATTGCCTCATGTACAGGTATAACCAGTGTGATTCTTCAATCAGAAGGAATTGTGATCCTACAATATGTACAATCAGAAAAATGAGAAATTATACTCCAGGCATTTATGATTTATCAAAATGCATAAATGCATTCTACCATCATGTGTAACTAATTAGAACAAAATTTTAAAAATTAATTTAAAAAAAGCTTTGTGATCTCTAGGCCCTAGTCCTCATCAAGAAAGAAGGTAAATCTAGAGTATAGATATGGGTGCTTGAAAAAAAAATGTTTATTCTTTATTTTTAAACATTATGTCACAAGCACTCTGTTAGATTTAGCTTTAAAATGATTTACCTATATGTTGTGTAAAATGAGGCAGAGTAATCAATTGGTTTTACCTGCATCTTATAAATTAGCTTAGAAAAGCTTAGAAGCAGTGTAGTGGATAAAGAAAGTAATGAGTCATGATTCCACCCATACAACTGTCTGATCCTATAGTAACCCCAAATGCACAAAACCCTTCTCTAGAACAGGTGGTCAAAATCCTTCACTGATGCTGTTCTTCTTTATGTTCCATAAGTCAAATACCATGGTATGCAATTAACAATACTTAAATACTAAAATACGATGTGAATGCATCTCACGCTATAAGGTAAAGAATAAGAGAGGGAAGAAGACGATATTATATATAATAAGAACATGCTACCAGTTATAGAAATAAATGTATCACTTTGTCATAATTTCCTGGCATTTAACTTTTTCCCTTCACTCTGTATTCTCTTTATTTTTGTTTTGTTTTGTTTTATGCCATATCTCTAGTCCTTCTTTATTTTTTTATTTTGAGAAAAGGCCTCACTAAGTGGTTTAGTATTTTGTTAAGTTGCTGAGACTGCCTTTGAACTTATTATCTTCTTGCCTCAAACTCTCCAGTCTCTGGGATTACAGGAATCATGTGCCATGGTGTCGGGATCACTCTGCATTCTCTTTGCCTTCAGCAAGAACTACTTTAGTTGGCCATGGTTTTTTGGGGATTGAACCGAGGGCCTTGTGCTTGTGAGGCAGGCACTCTACCAACTGAGCTACATCCCCAGCCCGGCCATGGTTTTTTACCTTGTGGGTTACTCAAACTTTTGTACCTGAAGGGCATGGTGACATTATAAGTTCTTTCCCAATTGGGTTGCTGGGATTTCTCTTGATCTTCTTTACGTGCATGTGAATACTTAGAGACCTATCATGGATCTCCTATATTCCAGACATATTCTTCCTTATTTCCATTTTGACAAAGCAGTCCAAGATGGAGTCCAATTTCTGTTGATAGTCAAGATACATTCCCAGCCAACACAGTGACTCCATTATTTGCCTGTTGATTCAGAGGCATGAGAAATCCAAACTGAGAGGGTAGAGTCTTCATTATTGTACAGTATGAATCATTGTTATGTTTCCTGGTGAAGGAATTACTTCCTCTGGAGCTACACTAATTAGGTGAGCAGAGCATAAAGTATGTGCATAAGAAACCAAAATTTTGTGCTAATCAGTCACTATGGGTTGCAGTGAGGGTTTCTATTGCCATTTCAACCCCTTGATTTTGGTGAACACTGCTTGTGGAAAAAATGCTACCATATTATAGATACTGATTTAGAGATATACAATCTTCTGGGAAATATTTTCCCTGCCCTTGCAAGGTGTGACCTCTGTGCTCCTGCTGTAACTGTATCTTCAAATGACCACCCTACCATTCTACCCAAGCTAATGGATTCAAGATGGGGTGGAACATGGTGAGATTGGTGCAACCCTTGAGGATGGGCTCAGTGATGCTTCTTTTGTTGTGAAGTGAGTTCTTTAACCAGAAGCAATGCAGTAAAGTCACATAATAGTAGATAGCATTCTTTAAGTTCATTGGTGGTAGTTTTGGCAGAAATATTGCATCCATGTGAAGCAAATCCATATCCAGAGTATCTATTCCAGTAATTCTATTCCTTCCATGATGGCAGCAGTAAAATGTAATCCATCTGTCACTGGTTAATTGAATGATCGCCCCATGGAATGCTGCCATATCACAAACTCAGTGACATTTTCTGTTGTTGGCAAATTGTGTACTCAACATCACAGATTTATAAGCTTTATGCATTTGTATTTTAAATCATACTGGACATAAATATTGGAATTATAACCCCACATATTTCAATATTGTTTCTTACATTTGCCCATGTATTCATGGCAAATAAATAAATAAATATCTTTATCACAGATATTTATTTAACTTTTTTTACATGACTTCAAATCTCTCCCTAGTATTCTTTTATTTCAACCTAAAGGACTCTGTTCAGCATTTCTCTTAGGACAAGTATAGTAGGAATGTATTCCCTAAGCTTTTCTTTTTCTGCCAATGCCTTAATTTCTCTTTCAGGTTGAAGGATAATTTAGACATATACAGAATTTTTATTCCTTTTATTGTCTTCACAGCATATTAAACATGGAGAGCAATGGTATCTGATGGGAGAAAAGCTCTTATTTTTATCATGTAGCCTTTATCATAAAGAGACACTTTTCTCTTGATGTTTTCACAAGTAATCATGTCTCTGGAATTTGATGAATTGATTATAATGTGTGGTGGTATGGGTCTTCCTGAGTTTATCCTACCAGAAATCCATCAAATTTCTTGGATTTGTAGATTCATGTGTTTCATAAATTTTAGAAGGTATTTGGCCACTATTTTTATCCAATAATCTTTCTTCGCATTTTTCTCTCTCTTCTCTTTCTTGTTGCTCACATAGTGTTTGTGTTTATCTACTTGTTGGTGTTCAAAATTCCTGGCACACTTTTATTGATTAGTTTTCTTTATGTTTCCAAGATTAAATTATTTAAAGTGCCCTGTTGACATTTGCTTTTTTCTATTTACTGCTTGTTTGAATCTATTATTGTGCTAGTGGTAGGTTTTTGTATTTTATTTATTTATTTATTTATTTATTTTTACTTTTCAGGTTCAGAATTTCTCTTTGTTTCCTTTCATGATTTCTATTTGATTGTGGACATTTTAATCTTGTTCCTACATCATTTTCCCTTTTTATACCCATATAAAATATGAGAAAAATGTTTCAGCTTTTTGATAAACCATGACAGTTATTTTAAACCAGTTAGGTATTTTAAACCAAAAGGTTTAAAATAAGTAAAATACAAAATAAAACAATGAGGAGCTGGGAATATAGCTCAGTTGCCTGAGTGCCTGTCTTGCAAGCACTAGGCCCTGGGTTCAATCCCCAGCACTGCAAAAATAAATAAATAAATAAAAATAAATAAATAAAATAATGAAAATACCTAACATACAAAATAAAGATAGAATTTTAAAGGCTGCAGGAGAAAAGCATCAGATTACATACAGGGGGAAACCAATGCAGATATTATCAGATTTCTCAGTCTAGACCCTAAAAGCAAGAAGGGCCTGGAAGGACATATTTCAAGCTCTGAAAGAAAATGGATGCCAACCAAAAATCTTATACCCAACAAACTTACCTTTAGATTTGATGACAAAATTAAATTATTCCATGATAAACAAAAGCTAAAATAATTCACAAAAAGAACGCCTGCACTACAGAACATTCTCAGCAAAATATTCCAAGAGGAAGAAATGAAAAACAACAATGTAATCCAGCAAAGGAGAGGAACTACCCTAAAGGAATAGCCAATTAATGGAGAAACAAAGTCAAGTTAAAAGCCAAAACTAAGCCAAAATGTCTGGGAATGCAAGTCATATCTCAATAATAACCCCGAATGTTAATGGCGTAAACTCAACAATCAAAAGACATAGACTAGCAGATTGGATTACAAAGAAAGACCCAACAATATTCTGCTTTCAAGAGACTCATCTCATAGAAAAGGACACCCACAGACAGAAGGTGAAAGGATGGGAAAAAACATACCATGCACACGGACTCAGTAAAAAAACAGGGGTTTCCATTCCCATTTCAGATAAAGCAGACATCAAGTCAAAGTTAGTCAGAAGGGACAAAGAAGGTCATTTCATACTGCTTAAGGGAAGCATAATTCAGTAAGGCATAACGATCATAAATATTTATGCCCCAAACAATAGCACATCCTTGTATGTTAAACAAATACTTCTCAATTCTAGGAATCAAATAGACCACAACACAATAATACTAGGTGACTTTAATACACCTCTCTTACTATTGGACAGATCTTCCAAACAAAAATTGAACAAAGAAACCATAGATCTCAATAACCCAATCAATAATTTAGACTTAACGGACATACATAGAGTATTCCATCCAGCAACAAGTGAATACACTTTCTTCTCAGCAGCACATGGATCCTTCTCTAAAATAGACCATATGTTATGTCACAAAGCTACTCTTAGCAAATGCAAAAACATAAAGATAATACCTTGCATTCTGTCAGATCATAATGGAATAAAATTAGAAATCAATAATAAAATAAAAAATTCCAACACATGGAGATTAAATAATATACTATTGAATGATGTATGGATAACAGAAGATATCAGGGGGAAATAAAAAAATTCATAGAAGCAAGAACAATGATACAACATATCAAAATCTCTGGGACACTATGAAAGCAGTACTAAGAGGAAAATTCATTGCATGGAGCACATTCACCAAAAGAATGAAAACTGAACAAATAAACGACCTCACATTACAGCTCAAAGCCCTAGAAAAAGAGGAGCAGACCATCACCAAAAGTAGTAGAAGACAGGAAATAATTAAAATCAGAGCTGAAATCAATGAAATTGAAACAAAAGAAACTATTCAAAAAATTGACAAAACAAAAAGTTGGTTCTTTGAAAAAATAAACAAAATTGATAAACCCTTAGCCACACTAATCAAAAGAAGGAGAGAGAAACTCCAAATTACTAAAATTCAACATGAAAAAGGAACTATCACAATGGACACTACCAAAATACAAAACATAATTAGAAACTATTTTGAAAATCCATACTCCAACAAAATAGAAAATCTCAAGGACATTGATAGGTTTCTAGAGACATATGACCCACCCAAACTGAATCTGGGGGACATACACAACTTAAGTAGACCAATTTCAAGCAATGAAATAGAAGTTATCAAGAACCTACCTACCAAGAGAAGTCCAGGGCCAGATGGATTCACAGCTGGGTTCTACAAGATCTTTAAAGAAGAGCTCATTCCAATACTCTTCAAGTATTCCATGAAACAGAGGAGGAGGGAACCCTTCCAAATTCATTCTATGAAACCAATATCACCCGATACCAAAACCAGACAAAGACACATCAAGAAAAGAAAATTTCAGACCAATATCTCTAATTAACATAGATGCAAAAATTCTTAACCAAATTTTAGCGAATTGCATACAAAAGCATATTAAAAAGATAGTGCACAATGATCAAGTGGGTTTCATCCCAGGAATGCAAGGCTGGTTTAACATCCAGAAATCAATAAATGTAATTCACCACATCAACAGACTTAAAGTTAAGAACCACATGGCTATTTCAATAGATGCAGAGAAAACATTTGATAAAATACAGCACCCCTTCATGCTCAAACCAGTAGAAAAAATAAGGAACATGCCTCAACATTGTAAAGGCTATCTATGCTAAGCCCATGGCCAACATCATCCTAAATGGAGAAAAATTGAAAGCATTCCCTCTTAAAACTGTAACAAGGCAGGGATGCCCCCTTTCGCCATTACTATTCAACATCATCCTTGAAATTCTAGCCAGAGCAATTAGAGAGACTAAAGAAATAAAAGGGATTCGAATAGGAAAAGAAGAATTTAAACTATCACTATTTGCAGATGATATGATTCTGTATTTAGAGGAGCTGTAAAATTCCACCAGAAAAATTTAGAACTCATAAATGAATTCAGTAAAGTAGCAGGATATAAAATCAACACTCATAAATCTAATATATTCTTATTCATAAATGATGAATCCTCTGAAAGAGAAATTAGGAAAACTACCCCATTCACAATAGCCTCAAAAAAATAAAGTACCTGGGAGTCAATTTAACAAAAGAGGTGAAAGATCTCTATAATGAGAACTCCAGAACACTAAAGAAAGAAATTAAAAGAAAACCTTAGAAGATGGAAAGATCTCCCATGTTCTTGGATAGGCAGAATTAATATTGTCAAAATGGCCATACTTCCAAAAGTGCTATACAAATTCAATGCAATTTCAATTAAAATCCCAATGACGGACCTTATAGAAATAGAGCAAGCAATCATGAAATTCATTTGGAGGAATAAGAGACCCAGAATAACTAAAGCAATCCTTAGCAAGAAGAGCGAAGCAGGGGGTATCACAATACCAGACCTTCAACTATACTACAGAGCAATAGTGACAAAAACAGTTTGGTATTGGCACCAAAATAGACAGGTAGATCAATGGTACAGAACAGAGGACACAGAGACAAACCCACATAAATACAGGTATCTCATACTTGACAAAGGAGTCAAAAACATACAGTGGAGAAAAGACAGTCTCTTCAACAAATGGTGCTGGGAAAATTGGAAATCCATATGCAGCAAATTGAAACTAAACCCCTATCTCTCACCTTGCACAAAACTCAACTCAAAATGGATCAAGGACCTAGGAATTAGACCAGAGACCCTGCACCTAATAGAAGAAAAAGTAGGTACAAATCTTCATCATATCCGCCTAGGACCAGACTTACTTAACATGATTCCCAAAACACAAGAAATAAAAGCAGGAATCAATAATTGGGATAGATTCAAACTAAAAAGCTTTTTCTCAGCAAAGGAAACAATCAGCAATGTGAAGAGAGAGCCTTCAGAGTGGAAGAAAATCATTGCCACACACACTTCAGATAGAGCACTAATCTCCAAAATATATAAAGAACTGAAAAAACTCTACACCAAGAATACAGATAACCCAGTCACTAAACGGGCTAAGGAAATGAGCAGACACTTCACAGAATGGGATCTACAAGCAATCAACAGATATATGAAAAAATGTTCAACATCTCTAGTAATAAGAGAAATGCAAATCAATCTACCTTAAGATATCATCTCACCCCAATTAGAATGTCTATTATCAAGAATACAAGCAACAATAGGTGTTGGCGAGGATGTGGGGAAAAAGGTACACTCATACATTGCTGATGGGGTTGCAAATTAGTGCAGCCACTCTAGAAAGCAGTGTGGAGATTCCTCAGAAAACTCGGAGTGGATCCACCATTTGATCCAGCTATCCCACTACTTGGTCTATACCCAAAGAACTTAAAATCAGCATACTACAGTGATGCAGCCACATCAATGTTTATAGCAGCCCAATTCACTATAGCTTGATTGTGGAACCAACCTAGATGCCCTTCAAAAGATGAATGAATAAAGAAACTGTGGTATATATATACACAGCGGAATATTGCTCAGCCATAAAGAATAATAAAATTATGACATTTGCAAGTAAATGGATGGAATTGGAGAAGATCATGTTAAGTGAAATAAGCCAATCCCCAAAAACCAAAGGCCGAATGATTTCTCTTATAAGTGGTTGATGACACATAGTGGGGATGGGGGGGGAGGTACAGGAAGAATGGAGAAGGGATGGATTGTATAGAAGAAAATGAGGGGTGGGGAGGGGGCAGGGAAGGAAAGATAATAGAATGAGACAAACATCTTTACCCTACATATATGTATAAATATGCAAATTGTATGATTCTACTTTGTGTACAACCAGAAAATGATAGTTGTACTCCATTTGTGTACAATGACCTAAATAAAAAAAAAAGGAAACAAAAAAATTTTTGTTCCTTTGGGTATTTATTTTTTATCCTTCATTGCTTTTGTGTTGTTTTATGGTTGCTGAATATTGAGTATTTTAATGAGGAACCTCAACATCAGTTTTACTTCCCCTGGGTCATTCTGTTGTTTTCATTCCACCCCCACCTGTTTTTTTTTTTTTTTTTTTTCCCTTTGATTGCTGGAGGCTGCAGTAGTTCATTTATAGTGACTTTTCCAGAACATTTTTATTAACCTATTCTATTCTTTGTCATGTGTGATCATTGAAGTCCTTGTTCCTTTAACTCATGCACAGCTAATATTTTGATGGAAATTTCCTCAAAACCCAGAAGTTTAAAAAGGAAAGTAAGGAAAAAATAAGTAAATATTCAAACAAATCAACTCGCAAGTCTTTGTTGAAGGGCTCTCTGCTGCGGCTCCCTAACAATCAGCCAGAGGTATATTTGATGTAGAGAGCAGTTCAATATGAAATGTTAAGGCTGTCTCAAATCTTCTCTGACCATATAATTTTCCCCAGTTATTTGTTGTTGTTTTTTTATTCATTTAATTTTGATCCATTGAACACAAATGGAGTACAGCTATTGTTTCTCTGGTTGTACACAAAGTAGAGTCACACCATCTGTGCATTCATACATGTACACAGGGCAATGATGTGTATCTCATTCTGTTATTATTCTTGCCCCCCACTCCAAACCCACCCCTCCCTTCCCTCTATTCAATCTATCCTTTCTCCATTCTTTCCTCCCTTCCACCCGGCATTATGCATCATCATTCACTTATCAGAGAGATAATATGGCCTTTGGATTTTTGGGATTGGCTAATCTCACTTAGCATAACAGTCTCCAACATCATCCATTTACCTACAAATGCCATAATTTTATTCTTCTTTATGGCTGAGTAATATTCCATTGTATATATATACCATAGTTTCTTTATCCTTCATCTATTGAAGAGCATCCAAGTTGGTTCCCCAATCTAGCTATTGTGAATTGAGCAGCTATGAACATTGATGTGGCTGCATCACTGTAGTAATCTGATTTTAAGTCCTTTGGATATTGGCCAAGGAGTTTCCCCAGGTATTTGTATGATTTTCTAAATTCCTCCATATAGATGAATAGTATTGGATGTCTGAATTTCCAAAGAAACTCCTCCAGCTTTTCCTCTCAGGCTTTAGGAAGTCAATTGTATATCTGTCTCAAAGGCCTTTGTCCCAGGGACCTATTGGTCCTCTTGCAGTTCTAGGATTGCCCTGGACTTTGCTAGCTTGAGTTTCAAATTAGGCGGAAGAACGATGAGCACTTCATTAGCAGTTCTTTGATATTTCATTCTCTTTAACCTATTCCCATTTTTAAATGATCTTGGGATTTTAAATGTTACATTTATATATTTCCCAGACATCTGACTAGAGATACGGGTAGAGGAATTGTACTGTTTTGTGCATTAAGTTGAAAGCAGTGTTGACCTTTTCAGTTGCTTATAGAACCATTTTGCACTTCACACTTTTCATTCAAAATCCAAAAAAACTAGCAATCTGTATTTCCAATATATATTGATTATTGTGAAACATTATTTTTAATAATCTATCATACTAATGTTGAGAGCAGTGCATACCTTTATCCCATATGAAGACTTGCAAGGGATTAACTTATTATAAACTAAAGAAAATGGAAATGTAGTTAAAGTTAGCATTTATAGGTTTCTTAGAGAATTTTATTCTTTCCTCCTCATACCTCGAGGAATAGCTATTTAAAACTTCCTGGAATGAAACAAGGATAAGTCCATAATAATCTAATCCCAAAAGTTTTACATAGACGTTCAAGAGAAAGAGTTAAGATGATAATCTGCCAGAATATGTTCACTTTTATTCAGCAAAAAGAAGTGTCTAACAACTTACATATTTCACTTCTGCACTACTCATCTATCTCTTTTCCAAAGCTAGGTTTTATTGTTTGGCCAAGATAGAGGTTTTATTAGAGCGATTGTGCACCAATTCTGACATCTGGTGGTTTCACACTCTAAGTGGTAGATCTAACCCAACTAAACTCCCAATGGGACACATTGGACATGGAGATGTACTGGAGATAAATTCAGGTCACTCAGAGGCTGATTTTGCCACATGCCTTCTCCTCTGAGCCTCCACATCTGAATTCTGTGTGTAATAGCAGAAGAGCTATTCTTCACATTCCTCATTCTCACCTGGTGGTTCACTGTGTGATCTCACCCTTGTCACCCATGGGATGAATTATCCAGACTAACTAATTTCACAGCCAGTAAATTACAGACATAGCCATCGAACCTCCGTCTCATTAGGGAAGGTTAATTTAAGTAGACAATCAACAAAAATACAGGGGAAAAATCCATCTCGAATAGAAGATTTCTCTACATCCAAGGCACACAATGAATTCGCAACCTCAACATCTGCCATCACCAGAGAAAACACGTTAAAAAAAAAAAAGAAAAAGAAAAAGAAAGAAAAGAAAATTGACTCATTGAGATTTCCTCTGATGAATGGTGAAATTCCAATTAGCATTTTAATTACTCAAACCAGACTCTCAGCTGTCTTCAAGATAACAACCAAACTCAGCATCAACAGTTTTCATTCTAGTTCTGAACATGGCCCCTGACTTTGAAGCATAGTCGCTCAAGTTCAGTCTACCTTTCTCCAAATGACTTGTCTGATCACGGGTTCCGTGAACACTTTCACTATTGCATTAAGTGACTTGCTGCACTATTTCACACGTGTGTTCCAGGAAACACAGTTTTCCTTCTTCTGTGCCATATGCCACTGGCCAACATTCTAGAAATTTGGAGGTCTGTAATTAATGCTGTGAAACAAATATGTTGGGTACTCCCATGCAGGTTTGCATGAGGTCTTCAAGTTTTTTCTTGATATTCAGAGCACTGAATTTTCAATATTTATGAACAAAATACCTTCAGTTTATTTTACTTCCTGGCATATCTGAAAAATTCACCAAAGATATATTTTATTCACTTAATGAAGGCTCAGGGAACAAAGATCCCACATAACACCCACAGTATTGGTTCCAGTTCTATATAATTCCAATAAGGTTTTCTTTTTTTTTTGGCCTCTAAAGCATTCTGTGTTACACTGTGTTAGGAGAAGGAAAGTGTCCAAATCAATGGACTGGCAAACAACACTGAACTGTACTCTGCTCATGCTGTAAGTGAACTATGCTCAGTTCACTACCATCAAGGCATATCCGAGGGAGGGTATTTGGTTTAGAAATTCTAACTTAACAGGATGGTAGATACAACTAGAGCATTAGATTTTGGAAGATTTTTTTGAGGAAATAAAAAACAGGGATAACAGCTGGGTTTAAAAATATAAACATATATTTTAACAGGCAAAAGATATAGTAATGGGAAATTCATCTAAAACCCTTCATAATTAAGAGTTATGTTTGAATGACAATATTTAGCAACATTTGCCTGGCTGTCAGTCACAGAAGTTACCTGGAGTACTTCTACATTGGACTTGAGATTGAAGTACACATTCTCTGACATTTTTTTTTTGACTAAAATATTGTGATATCTAATTATGCGGCAATTAAAATGATGATACAAATCTATTTTTATTGACATGGAAAGATGCCCATGACATATTGCTGAGTGAAAAATAAAACAGGCTTTAGAACAGTATGTTCAATACTTTTCCATTTACATAAAATCTTGTACATTTTTCAATAGCTATCCACAGAGAAATGCTTAATACTGTTCACCCAAACGTTAACTGATGATTCTGGATGGTGAGTTCCAGATGATGCTTATAGCTTTCTCTTTATGTTGAAGTAGTTTGAATATCTATCATAAACAAAATCATTTTGAAATCAAAGAAAAATGCACTAGATAACTCTATATAATATTTCTGGATTAGAATAAGCTCTCAATGACTGTAATTGATTTGGAATCATGGTAACATTACTGCCCATCTATTTACACTCTTCATGGATTTGAGATAATAATTTTACCTCTCAGTGTTTTAGTTTTATCCCCTGGGAAAAAAAGGAATAGTCCCTACCATATGCTTTATGGTGAGGATTTGCTAATGTATAATATAAAAAATCTCAATTGGTCTGAATACATATGAGCACTTAGCACGTATTAGGTACTGGCCGTTGATAAATCTTCCATTGTTTCATTGAGTTCAGCTAATATATTTTGTCTTATTCAAAATTATTTTATTTTCTGATGTATTCAAAAGTAATTATTAGAGTAATGAAAAGGAAATATACTTTTAAACCAAAGGCAGTTTTTGTTGTTGTTTGTTTGTTTGCTTTTATTTTCTTGCAGGTAAAATCCTTCGTTTCACATATTCTTAAAAATAAGTCATTGGTTCATTAACTCACAGACTAATTTTCTCAATATCAGTTTTCTTTCTTTAAAAACCCCAAACTACAGATATCCCATTTTCCATTTCCATTATGTAATTATTTCCTGTGGAGGTAAAGACAGAGTCTGGGCATTATTATGTCCTTTTGATTTCCAAGGCTTCCAACTGAGGCCTCTGTTACCTGCAGGTTTGTATGTGTGTGTGACAAATAAAACTCGAGCCCCAGTGAAGTGACCTCCTGAGACATAAATTGCAACTAGAGAAATATGCGGCCTGTCAAGTCCTTGCATCAAACCTCAGGAGCAGTGTCCCTCGTCTCTCACCTTTCTGAACTTGGTGTCTTTCCTTGCACTCTGCTCTTTCAAATCTCATCATCACCTCTGCTCAAGATAAGAATTGGGACAACTTATATCTATAACCATCAAGAGCCTCTCTTTGCTTTCATTCCCCTGACAAAGCTGGGGCACATTATTATATCATAATTCAGAGCAGGAAAAGCTGATGTACTTCATAGGTTTGTCACATGCAAAACACACAAGCACAAACACACACACACACACACACACACACACACACATGTATTTTCCCATAGCAAATTTGTCACTTCTGCGAGGGCTTTTGAAGTATGCAGTATTTGTGGTCAGATGCAAACCTGGAATAGAATGAGGCAGCGCCTCTTAGAGGGACCTCCTCTGCACAGAATAGATCTCAAAGTACCAGGATCCTCACGATCCTCATGGTACCTCCCCACGCTGCAGTGGGTGAGCTTCCAGATGGACTAGGTGTGGGCCAGCTTTAGTTAGCTTTTTGTCACTGTGACCAAAATAACTGACAAGAGCAGCCTAGAGCTGAGCATGGTGTCACATGCCTGTAATCCCAGTGGTTCAGGAGGCTGAGGCAGGAGGATCACAAGTTCAAGGGCAGCCTCAGCAAAAGCAATGCACTAAGCAACTCAGTGAGACCCTGTCTCTAAATAAAATACAAAATAGGGCTGGGGATGTGGCTCAGTGGTCGAGTATCCCTGAGTTCAATCCCCAGTGCCCACCTCTCCAAACAAAAATAGCAGGCTAGAGGAGAAAAAGTTTATTTGGTGCTCAACATTTCAGAGACTCAGTCAGAAAGCTGACCTGATTCCTCTGGGCCTGAGGTGAGGCTTAACATCATGGTTGATGGGCATGGTGAAGAAAAGATGTTCAGCTCACGGCAACATGTCAACCAGGGAACAGAAGAGAAAGCAATGTGCTGGGGACAAAATGTAAACCCCAAACCTCCATGATCTGCTTCCTCTAGCCACATTTACCTGCCTACAGTACCACCCAGTACAGTAGTTCAATGTATTAATTCCAATAAAGTAAATAAACAAATAAAAATTAAAAAGTAAAAGTAAAAAAATAAAATAAAAATAAACTTAAAAAAAATTTCAAATTATTAATTCATTAAATGGTTTAATCCACTTATCAGGTTGCAGTTCTCATAGTCTATTCATTTCACTTCTGAATATTCCTGCATTTCCTCACACACGAGCTTTCTGGGTCATCTCATATCCAAACCATATAAGCTAGGGCGGAAGGATCTGTGCTACTTATTTTTTGTGTTCTAGCATTTACTAATTCCTGGAAGAGAGCAACATCTTCTTCAAGGAAGTTCTTAAACTCTAGACTCAATTATTTCAGAGTGACTATTTGGCAGGGACAGGCAAGATAAGTTCCAAGATTGTTTGTTCTGCCCAGCATCAAGGTAGCAGGAAAGCTTTTGTGGGATGATTTCATATGGATTTTGAGGCGTTCTTCTATTTACCCATCAGGAGTCTGGATATCTGGCAGTGATTGGGCCTGAAAATACAGAAACAGACAAATTCCCCTCTTTGCGAAGTTTATACCATTAGAAGAGACAGGCAGGGACTGGGGATATAGCTCAGTTGGTAGAGTGATTGACTCACAAGCACAAGGCCCTGGGTTCAACCCCCAGCACCAAAAAGAGACAGGCATTCCATCATTGCAATATGATCATCATTACTTTTGCTTTCCTGGTGGGTAAAGAGAGGGTGAAACACAGAGGAAGTCGAATGTGAACAAAATAGAGATAGCATGAAATTTGGGATACAACAGAGTTGGTTCACCCCGGACCACAGTTATGGTTTAAAATTGGTAAAGAACTAAACTAGAATTAATATGCAAAGCAAAAATAACCTTTGTACCAATCAATTTGTGTTTCTATAAATGATCATGAGAAATGAACAGAGCTGGATAGAGACCCAGTTTTCATAAACACAGGTGGTAAAGTATCACTTTGTTCAAATCATAGTATGCCTCTCTGTGATTCTGCATATGTTCTTAAACTTTTAAGTCTCAGTTTCCTTACCTACAAAATGGGCGTAACAACACTGTCAAAGGAATTTTTTTGTTTGTTTTATATATATTGATGCTCAGTTGTTCCAGAATCATTTATGGAAAGTGCTGTCTTCTCTCCATTGGATGGCCTCTCCTCCTCTGTCAACAATCTGACAACAATTTGTACATAGATCTGTTGCTAGGGTCTCCACTCTGCTCCATTAATCTGCTGGTCCATTCTTTTGTCAATACCATATTGTCTTAATAGCTCTTGAGGCAGAATAGTGTCTGTCCTCCAAATCTGTTCTCCTTACAGTGAGTTAGTTACTCTGATTTCCATTAATTCTGAAATATACTACAGCATTTGACACAAGGCTTATTTTATATATATGATGCAAAACATCATAAATGAATGAACTTTGGCATCTCCATGGCCCTTGGGGGATAATGATATGCCAATGTACATTCATTGTAACAACTGCTAGAGGATATCCAAAGTCAAGGAAGCTGTGCACATGTCCAGTGGGAGGTATATAGGACCTTTTCTGTGCTTTCTTTTCAAAATTTGTGTGGAGCTAACACTGCTTGAAAAGTAAAACTTATTAACTAAAGAACTTACATGACATTTAAAAATGTATATTTATGGATACAGTCATTTTATTGAATTTGTAGATGAGTAACTCAATTCTATTTAGAACTATTTTTACAAATACAAATCACTTTTTAAAAATAATAATTAATATACATTAAAAATTTAAAATATTCATATATTTCATTATCTAATTATTAAAATTGAATAAGCAATGTAATTATTCTTGGCACATGTTCATGTACTTAAATCAAATTTTTAAACACATTTGTTTCTCATAGAATATCACTATTCCTGTTTTTCCTGAGGAATAGATTCTTCAATATGGTCTAATTATTTTCTTCAGAAAATGGTTTAAAATCTTTTTCAAAGTTTCATATTATGGTAATTATATTTAAAGTTTCTAAAATCATCTACAGATCCTGCTGTGTATATCTTACAATTTTAGTTAGTTAAGAACCAATTAGCCAAGGACCTATTTGGTTAAATGAAGTATATTCTTTTTTTTTATACTGAAATGTGTATTTCAACTCAAATGTTTTCATAGTTAGGGTCTGTGTCCTGGCACACAGAGGACCTTACATTGCAAGTTCTTTCACAGAGCAAAATTCTCAAAGATATTACTAATTGGTTTATTTTAATATATATTTTGATAAATCCAGTTGCTTGAAAATCCAGGGCTTTCTCCATGTCCTTGCATCCTAGAGTGGTGTACATCTTCAGTCTTCTGAATGTTAAAAATATGAAGGATTGTCATCACTCATATCACTGAATACTTTGTTAAAGATTTTGAACATGCATGCAAAATTTAAAAGACTGGATTAAAAAGGTGCTATCATTTTTAAAATATCAGGATGGATTTATTCTTTCAAAACATAAATATTTCTAAAATTTGATTGATGATAAACATCAAAGATAGAGTGGACCTTGCTCTTCTGATGAATATATTTTTAAAAAGCTCCCTGATTGGATATAATAATGGATTATGAGGGCACCAGAAGCAATTTATTTTAAGTCTATTTCTTTATCTCATTTTCTTAATGTTAAACAACCATCTCTATTTATATTAATATTACAACTACATAAGCAATTAATTTTGTTTTCAGTGTTAAACACTCACCTACATTTATAATACCACTCTCGCAAATGCCAGACTTCTCATTTGGCAAAAAATTTTTCCAAAAGTTTTACTCTAACTTTCAACATAATCATGGTCACCATCTTCATTCAAATGTTCTGAGAATCAGCTCATTGGGTATTCATAGCAGCTGATGATACCCACACAGATCTTGCTTCAATTGCCTGTTTGTTGAGTTTTCTTGTAATAATGAAACCAGCGTGTTAGTTGTTATCACTTCACTTTTTATATTTGCAGGAAAAGATTTAAAAAAAAAAAATTGTGAGAAATAAAGCAATCACTTGACCTCAGTGAAAAATCATCATTGCAGATGAATAGAGATATATTTTCTGCTTCAATCTTGTGGGTTCAATAGTTGTTTGGGTAACAATCTTTATATAGTAACTGTTAACTTGAAGCAGATCTTTCTTTACCATATTTAGACATCCTATTTTCTCATGATCAGCAGTAGCACTCTGATCTTTTCAGGGTTGATAAATATGGTTTGAAGGTGACATTCACCTTTGGTAGCCTGGAGGATGATGAGCAACATGGGACCAATTGATAATTCATACCTCAGTGTCTCAAGCCATACAGTAGATAGGAATGAGACTCTGGCTGAGCAGTGCAGGTTGGAGGAGCCACTGCCATACCCACAAAGTCTCGAAAAGACTGAATATGTCTTGTTTTAAAATGTTTGGTTCTGGGGTGGTTTGTTATATAGTAATAAGAAACAGAGAAACACATGCTAGCTGTATAAAGTAAAATAAAATAGCCAAGTGGGGACGTGGTGGCATATGCTGGTAATTCCAGTGATTCAGGAGGCTGAGGCAGGAGGATCACAAGTTTTAGGCCAGCCTCATCAACTTAGAGACACCCTGTCTCGAAATAAGAACAAAGAGGTCTCAGGTTATAGCTTAGTGGTAAAGTGCCCCTGGGTTCAATCCCCAGTACCAAAAATAAATTTTAAAAAATTAAAAAAAGAAACAAGAGGGTGCCAAGATGCATAAAGTGGATTTAGTCCCCTCTCCCCTCCCCACCCTACTGGTCTTTCCTGCAGCATCTTCATCTTCTCTACCTCTGGTTACCAACATTCAATGTGATACACATCTTTCTTTGTCTTTTTTCTTTAAAGAGAAACATTTATAAACACATATGGAAATGGAATGTCACAGAAAGTTACCATACATGTAGCAGGATTATTTTTCCATTTGGGAATATATCACAAAATGGTATAAACCAATCAATATAGATTAATGCTATTTGAGTTTTCTTTTACATGAAGATATATGTCAGATTAGATGTTGGCTATCAAAAGCACCCAAGGTGAAGATGGTGCCATGCAGAGCAGTGATGGTAGGAAGGAGGGCTTAGATCTGTCTTTGTGCACCTGTGCAATGCCTTATTTCACTTTTTGAATATGTGTGTGCAGGGCTGGGCTGTAGCTCTGTGGCAGAGCTCTTGCCTAGCATGTGTGAGGCACTAGGTTTGACCCCTACCATCACATAAAAATAGACAAATAAAATACAGGCACGTAGTCCAACTACAACTACAAAAAATTTAAAATATATACACATATTTGATATTTAAATATTTTATATTTTACATATATATTTTATATATAAACATATATAAATTTAAAATATATGTGTGTATACACATATTTATACAAAGATATAAAGGATTATATAAGGTATTTTCATGCAGTGTTTTTTTTTTTTAATTTTTGCAACCCTCCTAACTCTGATCTCTTCCACAAGATCATATATGTTTTAGTCAACTTTTTTCACTGTGGTGACTAAATGATCTGACCAGCACAATTATGGAGGAGGAAAGGTTTATTTGAGGGCTCACGGTTTCAGAGATCTTAGTCCATAGAAGGCCATCCCCCTTCCTTGGGGCTCAAGGTGAGGCAGAACATCATGGCGGAAGAGTGTGGCAGAGGGAAGCAGCTCACATCATCAGGAAGCAGAGAGAGACTCCATTCTCCATATACAAAATATATACCCCATAGCCATGCCTGGATTCCTACCTCTTCCAGCCACTCCCTACCACTTCGGTTAATCCAATTAGGGATAAATTCACTAATTGGGTTAGGACTCTTACCCCCCAATCATTTCTCTTCTGAACCTTCATGCATTAGCTGACATGTGAGCTTTTGGGGGACACCTCACATCCAAACCGTAACAATATACATGACAGCCTTGCAGGTAACATTCTATGCTTCATGCATGCTTAAGGACCATGCACCAAAATTCACATGCTAGTATACATACATGTGCCTGTCTGCATACAAGACTAGACGGAGATTTTGTCAATTTTTCTTTCTAAAATGAGGTCTTATTTTACACATTATTTTTCTTATTACACATGTTTTCTACTTCTTAGTTTTCTGATCAATAATACCTTTTGGAATTCTCTTTGTCAGGTAGTATAGTTCTAATCCATTATTTTTAATAGCTATAAAATAGTCCCTTGGTATAAATGTGCTATAATTTATTTCATCATTGCCCCTCTTTGTTTGTCACTTTATTACTACTTTCTGCCACTGTGAATAATGCTGCAATAAACATCTGTATCCATAGATCTCTATATCTTGAGTCTTGATTTCTGTGAAACAGACCCCAAGTAAAAAATGCTGAGTCAAAGGCTAGGGAATATTATCAATTTTAACAGCTGTTGCTCTATCATTTTAACAAAGACTGTAACCATTTTTATGTCACCTCCATTGGTAAGATTCATAGACATCTAACGAGCAAGAAGTGTGATCTCATTGTTGCATTAATTTTTATTGCTCCAACTTCCATCAAGTTTGTGCATTTTTTTTAATAACCCTATTAACCATTTGTGCAGATCTGATGAAAAATACCTGTGCAAAAGCTATTTTTCCACCTGGAAAGTTTTTGAAGTTGAAAAAATAAATTTGCATTGAATAAATATTATCCATCTGTCATTTATATTGCATTTTTTCAAATCAATTGTTTGTATTTGAATTCAATTATGGTGACTGATCACTGAATTCATTAACATTAAGAAGATTTTCACTGAAACAAGGAAATACATACTTTTGCATTCCATTACAAGATGTACTGTTTTCAAATTTTACTTTCTAAATCAATAAATTAAGGGGTCTTGTTTTGGTGTGAGATAAGGATCTAATTTTTTTCTTCTATAAGAAAATTCAGGCTAGGACCACATATTAAATAAACCATCATTGTGTCAACGAAGTTAATTACCATATTTATTCTACATTGGGTTCTCATAAAACATCTACATTCTGTCTACTGAACTACTTATTCAAGATTATGATACCACCATATTGTTTTATTAACAATGATTTGATGGTATTTTATCTTCTCAGAAAAAGGATAACTGAATTATTCCTAATGCACACATTTCTTGAATCCTGCAGGACATTTTCTTTTAAAAGATATTTTTATTTTGAAATATACTTTTATATGAAAAATTATAACAAATATGCAGTATAACAGGAACAATGGATTATCACCTCTTAATCCATGACAGTTTAAGAAATAAGATATTATCACTGGTTTTAAATCTTCTATAAGACCTACCCCCTATGAAATTTCTGTCCCAACCCTAGCATAAATGGATACTATTTTAATTATTTTGAAGGAGAAGTTAATTGGCTATTTGCTTTTTTCTTAGCTTTAGTATAATTGCTAAATGTGGGGCTATGAGTATTTCAGATTTAGCTTGGAAAAAACAGACTATTTTTTGAAATGGAAGGATTTATTTATATACTCACCAGTGATGATGAATTTTTCTTCTTTTTTTTTTTTTTTTTTTGCATCCTTACTAAGAGCTGTCTTGTTAGACTGAAAATTTTTTTCATCTTCTGGACATGTTAAGGTAGTTCATTGGACTGGTAACCTATTTCCACTGTGGTAAGTACCTTTTCAAATGTTATAATCCAAACACACTTCCACACTTCCTTTGTAGTTGAATTTGGGATCATGTCTTTTGCCTATTTTCCCCCATTTTAATTTGAGGTTTATCTTTTTCTTATTGGTTTGTGAAAGGTATTTATATATTCTACAATGTTTATCTCTATCATTTATTTAAAATATCTTCTCTTAGTTTGTGGTTTATCTTTTCAATCTCTTTATGGGATCTTACAGTGAATAAATAATAAGAAGATTGCTAATATTTCCTTGTTCTGAAGACATAAAGATATTATCCAATGTTGGGGGAAAATTATATTTATTTAGCTGACATACTTAAGCATTTAAATAATCTGAAAATGATTTTAGTTTATGATGTGAAATGGGCACATCATAAACTGTTTTCTTCATTGTTTTCCCTTTGAAGAATTCATATTCACAGCAGCACTATTTATTAAATGGAATTTTTTTCAGAAGCTATTTTGCCAATTTCTTTCTGTATCAGGCTCAGACTTTGATATATGTGCAGATCATTTTCTGTTACGTTTCTCTGGTAGATTTTTTTTTAAATTACACTTAATTCAGTGCCTTAATTTGTTTTCTGTTGCTATAAGAAAACCCCTGAGGCTGTATAATTTGTAAAGAATAGAAGTTACTTGGTTTGGAGTTCTGGAGGATGGGGAGTCCAAGAGCATGGCACCAGCACTGGCTCAGTGTCTAGAGAAGGCTGGGTCACTGAATCATAGTATGGAAAGTGGCATCACATGGTGAGACAGAGTAAAGTGGGTAGACTGGGTCTCTCTTCCTTTCCTATAAAATTATTTAAGGTTGTTAGACTAAATAATTCAGTGAAGGAATTTTATCAAAAGCACAGCATTCAGACAATGGCAGGGATATTCCTTGTAACTTTTAGCTAGATTTACTTTGAGAACAGGAAGATGATTGACATAGAGGAACAATTTTAGAAGCTTGAAATTTGGCAAGAGACAACTGTATAAAATTGGGACCAAGGCAGGTGTGGTTATTGAAGACAACATAGAAGAGAAGTTAAATACTTTGCACAGAGATAACAAAGAAGATGTCTCAGGAATTGGCAAGACAGCATCCATCACAGGCTCAAAAGTGTAAAAGTCCAGTGACTGCATGACACAAGTTCTGGAAGAGCTTTATATTGGCCAATTTGAACTTCAAGATAAATAAAGACAGTAATGGAATTTTAAAAAGTATGAAAGTAAGGATTCTTTTAAGAAGATGCTGTGGGGACACTGTGATCAAACAGAGGAATCTAGGAAATTGTGTCTTGCTGCCCAGGCCCTTAGGGCTGCTGCAGTCATGATCCCAAGGAGCTCAGCGACTGCAGATCTTGGCATTGTCCATGCAGTGCTGGTTCTGCAGGAATGAGGGTGATGGAATTAGGTGGTGATGGAAGTGTCCACCAATATTTCAAATGAAAGTCTGGCCAGGGAAAGTGTAGCAGGATTGGAATCCCTTGGCAGAGAACATGAGTGAAACTGTGAAGGTAAAGCTGCAGTGGGGAACTCCTGATTAAGAGATACCAGGAACATGAACTGCCTGTTGAGAAAAATTGCTGACTGCTGAGAAAGCTGATTTAGAGAGAGCCTATGAGTGGTTCAACCAGCCAGCTCAAAGTAGTGGGGCTGCCCAAACTCTTTGAAGATTGCATTTCACTGTCATGTGCCCTAGATGTCACAGGACCTGTATATCTGGCTGGGTTTCAGTGTTAGTTTTGTCCCATCCTTTCTATTTCCCATTCCTCCTTCTGGAACGGGGATGTTTTCTCTGTGATGTTGGACATATGTTACTTGCTTTTGATCATTGCAGGGACTTACAGCCAAGAGTTTGCTTTGAGTCTCGGGGGAGACTTCTGACTTGGATTTTTAGGCAATTCTAAAACTAGTAGACTTGGGGATGGACTAAATCGACTAATTTAGGATCTTGAAGATGGATTATATGCATTTTGCACTCTGAGATGAGCATGACCTTTTGCGGGTCAAGGGTGAAATATTATGGTTTGGAATTGAAATGTCCCCTGAAAACTTCTGTGTTAATGCAAGAATGCAAGAATATGCAGAGGTGAAATGACTGGATTGTGAGAGCTATAACCTAATCCTAGGTTGGATAAACTATCTGGGTGAAAATTGTAGGCAGGTAGAGTATGACTAGAGGTGGTAAATTTCTGGTATACATTTTAGAAAGGTTTCTATTTCTGGTAGTCCCTTCCTCTCTCTTTCTGCTTGGTTGCCATGAGTTGTGCAGTTTTCTTCCTCTTTGGCATTCTGCCATGTTTTTCTGTCTCATCTCTGGACCATAACAATGGAGTTGGCGCATCATGGACCAAGTCTATGAAACCATGAACTCAAAATAAACTTTCCTCCACTAAGTCATTCTGTTCAGGAATTTTGGTCACAGCAATGCTAAGTTGACTAACACACTTTGTATGAATTTGGTCTGATTAGTTGGCAGCCTGTGATTGGCAGAAGTTCAATGGCTGTGATTGGCAGAGATTCAGCTACTTTCAAAAGAATATACTCCCATGTTGCAGTGTGTTTATGTGCTAAATTAGGTTTCTAGAATTATTTTTCCCCTTTGGTCAGTTATATAAGTTAATAAATTTATAGATTTTCTAATATCAAGAATTACTTGAACAACTTCATATTGTTCAAAATAAATTTTTACATTCTTCTTTGAATGCAGTTCACTAATATTTTGTTTAGAAGTTCCTCACACTAAGGAGTGATGTAATGTTCCTATTTATTTACTCTCATTGCATTTAGTTGTAAGCTTATAACATTTTCAAAAATAAACAATATTTAAGAATAAATTTTATTCTCTGAAAGACATTTTGTAGGATTAGAATTATTGGTTTATTAAATGTTTTATAGAAATTATCTGGAAAATTCACTGGACCTGTTGCTTTGTTTATAGAAATACATTAGTACATCATTTCAGTATCAACGATCTTTATGAGGCTTATATTTGTTTCTAGTTCTTATTAAGCCAGGTTGATTACTGAATATTTTGAGGACTTTATATATATATAAAACTTTTTTAATTTCTTAAAAAATTTGTTTTTTATACCAATTTCATATTATTTATATTAACCATTGTTGAAACTACTGTTATGTCCCTTTTGTGTTTCTGATGTTGTCATTTATGTTCTCTCTCTTACTCTCACACATGCACATACACATACTTTCATCTCTATTATCAAAACCTCACTAATTTAGAATTTTTATTATTTTATCTTATTCTTAAGTTAGTAGATTTCAGCACTAACTTTGAATAGGAGAATTTTGAAACTCTAAGAATTTTGAAAGGCAAAGGTTTTATCTAATAAGTTTTCCATAGTTTGCATATTAAAATATTTTCTAATGCCCATTTTGATTTCTTACTGCCTTGATCACTGGGTAATTTAGAATGCCATTTTATTTAAATTTATGACTATATTGACTGTTGATTTATTTATTCTGTTGATTTCTGTGTCCATGTGCATATATCTACATATTTCTTCATATTTTCTTTTTCATATTGATATTTAACAATTACTTTTTAGTCACAAAATTTAGGAATGTAATATATCATTTTGCAAAACTTATGGAGAAATGTTATCAACAGAGGTAATGTTCAATTATTAGAACTCTCTAGAAAATAATTGCTGGGGCTGTATTCCTCTCATCAAACTCTATATTTATATTGTCCCATCCCTTTAGGTTCTCTATAAGTTCTGAGTACTATGCTAAGATGTTACACTATGATGTTTTTGCTATATTTCTTGCAGTATTATAATTTATTTTTACTTTATATAATAAAATATATATTTCTAGGTGTTTGTGAGGTGAAACTTTTAATATTTTCCTGGTAAATTCAATGTTTTTTCTATGTGCTGATGAATGATAATTTTTTTCTTAGGAAAGACATTTCCTTAATCTTAGTATTCAAATTATTTGAAACATGTACAGCCAAGCCAGTTCTACAGCTTTAAGGATTTTCCTGTTATAAAGATCCCTTGTGATCTTTCAAACTGTGGATATATTTGTGTTTTAGTTTTTTGTTATAAGTGATCCATAGCCATAGGTTTTTTCTCTGTACATGTTAAATTGTTTGAATATGGAGAGTGATCAATTTGCATTTATTATAACTACTGAACTATTTGGATTCAGACCTATTTTATTGTGTTTTTTATTTCTTCCAATAAAAATATGGTATGAATACTTACTACACTCCACATTTTATTTTTATTTCTTTTATTCCCTCTATTCCTATAGGATGAGTTTATATTTCTTCTTTACTAATTGAGAAATTACACACTCTTCTCTCCTTTCAGTGGTTGCTTAAAAATTTCTAACATGCATATTTAAGTTAATAAAATGTAATCAATATAGTCACCTCTGGGAAAAAAAATCTGTCAAGCATGTTAATGAAATTTAATTACGATCACAGCCCTTCGGAAGTATGGCATTTTGGTAGACAGGACCTAGGCATCAGTGGGGGTCTTATATGCTAAATCTCTATGGGCATTTTTCCTCCTCCTAGTCCAGTCAGTGATAGTGTAGCCCTGTGAGTTCCTGAATCGATGCAGAATTGATCTGACTTCATGGGCCTATGTACTGGGCTTTCTCTTTTCTTCCATGTCAAAAGTTTCCTTACAACTCAGGGATCAGGCCCCAGTAATTGGCAGGTGTTCTTAGGGGAAAACTCTATAGTCTTGTCATTTAACACTTAAGATGTACATTTTCACATAGTATCTGGCTTGTGATTTGTTTTCTCTCTGATTTTTCCAAAGTGCAGTTTTGAAAGCAGTGTACTAGGTGTAATGTCCTGAATGAAGGGCATCTGCAACCATCTAGTCTGCCATATTACCAAAAGTAATATGTCCTGGTCATTCTACACTTCTGTGTGAACTACAATATTAGTGCATCCAATTTCAAAATAAAACAAAAGAGAATTAAACAAAAGAAAATAAATTATCTCTTGGGATCATGAATGATGACCAATGGGTATCATATTAGCATGGACTAAAGTGACAAAATTATAGTATGGTTTTCTCAGGTTTTTTTTTTTTTTTTTTGGTCCTCTGTTCACATTTGAGAAGAATACACAAGTGATTGAATACCCATCTCGTAAGATGTATAGATTTGTAAGCAGTACAGTGGATTCACCTACATTAAATTTCTTAAGTCTGATGCTTTTTTCTTGTTGGGAGATAGAGGAGACTTCACAAACGAGCACAAGGAAATGAAAATAGACTTTCAATCATTGAGCAGATAATTAAGCACTAGCATCCTTGGCCTTTCTCCTCATGTTTATTAGATGCTCTTCATTAATCAGACACTGAAGTGATGGGTGCCATCACTGTCAGCTCACAGGACTCCCTGGGCTGCCTGGTGCTTTTGATCTTGGTGTAAACAATTACACTTTCTTGGGTCTCCTTAACTGAGAAACCATGGCAGGCTGTTCTCCCTAGGTAGAAACTCTTTATAGCAGCAGGTGATTAAAAGCTGTGGGTTCCACTGGGCTGGAGTGTAAGTCCCAATCCTGACATTTCAAGCAGTATGACTGGGATGATTCTTCTTCCCTCTATTCACGTGATTTTTGTCCCTTCTCTTCACAAAGAGAAACTTAAATCTTAGACTTTCACAAGCTAGACCTTCTGTGGGTCTATGAAGTTAGAAAGGTTAATGTTTTGATTGGCATCTCATTTTGATTTTGTCGAGGAACAAGAGAGTTAGGACAGTCAGTGAAGAGGAGTCATCTCATTTATAACATACAGGAAGGTTTTCTTGAATTTTCTCCCTTGAGGATATGCAACATGGAAAGGAGAGATAAGAAGTCCCAACCTTGTAGATATTGTCTTAGGATCAGATTGTTTGAAGGAAATCGTTTCCACAAAATACCTCTCTTGAAACCTGGGAAGGAAAATCAAATGCATCACTTGTCTTCCACATTCTAGCAAATAAAATATCTACTAACATTCTTGCCCAAACTCCAAGATAGGCATTCTCCTCCCTATTTTCCAGATGAGAAAAATCAAGGCTAAGAAAATCCAGGGAGCCTACACCTCATACAGTGGCCAGCACACACACTGCTGGGAGTGGGGGAAACTGAGGTGTAACTAACCCCACAGTCACATTCTGTCTACCATCTTCCACCACTCATCACTACAAAGCAACTGGTCCTGCCTCTGTCCTGACAGGGCGTTGGCAAGGGGGAGAAGTGTTTGTCAATCACCTTCTGGTCTTTCTTAGTTTTCCCCAAAGACAGATATGATAGGAGTCTTCTTTTTCCTATTACAGTTTATATAGTGATTAAATTCAATAATAGATGGACAACATTTTGAAATCCTTTAAATGTATAATAATAAAAATTATTCAATGGGAGATGTCCTAGCTTGGTATAAAGATAGTGAAGAAAGACCACCTCAGTTAAAATCTTAGATTTCCCACGATTTCCCCATGTGCAAATGGGAGATAAGAAGAAAAAAATGCAAGATAGAGTTGTCCTGGGGATGAAAGCAGTGAATACCTATAGAACTTGGAACTAGGCCTGGAGCATAGTAATCGCTCAGTAATATTCATAGTTATGAGTATTATTCTGCATATGACTGAGGAAGTGTTACAATAGAACTCTGTGCCTGTCCCTTCTTATCAAAGACTATTTCAACATGATTCTGAATACTTAACGCAACCAAGATCTTTGCCTATTTCCTGGCAAAGCTAAGTGGCATGTGATTCTTTCCTTTATTCACCTTTCTATCTTTGCTAATGCCCTTATTTATTGCATCTTTCAATAAATAGTAGCCAAATGCCTACCTACTGGGTGTAGGAACCTCAGGTGATGTCCTGGGGAAGTGGTGGCAGTGGGGAGGAAGAGGGCATCTTCCCCAGCTCAGGGGTGGGACTCTGCACAAGAGAGGGTGCCTTAGTGTGGGGGAGGTGGGTGAGCAGCAAATTCTTTTCGTTCTTGGCAGGAGCAAGCCCTCAGGGAATTCCCAGAGAAGCTTTTCTTTTCCTCTTATTGGAGTTCTGAGCTGGAGCTATAAGCCCTCCAAATGAGCTGAGATCATTAGGGAAGCAAGACCGATCACTGGTGAAAAAATGTAACAATTAAAACCAGAAGCCTCAAAGTGAGAAGCTTAGGGAGAGGTATAGAGGAGGGGAAGGGATCAGGAATGGCTCTTAATACTTTATAACAAATACTAATAATGGCAGAGAGTTGGGGACTAATTAAAAGTTTCTAAAAAGAGAGATGGAAAGAGATAGAAAAAGGAATCCATCCGTGATATTTTGCCTGCCTGGAATCAGGAAGCTGTGAGGCGCAGGGAGGGAGTGAAGGACAGGAAGGCAGCATCTGAGTTCTAGGACTGGTCTTGGGTGACACAGTTGACCTTGACAAGCATCTTTGCCTCTCGGAACCTAGGTTTTTCAGCTTTAAAACGGTGCTTAACTTTCTACTCAGGGGGTTTAGTGAGTTATATGTGTGACTCTATCACACTATATAATGTGAGCAATTTGCTCTCTTTCCTCTAAGGAGAAGCATTTCTTCAGAGCTTCCTAAATGACCTCTAAGTCCTTTGCAACTTGACAACGAAGCTTTCTACTAAAATTAAAAAGAGAAAAAGAAAAAGAAAAAAAAAGTGATTTCTCAACTAGTACTCAAATAGATAGAGAAGTTCATGAAATTCAGGATTTAAATGATATTCTTGATTTTGACTCCCAAGCTATCCTTATTGCTAAGCTATAATAATCTGCATTTTCACCATTAGATATTCGTTTCTTTGGTGTATTCCTTCACGGCCCCTTCTCTCTCTGATCAAAGTGCAGGTGGTCAATGGGTCACCTCCTACTAATAATGAACACCAGGTTAAATGGTAGATGCTTTTATCAGGAGACAGTCTGTGTAAGGAAAGGAAATAACTGACAATCTGGAACTCTGTAACAACCAGTAAAATGCAGGCCTAGGTAGGGAGAGAAATGATAATTGAATCTACCACACAGCTCAACTGACTGTGCAGCATCACAAGCAGACAGGAGACTATTGAATGTCCAATCTAAGCATTCCACTTGTTGCTCATGAGATGTGCAGAGAGTCAAAGGGAAAATGTCTTGCAGGTAGAGAATTTAAAATGCATAGGGAACACAACTCATCCAAAATCAAAATGATAATGAAGAGGCTGAGGAAGGAACTGGTTCCAGAGCTGTGTTCCTTATGCTGTGCAGAACTCTCTCATTCCCTTGTCCCAGGCCCCAAGAAAATGCCAGAAGTCATTGTAACCTGAGAGTGTATCTAGAAGTAGACCATTTCCAGTTGCTTCTTGTCTTTTTCCATCCATACTCAGTACCTTTTCATTTTCTGTCTTTTTTTACACTCCTACTAAAGAGTCATTTGACCCTTGGACATGGTGGCAAAAGTCTGTAATCCCAGAGACTGTGGAGGCTGAGGCAGGAGGATGGTAAGTTCAAGGCCAGTCTCAGCAACTTAGCAAGGCCCTAAGCAATTTATCAAGACACTGTCTCAAAATAAAGAACAAAAAGGGCTGGGAATGTCCCTGGGTTCAAATCCTGGTGCCAAAAAAAAAAAAAAAAAGTCACCTGACTACTTTTTAAACATAAAGACACTGAGGTCCCCCACCTCAGAAATGCTGATTCAGTAGGTAGGAGAAAGGGTCTAAATCTAGGTTTGTGATTAACCAGCACAGTCCCTCAACCTAGTTCTGACTCAGTTAATCCGGGGTCCTCTCATGGAGCCCGAAAGAGCCTGAGGCAGGAGTTACATGAACCCTAAATTCAAGTCCTAGGTCTTGCAAGCATTCTCATCCTAGGTCCCTGAGGGCTTGATCCTAAAGTCAATACAAATACCTCTCACTCCATCTATTAAAACTTAGAAAATTATCTGCCTTTTGGAGTAGCTGTGTACTAACTGCTGGCTGAGAGTATGTGAGTCACGGTCAGAGGGCAGAGAAGCAGGTTCAGGAGTTAAGGTAAGAAGCACTCTCACTGAGTGGATTCTTTAACCTCTCTATGCCTTAGTTTCCTCATGTGGAAAAACAGAATATTATGATGCAAAATGAGAATGTCATTTTATTATGTAAATGTGAATATTAAATATAATGATACTTACAAAGAGTTTAGAACTCCAAATGACTCTGACTTTTATTATCAATATTTGGTAAATAATAGTTTTCTGGGGAGAAAGAACACCATCTGTGGGTAAAGCAGTTGCTACTGAACACTATTACAAAAATTAAAAAAATAAATAAATTCACCCCCCCAAAAAAATTCATCCTTGAGAATATGGGGAGGTGACTCATGGTGAGCACACTTCTAGATAATGATCAGAGTTCCAAAACTCAAGCACGTGACTGGCAAACTTCTTCTAGCAACTCTGGCCTTCCCTTCTGAAACTAAAGTACATTCCAAGGGGAATTAAACATTTAATCATTTATTCTTAAACCATCCAAATATTTTCCAATGCAACTATTTTATGTCCAAAGAGAAATACTAGAAGATTACAACATGATTTCTTAAGAAGCTTTTTTTCTGCCAGGCAAGAAACTACATGTTGGTAAACAAACATGTCAACCAAGATGAAGTAACAGATATTGCCATTCTTATTTCTTCCTACTGCCCTAGAGTCTTAATGGGTATTCCAAGCAATTCCACCTTGCTGTCTGTTTCTCTGCATTTGTTTACTTTTTCCTCCAATTTCAACAGCATTTGAGGGTAGGTTTGCTCCCCAATTGCATAGCAAAATAAAAAAAATAGATCCCACACTTCTTTCTATACTTATTTATTATATAGAGGAAAAAATGTGGAGTACTGCAGAGGTATTGGTGTTCATAGACAGATAATAGCATATTTGAAAGATTTCAATAATGATTCTAATCTTGCTGTTTTCTCTTTCAGGTTTTGCAGAAATACAGCACAAAAAGGAAATGCCTTGATTGGCTAATATATGCATTCACCTACACATGTAACTTGCCCTCTGTTTTGAGTTGGTGGCAAGTCAGATTGGCCACCTCCTCTACAGGAGCACTCCAAGGCAGAATATGGTGAGGAAATACATAAAGATTCCTCAGAAATGCAGTGGAGGAAGGGATTTGTTGTGGTGGATGTTTTGCATTAAAAATTTTAGGCAAAAGCCAAATGTGAGAGGCTTCACAAAAAATGAATAGGATTTTTTTAATCAATAAAATTTGGGGGAGTTATGGATTTGTAGAATAACCACACTGAAAGTTCAGAGAGACTAAGGGCTCAAAACTATTCCAGAAAAAAAATTTGGTGTTCTTCTGGGGCTGAAACAAACTTTATAGAAATAATTTCTGAATCAAATCAAGTTTTAAGGTAAAGTCACCCAGGACGTATAGAGTATGTGCCTTGGATCCTGTCTTCAGTGACTCTAAGGATGGTATGAATGTACATCATGCACAACAATAGAAATGAAAATTTGGACCCCATATGTGTACAATGAATTAAAATGAAGTCAATCTTTAAAAATTAGAAAAAAAAATGTCAAATTTCACCAGGCATAGTGACTCCTGCCTGTAATTCCAGCAACTGGGGAGGCTGAGACAGGAAGATTGCAAGTTCAAAGCCAGCCTCAGCAAAAGCAAGCTGCTAAGCAACTCAGCCCCTTTCTCTAAGTAAAATACAAAATAGGACTGGGGATGTGGCTCAGTGATTGGGTGCCCCTGAGTTCAATCCTCAGTACCAAAAAGATAAAAAACAAACAAACAAACAAACAAATGAACAAATAAATAAATATATAAATGAATAAAAATAATCCCAAATTTGACTTGATTGCCTATAGTGATGGAAAACTCAATCTCTAACCCAATAGTCCATCGCAAGTTTGAAAACCTGTAATTATGATATAGAATGGATAGTCTTTCCTAGCAGGTATCTCTCCTAATTCTTTTCACTACCCTAAATGTTCCTAAAATACTACAGATATTTAGGGGAAACAAAAATGTATTCCTTGACCCATCATCTTGATTCCATGCTCTAAGTTCTGAAATAATGATTGGGAGGTTTCTGGTGATCAATCTGTCAGATCCTGCTCTCATGAAAACTTGGGCTTCATGCAGAATACACAGCACCAAGGTTAACACTCTGGATGGGTATCTGGTGAGGCAAGCCCCAGGTGTGTAAGACTTAAACCAGAAACATGCACAGTCCTGACAGGGGAGGGGGTATAATTATCATCTCTAAACTACAAGGTCACTTCTTCAAACTAGATCTCAATTTCTTCAATTATTTCCCCCACTGTCTTCTTTCCTCTCTTCTGTGATCATGTTTTAATCTGACTTTTCATTTTGAAAATTAAAAGTGAAACTGTAAGTCCCATTGGATAGGAAAATTTATCACCTGCCCCCTTTTGCATGCTGGGTTTGAGTTTCCATTTATGAAATTTCATTTTGTAGCAAATATTCATATTGGATAGCCATCTTGCATTTTAATCTTACCATCAACTGAAATCTCCAGATATTACCTAGGGACATGTACATAATGCACACACATGCACAATCACACACACAAATATATGCACTTATACACACCTTTTTTATAATTATACTTTTTTCCTTGCAATTAGTGATGGCTTCTATTTCCAGGATTTTCCTTTTATATTACTATAGCTCCCATTCTTTGGTTATCATTCATTTCTCTGGGATTTTCAGATTACTTTGAACTCTAATTCTGTCATCTGACATGTTCCTACTGTCATGTCACCTTCATATTTGATGGTCCTGAGGTCTCACTCTTCATCCAAGACATGGCTAGAAAGGTTGAATAGGATGGGATAAAGGACAGAGCCTTGGGCTGTCACTGGCTCCTGTCCTCAGGGTTGCCATTGATCTATTAATTAACACCCCTGAGGACCATTTTTCAAGCGGTTACAAAAACAGCCCATCAGACTCCCATCAAGCCCCCATTCCTCATTCTTTCCACAAAGACATCAGGGAAAACATTGTGAAATGGCTCATGGACAGCCAGATAGACTGTGTTGACTCCCTTTCCCTGATCTACCATCCCAGACTATAAATACCCCAGAGCGAAATGAGGTCAGTCTGAACCCAAAGCTCATGCCATGACCAAAGTGAAAGTGGTACTCTTTCTGTATAATTAGAACTTCAGAACTTGGGAGCTGTAAAGGATTGTGGAGATTACCTCCTCCAGCCTCATCACTCCACAAGTGAGTCTCAAGCTTGAAATAACTTTGCCCATGGTCACACAGCTAGCCAGAGCTTGAAATGTAGTTATAACTTATATTCCTCTTTTCACAGTTTGGAGGAGTGTAATTGACTTCAGAAAAGCATTTCTCAAAGTATATTCTATGGAATATTACTTCCAGGCTGAATTTTAAAAAAAAAATTCCCATATTCAAATACTTTTAAAACACCCCATGCATTGCCATGCTGAGTGATTTGCAATGTATTCACGCGTTAAATAAATATTTACTAATTGTCCCCTATGCATCAGACATATGTTAGGCATGGGGATATGATGATGAATAGGCAGGACTTTTAAAAAAATCTCTTTTAGATTTTTGTGTAGGAGGAGAGACAAATGCTAAATATCTAATTACCCAGAAATATCACTACGAATTATGAGTTTCTCAGAAGGATTTTTGTGTGGTGTTCTAGGAGATTGGAGGAGTGAATGAAGGAGTATCTGAGAAAATGATATTTAAGTAGGTATGAAATATCTTGTCACATTTCGCAAAATGAAGAATAAATGAGGGGGAGAATTTGCCATAACCCTGAGAAGTACACATAACAACTAAAGAAGAAATGTGTTGGCAGTGTTATAAAAAATATCAAATATGAATGTATCATTCATTGATGTGCTTTGAACAGTAGAGTGGCCCTACCTTATTAGCATTTTGAAGCTATTGCACTGATTGTCCTTGAGATAGTAAAACCCCTTGTGTGTGTGTGGAAGGGTGGGAGGAATCTGTCAGGAAATCATGACAAAGATCTGCAGAAGGAAGGCAGCCTCTTGAATATTGAGTCCATTAATAAAAGTAAGCCAACAAACAAACCACTAACCTCTTTAGGAATGTTCCTCAAGAATTTCCAAGTTTATTGAACCATGGTGCTGTTATTTTAAGTCATACTTCCTTAATCAAAGAAATTCTGAAGATGCTACTAATAAATTCTGCTTTGGGCTATCTCAGGCTAACGTCACATTCCAGGACCTTCTGAGGAATTGCGGAGTCTGCCATTTGCTTGCTTTCTGTTAGAGAGCTTCATTTGTTTGCTTCTTTTTCCCAGTGGGTGACTTATTTGCTTATGAGGGTCACCCTGGTGCTGGCTGGTTTACTTTCAATCAAATTGCCAGGTGTGAGGCTTAAAAAATATAAGCCCACATAGTAACCCCAATATATAGCCCTGTTTACTTGTGTATCTTTTAATTCCTCACCTCCCTCTTCTCACCCTCAACTCACAATGTCGTCTGTTTTCAGAATAGAATTCTAATTGCTCATTAATATTTAGGAAAACTAACTCCTACAGAAAAATTACCTTCCAGACTAATTAGCCAGCAATCAATTACACATTTGGATACATTTCCATAGGCTGATGTAATCTTATTTTCAAATAAGGAATGAGAAATAAGAGGACTAGTAGGAGCATTAAGGTGTCTATAATAAAATAATAAAATTCAAAACGGGTACTGTGATTCTCATCCATCAACTGTCTCCATCCTCACAGGAGGGCAGGGGTCCTCCCACTTGAGAGTGCACATGTGTTACCTGGAGACCCGATTGAATGAAGAACTTGATTCAATAGGTCTGGGTGGGTCCTGAGATTCTGCTCTTCCAGCAATCCCAGGTGATGCTCCAGGCCTTAGACCACATTTCAAATGTTATCTACCATCTCAGTTTTGCATTTCAGGAAATCAGTGCATCCAGTGATATAGAGAACCCCAGTTCCAGTTGTCTTAAACAATGACACCATTTGTCATCCCTTATGACAATAAATCCAGTAGGAGGGCAGGCAGTTCTAGCTATGGTATAATGGCAACTCAATAATTTCATCAAAGAAGCAAAATTTTCCATTCCCCTACTCTGCTTTCCCTGGCAGTGGCTTCATCCTAAGGCTATTTCTGTTCACAGTATGGGTAGAGAAATATCAATGTCCTATTCAGACATGACAACGCTAAAGCAAAATGCTTCTCTGCTATAGATTTCATTTTAAGAACAAAAAATACCTTTACCAGGGTCTCCCAGCAGGCATCTCACATTTTATTGGCCAAATCTGCATTACGTGTTTGTTCTACATCATTTGATACTGCCAATACCTCATGCTCCTCACCCATTCCCAGATGCCCCACAGGTGGTGGAATATACGTTCCTGTGAGTTCCACCTCGGGAAACAGTATTGTTGAGCCTCATGGCCCCTCTCTATTGTGGTCAATCCATGTAAGGGTCAGGCGGAAAATACTAAGGAGTTTAATTCTTAAAGCACATTTCTGAACAAGTGTGTAATCAGAACTAAAATTCTAGTCTCCTCCTTCTTTGGGAGAAGACTTACAGAGGATCTCAAAAACCCCACTGGCAACAGAGAAGCCTGGTCATTAATCACCTGGGGTGGTCTTCTTTGCTTCCCCCTCTCACACCATGATTCCTGGACATGAAACCCAGTCATGCCCCAATAAACTACTTAGACCTGTGTCCTCCTCTTGGGCTCTGTTTGTGGGGGAATGAGTTAAAGTATTACAAACAAGCCAATTAGGGGGTGTGAGTCTTCCTTCAGCAGGCTCAGGTGACTGGTTCAAAGAGTGTGAACCTCAAATTAGCATTAGGTAAGAATTTGTTAGTAATGCAAATTCCAGGATCCCTCCCCAGGTCTATAGGATCAGAATCTCCAGACCAGAGCTAACAATGTATGTTTAACAAACCGTGCAGATGATTTTGAGGATTTTTGATCATCAGAAAGGCTTTAAAAACACTGTTTTTGACAAATCAGAATGTTCTCCTTTGAATCATCTGATCATGAAGAGGATGGACACATACCTGAACAAAATCATGACTCCATCAAGGAGAATTAGGTGTGGTGAGGTGGTTTCAAACCATCATTTGGGTAAAGATATAATGCAAAGAGTAGAAGCAAGTTGAACTGATCATCTGCAACTGGAAATCGGGAGGGTTTTGAGTTCTGGCTGGTGACAAGAGACAGTGTTCCTTTCCCAGTGTCTCCTGCCCTTTGGTCATGAGACACCTAGGCAGGGTGCAGGGAAAGGGTCACTGAGGACATGGCTTCCCTTGCTGGAAGTCACAGCATGTGTTCTGATGGTAGCAATGCATCCCATGAAGATGCAGATAGAGAAAGCATTCTGACATTTATATCCAGCATGAAATACATGAGAATAATAGGGGTGAGAATAGTAGTGCAACTTGAAGCTTTTATTAATGTTAGACTAACTCTGAAGGGGAAATGGTTAGTTTTATTGCTTTAATGTCAGGCTTTCTCCTTTCCTCCAATGGGCATAGAATCGGGGCTGCCCCTGATTTTCAATCAGTACATGAGAGAGCAGGTATTGAGGGCCACAGGTACATCTAGAAGATCTGCATGACCTGTGGAGATAAGAAGTGGACCTCGCAAGAAAAAACAACAACAACAACAAAAAACCATGAATAGACAAATTCAGTTTAACATTTGCTGAGTGGTTGAGAAGTTCCAGAAATCACATTGGGTGATTTCACCTGCATTATTTTGTTTAAAAATGTACACAAGGCAATAAACAAAGGACTAACATGATAAAGCAGAACTACACTGGTTCTAAAGTGTGTCCAATATGGATTCTGAGAATGGAGAGACTATCAGGAGGGACAGTTCTGTGCATTCACCTGCTGGGTGGTCATGTCATCTGCTTCCCTGGTTCTGGTTGTCTCCTGATCTGTAATGTGATGAGCATATCCCTGAATTCCAAAATGCCTTCTGCAGGAAATTCCTGTTTTGGATGTTAATTGGTATGTGACTTTAAAAGAGCAAAACCAAAACAATGTGAAGGGTACAAGTTGGAAATGTTTTAGAAATATCATGTTCCACAAAATTAAGCAGGTTTCTTTCTGAAGGATCCCTTAAAACTTTGAAGAGTCTTCTGTATTTCATGAATCTGCAAGAGGAATATCTTATATGTAGCGTTCTGTAAATTGTTTTGCTACAAAAGCTACTATTACATAGTGATATTCCTTAGAACAATATCCCAGAGGCAGCATAGAAAGTGCTGGATGTCATGTCAGAGGACTCTTCCAGCTCCATGGTTTTTAGACATGGCAGCTCAGGTCAGCTCACTGGCTCAAGTTCAATGTGCTGAAGGGCAAGGGTATTTGAAGTGGAGATATCAGCATAAGGAAAAGCTGTGGGAAAATTTCTTTTCCTTCCCTAAAACAAGACAGCCATGTATCATAAATTTGTCTTGTAAATTCACAATATGTTTCCAAATGCATTCACTAATTTAAACTCCTCAGCAACTCATGTTTAGATTTTTGTATTCCATGTATTTTCAATCAAAAAAATAAAGCTTGCAGTGGTAGCATCTGACTTTCTCAATGTCACTCCACTCTCCTCCCCTGATCTTTTCACTTCATGCTGAGCTCATTTACTTATTAAGACATCTGCATTTCAGAGAGTTCTGCTCCGAGCCCCCGCCCCACAGTATCCTGCTATGTGATTCTGGTCAAGGAAGACCCTGCTCGTTTAGTATATATTGATAATAAAATATATATTGAGGATAAACAGGATCCCACAGTCAGAGTGGCTGTTCATATGGAAAACTGGGCTTCTCTCCAAGGCATATCACCTGGGTTTGGCCCTGGTGATAACAGCCCAGCTACCAGCCCTCAGTTAAATATCCCAAGGACTGGGTGAGTTCCTCAGTTGAATGCTTATAATGGTCTTTGAAAAATCAAAGATCTGTCCTGTAGGGAGGTTGCTCTGAAGTCAGATGTCTAATGGGAAAAACAGGAAGGTTGAGGATGGGGGACCAGCTGGCTGGGCTCAGTCCCAGGCTCTGCACCCTTTTCCTGGGTGATATCAAGCAAGTCATGCCTCTTCTTTCAGCTCTTTGTCTCCTTGTATAGAAAAAAGGAAAGCCTTCTAAGGCTCCTTTCAGCTTTCACATGCATTTATGTTTTAATGTGAATTGACCAAGTCAAACTTAGCAATCAATGAGGTGACCAGTGTCACATCAGATAGCCCCCATGGCTATTATTTGGATCAAGACACTTGAAACCTTCCCAACCCCCTTCTCCTGCCAGAAAAGATGAAAGTGTTGTTTCTGACCTGAGCACTGCTGACCTTTGCCTTGAACTTGACAGTGCCTTTCCCATTACCATTTCCAGCTGGGTCTTTGCCCCCTGGGCGAGGCCAGACTTTTCTGAAAGAGTGTAAACTTCTCTGAATGATATTTGAAAATAAAATATAATTGATTTCACAGCTCCTTGAACCTCTCCTATCAGGAATTGATTTTTTTTTTTCCTCTTCTGTTTTACAACTTGAAAGTGATTTGAGTTATCACAGGTAGCAACTCCAATGCATAAACGCTCTTCATTCTTCTCCTTTTCTCTTTAAATTTGTTTCTGAGAAAAGAGTGTGTGTGTAGATGTGTTTAAAGTGGGTGTGCTTGTGCAAGTATCCTTTCACATATAGTGATATTTGTATGTGCTTTCACTAATCAGTGTCTATGTGTGTGTATACATCTATTCGAGCAGCAAACGCACTTATTTATACGTGCATGTTTCTTGTTGGTGTGCATCTGAAAGCAAGTTTGAATACGTGTATTTATAAGCACTCACCCTAGCTTGCAAATATTTCACATACTTACATGCCTGTGGCCGAAATCAACCTGTAAATGGAAAGGTACTTTTGTGCCTAGGTACTCATACATATGTGTGTTTACCCATATGAATAGGTGTATGTTTGTGTCTAAAACTAGGTGTCTATGCATATGTAGTTAGATTCACATTCTAAAGCACACCTAGGCTTGCTATTTCCTCTCCTCCCTAAAGACAGAATAAACAAAACTCAACTTTTCTTGGATGCACTGGACAGCTCCTGACGATTTGGACAGTCATTATGAACCATGGAGTGATCTCCTCTGCCAGCCCAGTATTAGCTGTCACTTCCTCGGGCAGGATAAAGTCACCCAACTGGACTGTATCCTAATTATCTGGCAAGCGAAGGAGGTGTGGCAGATGCCACTAATGGACCTAGTAACCCCTCTCTCTGCAGCAGCACGGAGACTCAGTTGGCTCCCAAGAAGCCACTCTGGGAATCTCTCTTGAATGACACACGGAGTGGCTTAACATAGTACTGATTGAAATGTTGGTGTGGCAGACACTGTCAGTACCAGACAGGCCCAGCACACCTATTTTCCATCCTTTGCCTACCTAGATGTGTGTGAGCGGCAGATCTGTGCTTGCTGTCAATCAGCCTGTCTGCTCTTGCTTGGCAGAACTGCCGCATTGGTCAGTTATGACAGTGATGGTTAGCAGGGGAGAAATAAGGTGATGTTCCAATAGGCCTTTGGTTTCCTCCAGTGAGGAGAAAGAGCTCACTCATGGAGACTTGTGCCCTGACCCTGGGGAAAAATTGTGGACAATCCTGTCAGTAGAAGGAAGAGTGAGATGTCAGACCCACCATGGTCCGGAGGACAGAGTGAGATTTCATGGTCCGGAATGGGGGGATAGAGAGTTGGAAAACATAAAATCATGCTGGTTTGACTTGTGGTGACCTAGGTTCAGACCTCATCCTTTTACTAGAGGCTGAAAGTCCTCATGCACATCACTTTGGAACACTCTTAGGACAGGTTTGGATTTTTGCTAAATAATGCCAAAGTAGATACAGCCCCATGCTGATATAAAAAGAGGACCCTAGCTTCAGTTCTTGGGAGGAAATGTGGTCCAAAAGGCAGAATATGTTGGGGTATTACTTTACCAACTACAGAAGTCACAGTTCAAGGTCAACCATATCTGTTTGAAAAGAGCCAAGTCCAGCCCTTTCCTGCTTTTGAGATATGCCTACTACCTTTCATTGATTAATTCCACATCAATAGTTTTACTTATTGAATAATGAAAATTTGGAAAAGCAATGTCCTCCAACTCTCTTCCCCAAATTGATCTAGCAACCACATGTGACTCTCTACCTGCTCCCAAACCAAGAGTCACCAATTGCCTCCTTGGTTCTAAGGCATCTTTAACCAATCAACAAATCCTCTGACCTCACCTCCTAAATCTCACTTATGACCATATGGACTGCCACAACCAGAGTCCAGCCTGACAAACATCTTTGGTCTTTGTTTTTAAATGAACCCCTGAATGATATCTCTGACTCCACTTATTCCTGGTTCACATCCATTCTCCATACTGAACCAGAGTGGCCAGTTGAAAACCACAGCTTTGGTCATGGTGGTCCTCCCTTGAGCCCTTCCAGCATCTTTCCATCATCCTAGGGGTAAGGTACTAATTCATAAGCCTGGTCTCTGAGGACCTTCATGATCAAATCCATGCCCACAACCTCCTCTTCCCATAATCTGCTCTCGTGATGCCTTCTAGTTGTTCACAGCTTCTTTCCTGGTCTAGAGTAGGCCATGGCTCCTTTCATCTCTCCACCTCCCATGCTCTACTTCCTCCTGAAGCACACAACTTTCTACTCTATCTGAATAACTTCTACACATCTGTTTGACTGCATCTGTTTCCTCTCAGAGGACTTTCTGTGGTTTAATGCAGATGAAATTCCCTTGCCAAATCATCCCGTACCAAATTCTACTTCCTTCTCATAAGACACATCCCAACATCTTAGAATTGATTCACTACTTGACGGTCAACCTCATATAGAAGCCATGCTCTTTTAGAGCGGAGGCAGGTGTGAAGCGGTCACTTCTGTAGCTCCATTACTTAGCACAGTGTGTAGCACATCAGAGATGCCCCATGAATATTTGCAAGGTAAATAAATAAATGAATATCAGTTATTAACACTTCAAATAGAATTATGTTAAGTTAGTGTATGTGAAGGACCCATAAATACCACATAAACTTTGACTGTGAGTTCCTAAGGGTAAGGACTTATTTCTTATATTAGTGTACTCCCCTTCACCTTGAGCAAAGTGTCTCGGCATTCAAAATATTTAATAAATTAATGCACTTTTAAAATCAACAATTAATTCATATCATGTGATATGCATATGTATAATATACTATTCTTCTGAACTTCATTCCACCAAAATATCCCTAACCTTAAAGAAGGGAAAATATGTACACCTAGAAGATCCAGAGATGTAAGCCAGGATAATACACTGGAAGGGAGAAATCTTTTTTAAGTCTTAAGTTATTTATCAAAATTCATGCATTATCTATTTATTGCATGGTGTGTCTGTGCTTATTTTACCTAAAATAAGGATTTCAATTACTTGCTGTGCAGAATACTTAAGAAATAAATCTGTATCACACATTTTGTCTGGTTTTGCACTTTCTTGGCACATGGCTACCCACGATGGTCAATATGCTTATTCTACTTTGAGAGTCAATGAAACCATGATGGCTAAATCAAAAGCCATAGTGTTGCCAGAGATATGCATTGGGTCTGGTGGTTTGCCAAAACTCAGTTGGGGGAGCAGTTTGGGGAATTTATCTCTAGAGTCATATAAACAGAGGTCTCCTATACACTAATCCAGGCATTACACAGATAGAAATAACTCTTCCTTAGTATTGCACATCTATTTGAGTTCTCCTCTTGCTCCTCCTACAAACGCCCTCAGTGCTATTGAATAACTCTTTTATCCAGTAGCTTCCTTTCTGCCCTCTTTTGACCTGCCACATGTAATTGCACACACTGACAAATGCCCTCCCATTCTCTCTTGCACAGAACACAAAGCTTTTGAATTCTCTAGCATTATTCCTTTATCCTCACATACCCTCACTGTTGAATACCATCTGTAAATTTAATTAGCCAGCAATTTATTCCCTTTGCCTCATCATTAGCTTAGTTGAATAACTTGATGAAAAGGGAAAAGAAGAAACATTCTCATATGCTGTCTACAGAATAGAGCACATCAACCTTTTTTTATTATTATTATTTTACGTTTACTGTTCCAGCTTACTGTGAAGGAGGACCAAGGTAATGGAAACCCAAGCAAATCAGTAGTCAGAGACACAAAATACAATGGAAGACAATGGGAATTTAAATCTTAGATTTAAAAGAAGAAAACCAAGGAGCTGAACTAGAACAATAGCACTATTTATGACACAAAGTTACTCAATTTATTTCAGAATATGATTTTCCACACAAAATACTAGACAAAAAATTTTCAAGCTCCTTAGCCTTTTTTTTTGTGTGTGTGGCATCGGCTTATGTAGTATTCTTGTTCTGGGGAACCTTCCTTGAAGAATCTGGATTCCTACTTTGATCGCCTGCAACCTAAAAAATCACTTTTTTCCCTCTAATTTTGGAATGTTTTTCTTCTTTGAATCAGCAAGGCATTTAGCTTGGTCAATCTTTCCAGCTGTGATTCTCTGGGAAATTGCTTCTGATCTTTGGGGAACAATCCAGTACGTGGAACCACACAGAAGGCCACATTTTTCTTGTTTCCTTTTCAGATATTGCTCCAGATCATTTGACACAACACATATGATCAGAGGACACCCTGGCCAGGGTCATATGCTTCCTCACTGAGGTCCTTTCAATTTCAGAGAAAACAGCATCTGTCGAGAAATCCAGTGGAGTTTTGCATTCAGTGTTATCTCTCCTGCCAGTACTTACCTTGACCTTAAAGTGCCATTCTAAAAGTATAAATGGTTGTCTGTGAATTATTGGAATGTCATGTCACTAACGCACATGATGACTCCAAGCAGTGGGAAAGAAGTATATAATGTTGGAACAAGCAACATTTTATATCTAATTAACTGTGTGGTTTTTACTCAGTAACACCCCTCTCTGGGCCTTTTTTCTTTTCTTACATGAAATGGCATCATTCATATATTTCAATCAACTGAACTTTGAAGTAGGTAAAGATAAAAGGTGTAATTAACTGAATTTTGTATACAAAGAGCCTTCTACAATACACGGAGTTGAGGACAAATTAGTGTTTTTTGAATAGAATCCATAAGGTCACTGCAAGTCTGGTTTTGGAAAATGCATGAAGGTATTCTATGCGTGTAAATTATGCATAATTATCATCATCACCATTATTATTAATTGCTACAATTTACCATTAACTGGGAGGACTCTGGAATGCCCAGAAAACATAAATTGAGTAAACATTTCTAAAATATGTGCCAACTTTCTTGTTTTGCTAGTTGTTGCTGGTGGTGGTACAAAATGAATCTTTATTCCTAAACTTGAAAAAGCTCAGGGTTTTTGGTTAAGAAATTAACAATTTTTGTTCAGAGTTGCAGATGATTATTGCTGGTTCCAGAGTCATGGCCCTACACAAACATTTCATTACCTCCCCCAAATCATATGAGTGACATCACTTCAGGCAATTAGTATACATGCAAATAATAAGAGAGGAAATGTAACCTTTTGATTTACCAACATTTATTCTACCTGATGTGGTAGGAAGGATTCTAAAATCTTCCTTAGGGTTCAATCCTGTGATGTTCAATCCCTTCCCTCACTATATGTGTGTGGGGCTTGTAATTATGATAAATGCCTCATATGATTAGATTATTCTAAATGGTGGACGAGAAGGGATTTCAAGTAAAAGTTCCTGAGCAACTGACTATAAACTAATCAAAGGAGGTATTTTTCTGGGTGGGCCTACCCTAACCCCTTGAGTCCCTTAAGAGATGATCTAGAAATCAGAGTCCAAGCAGCAAAGATGCTCTCTTGCTGGACTTGAAAGAGTGAAGTGCTATGCTGTGGAGATGACCAGAAGGCAGGGACTCGTGGGCAGCCTCTCTGAGCTGAGGACCTCAGTCCTACCACCACAAGCAACTGAATTCTACCAACAACCAGAAAATAGAGAAAATGACCATGAATTCATATGAGATCACAGCTCTGAATTCATTCTAGCCTGGTGGATCCTGAACAGAGGACTAACTAACCCACACCCAGACACCTAACTGACAAAATCTGTAAATTAATAAATGTATGTTCTAAGCTAAATTTGTGGTGATTTCTTACACAGCAATAGAAAACTCATGCCTTGGATAATGAATTGAAACTGGCCCAAAGCAAAATAGACTCTTCGTTTCTATTCCTCAAGATATTATTTAAGGTCCTTTTTTTCCCAAATATCCTGATATGTGCTAAATTTTAATTTTCCATCCCTCCTTCTTCCCTTTCCCTATCAATTTTACTACCTGTCACTCATCTCTCGATTAGCAGTCTTTACAGTAGCACAGCACCCAAAGCTAGAAACCTCAGGGTCATCCTCTGTTTCTTCCTCTTGATTCTCCACATTGGGTCAATTGCTGTCCCATCTAGGAGACTTTCCTTAGCTCTGACCTCTCCTGCCCTATACATTTGAATAATTTCTCTGGCTTTCACATACACCTGTCACTTCCATGTGGCCCATTTTCCTTCATTGCCATGAGCGTCATCTTTGTAAAAGAAAGCTGCTCCGTTCATTCTCCTGCTGAAGCATGCTGAAGGCCCATCCATTCCCATCCTGTGTCCTTCACAATCTGAGTCCAGCCTTCTCCACTCCTTTCCCTGCACTCCCCTTATATTTCCTTCACACTTAACTTCCCATGAATGCAAAGGATTGAATTCTGCTCCCCTCACCTCACAAAAGGGATGATACAATGAAGTCCATACCCGATTTGGAAATAGGTCTTGGTAGCTACAATCAAGTTAAGACGGGGTCACTAGCTTGGGCCCTGATGCACCTAATGCTATAGAATGGGTGTCATTACACAAACAGGGCAGTGGGGCACAGACTAACACGGAGGAGAAAGTCCTCACGTGTGAGGACGAAGACGCACAGGGAGGAGAGGACCAAGTGAGGAAAGAGGCAGAGGTTGGAGGTGTGCTGCCACAGGTAAGGGGCACTTGGAGCTCTCCAAACCTGGAAGAGGAAAGGAAGGATCTTCTCAGAGACATTCAGGTGTGAACACAGCCTGTGCACATGCTGCTTTTGGATTTCTAGCATACAGAGAGCTATGAAGCAATGCATGGTTTGAAGCCATTGTTTGGGGGTGCTTTGTTTAGGTAACCCTGGGAAAACAACATAAGGGCTAGGCCACTCCTTTTCAGTGATTCATGACTTCGAGAAAACTATTCTCTTTTTCCAAAGAGAAATTTGTCAGAACATGTTTTGAGACCCCGATTTCAGAGGAAATCTCCTAGGGGTATCTCACACCAAGTTTGTCCTCATTTCCTGATTTTTTTCACCCAATTTTAAAAATGCCTTTATTATTGCATTATAGTTACACAGGATAGTTGGGTTTGCTTGACATAATCATGCATGCATGGATTATAATTTGCTCCATGTCAATCCTCAGTGCTTCCTCCTGTCCTCCTGTAACCTGTCCCCATTCCCTTTCTCTCCTCTCCTGATATTCCCTCCGTTTATTTATTTTTCTTTCAGTTGGTGCTTTATAGATACACACAAAGGTGAAATTTACTGTGGTATGTCCACATATGTACATAGCATAATGTGGACAATAGGATTCCACCATTCCTGCCTTTTCCTGCCCTTCTTTCCTCCCTTCTTCCTCCATCCTCTATTCCACTGATGGCTCCTGGATTTTCATGGGATTCCCCACCCCACTATTCTCTTGTTTCCCTCCAGCTTCTACATATATTTTGTTCTCCATTACAGGACTCCTCACACAGTTACTTAGATGTGTTATTCTTGGCAGTTTCCTTCATTAGATGAGAAGCCTCTCAAGGGCAGGGTTTCTGTCAACTAGTTTTATAATGCATATGTAATTTGGAAAAATTTTCCCTCAGAGGCTCACATATTAGGAGCTTGGTCCTGAATGTAACTGCATTGAGTGGTGGTTGGACCTTTCAAAGGAAGGGCTTCATGAGAGTAGTTAGGTCATGGGGCATGCTCTCAGAAGGGATTAATGCCTCACTCACAGGAGAGGGTTAGGTCTAGAGAAGATTGAATTGGCTGCACAACAGTGGGTTGTTATAAACTGAGGTCACTCCCTATGTCCAGTTTGCTGCTTGCCACTACTGCACATTTTCCTGTTGTGTGACACAATCTGCCTTCATCAGAGGCTAACGAATATGCTTCCCAATCTTAGGCTTTTAGCATCCAGAACCTTGAACTAAAAAGACCTTTTTATTTATAAGTGCACCCACCGTCAGGTATTTTATTACAGCAACACAAAATGGTCTGACAATATATTCATGTTGACCAAAGGAAAGCAAACAAACAAATAAAATCTTTGTCAGCCTCATGTATCTAGTGAGAACTAAATTTGGTAATAGAATATTCGATTTTATGATCAATTTGTCCTTTAGAAAGGTGTAAGGCAAAATTACTATTTTCTGTTCATAGATGTGGTTCAATAAATCTTAGCCCAGGTACCACTTTTGCTCCCACAGAATTAACAAGACTGAGGGTCCAGAGGCTAGAACCGAGTCTCACCCAGATTTCACTATACCATATCACTTTGAGAACTGAGAAACTTTTTTGATGATGGTGTGGCTGATCAGCTGATGGGAGATATAATGGAAATTTAAAAAATAAAAAATATTTAAAAAGGCTTGAGATGAAATATGTGAAATGATCCTTGTGAGTAAGTCCTGAATTTATCACCATTTTACTGACATGGTGAATGAATTATATATACAGCATTATAATGATGTAATATCTCAAAGCCCTCGATGGCTTGCTGAATTGAATGGTCTGGCTGGGTGCAGTTTATGGGGGAAAAAGGACAAAAATGAACCTAGGCATTTGGCATGCTGTTCAGGGTTTCCATCAACCACGATTCCCTTGTATTACTGCAATTGTCTGAGTCCAGTGTTCTATAAGGACCATACATTCACTTGGACAATGAAGAAATACTGAAGAGGAAACAAGCACAACTCTTTAGAGCATAGGTATTTATTTCATTTTTTCTCAATTTGTTTCTTTTTTCCTATCTCTTTGCCTCTATTTTTCTTTCTGCATTTCTTTCTTTCTCTCTCTCCGGCTCTCTCTCAATTTCTCTGTGTTGCTTTTCTTCTCTCTGCACTTCTGTCTCTGTCTCTCTGTTTTACCCTTTACAAATCACTCAATCCAAATGGGTCCAATTTCCCTCCTTGAAGACTGGTGATCAGGGGACCATAAACTTGTGAGAAATGCACCATCAGTGTGCTGACATGGGGAAATTTGATCTACTCCCTTCCTACGGACAATAGATGGAGTTGACAAAGAGCCTTTCTTTCTTATATGAAAGACTTCAAGCCACAAGGAGCTGAAGTGGAAGAATGAATCTGAACAGAGTCTGTCCAGCTTTCTGAGTGCAAACCAGGTATGCAGCAGATATTTAACAAATATTGTGTGCATCCAGGTTTTCCTGTAAGATATGCCCTGCTCTGTGAAGGATGGAGATTCACAGCTGTGCTGGAGAAGATCACTTCGGAAATAAACTTCATCATGACCAGTGAGGAATCATTATCAAAGAAATAACAATTATGACAATAAAGAGCAAAAATAATAGCAGTTACTGGGCACTTACCATTTATCAGTTTTTTGCATAAAATTAATTTTTTAATTGCGAACCTGAAATGAGGGCAAGTTCTCTTCCTCTAATGTATCAGATTCTTACATTGAGTGCATGGTCTTCTCCTTACATTGATATGTGACACTAGAGCTTTATTGACACAGGTTTTATTGTCATTTCTACCACCTTTCTGGTGAGAAAGAGAAATTTTCACATCTGGAAGAGTAAAGGGACTAATTATTAGTATTCTGCAGTTGCTGATGCTGATGCACTAAATAGAGATTGTCCCCTGGAGAGCTTATGAATTTCCAATAAGTGCTGAATAGCCAGGGCCAGTTGGTCAGTGTCCGAGGAGCAATTGCAGCAGGTTCAAGTTCAACAGAGGGAGAGCAGTGGTGTGTGGCAGTCAGATTAGGCTGGATCTGGACACAGTAACCAATGATCCTAAACGTTCAAGTGGTTTACAACAACAAACTTTATTTTTCCAAACCTTTGTACATGATTTCTGTTCCACATCAGATCATGAATGATAAAGTTCCTATGAGATAGAGCATTGTTAACAGCCACAGAAAACAGAAAGGGATGCACAATTGCATTTCAAATTTGAATGCTTCTGCTTGGAATTGATACTTGTCACTCCTGCTGATAATTCATTTGCCAAAGCACAACAATAATCATATCTAACTTTAAGAAAAGGAAGAAGGATGGGCCTTTAGTATGCTTAAAGGAGTACTTCATCAACATTGCTGGTGAGTTGTACTGATGTCTATCATGACTGAGACATAAGGCTATTAACAGAAGGAGGCCAGTGAGAGCACTGTAGTCAAGGTCTCTAATTTACCTACCACTGTTCTGTTGTGCCCGTCCTAATAAGACTTGCACCAACACACCTCCAACAAAACTTGTCTTGTCAAGCCTCCAGGCACTTCAACTAAATGCAGTAACTCAGCTTAGGTGACCTATGAGCGTTGTATGATAAGTCCAGGTCTCCCACTTGCTTATTGACCTGAATTCCAGGTGAACATCCACATCTGACTTTTCTTTCCTATGTTGATTCTAGCTGTTTTTTTTTTTTTTAATCTGGCTCTTTTGTAAGGTCTTCCTTATCTTTCTGTCCTCTTACTCTCCACAGCAATATCAATGGATTTTTCCTCCGCTCTATCTGAACTCACTCCCTTGGTGATGGCCTCCAGTGTTCTGGTTTTAGACCCCATCTGTAGGCTGGTCATTCTCAAATGTGTATCAATATCCTTGCTGTTTCTCCTGAAGTCAAGCTTTCTATCGTCTCCTGTGTATTTGTTATCTCTAATAGATTGTGTATAATATAAAATGTGGAATGTTCTAGAAGAAGCATGCTCCTATTTTACTCTTTCCAGAAAACCTTGTTTTCTTAATCCAAAAAATATATCCAGGTTGTGTTTCGTGGCATCCACTGGCACTGACCTGTCTGGGCCACCACATTTGCATTGTTGAAGTGTCATCTTAATCAGTCCTTGATTGAACCACCTCTAAGCTATTCCATAGTTAAAGTGCCAAATCCCACAGTGACTCTCCACCTCAGCCTTTGCAATTACACAGTGGCCCTGAAGTCCCACACAATCTGGCTTCCAATTATCTCCCTGACATTGTTTCTTACTCATCTTCTTTCAACCCAACTTCAATCACACCATCCTTTGACTGTTCAAGACTAAAGCCTCAAAAAATGTGGAATGGTACCACCATTTGACCTAGTTATCCCACTCCTCAGCATATATCCAAAGGAGTTAAAATCTGCCTGCTGCAGTGATGCAGCCACAGCAATGTGATTGTAGCTCAATTCACAAGAGCTAAGCCATGGAACCAAACTAGTGCCTGCCCTTCAACAGATGAACAGATAAAGATAATGTGGTACATATACACAATGGAATATCACTCGGCCATAAAGAAGAATGAAATTATGGCATTTGCCAGTAAGTGGATGGAACTGGAGACTAACATGCTAAGTGAAATAAGCCAGTCCCAAAAAACCAAAGGCCAAATGTTCTCTCTGATATGCAATTGCTGACACACAATAATTGAGGGAAGGGAGGAGTGGAGTTTCACTGGATTGGATAGCTGGGAAATGGAGGGAAGAAAGAGGGGATGGGAGACAGTGGAATGAATTGGACATAACTTTTCAATGTTCATATATGAATATACTCTCAGTGTGACTGCACATCACGTACAACCAAGGAATGGGAAGTTATATTCCATGTATGCATGACATGTCAAAATATTCTACTGTCATGCATGATTGAAGAGAACAACAAATAAAAAGACTAAAGCCTCTAAGCCTTTAGCCCTGCCCCTCCTCTTGGAATGCCCTCTCCAAGTGCCCTTCATCTCTGATCACTCTTTCTATAGGTTTATGGGGAGAGTCTGGTAAATGGGCCAATGTTACAGTTTGATAAGAAGATTGAATTCAGATTTTATCAGTACAGTAGGGTAAACAATTTAAAACAGATAAATGCATATCTCAAGATTAGAAGAGAAGGTTTTGAATGTGGTCATCATCAGAAATAATGGGTTTAACTTGAAGAATTTGTCAATGGCCCAGTGTACAAATGAACCAAAGTATCATGATATCTCATAAATATGTACAATCATGTAGCAGTAAGAAGTATTAGTATTAATTGAAACATTTAAACCCTCTTCTGACACAATCTTTTTGTTTTATTTTCTTCTCTAGAACTTATTCCCTTTAAAGTACTATGTCATTTACTTATTTTCTTTTTTTACTGCTAGTGTTTCTCACAAGAATTTAAGATTCTTGTGTGTATTGTGTACCTCTGACATTTATAAAAATGACTAAAACTAAGTCCACTATCGATAAATGTTTTTAAATTGGTTGACTGATATATGATGAATGAATGAATGAACAAATAAGTTAATTCAATGTGGTTTGGCTCTTAGCAAGATCAGCTTGATATTAAAGGACTAGTCTGCTCATGTACAGATAACCCATCAATCTTCTTAAGAAACATCACTAAAAACCAATTTCTGTCTCACTCTTCAAACCTCACATATGCAGTGACATTCCAACTATTATTATTATTAATACTACTATTTTTGCTTTAGCAAAATATTGTGTTCACTCTATAGACTGTAGGGTAAATGGATTCAGGAAGCCAATCTAGGGTCCACAAGGCAATGTTTCATTTTAAGGCATCATTTGAATGGTGAATCCAAATCACAGACAGGAGATTTTCTTGGCAATGTCTATTCACACAATTTAGGAATTTTTGGTGAGGGGTAATTTATTCCTCAAAACCTTCAAACATAGGGTTCTGGGGGAAGTTCTGCTAAATCTCCCCTTACGTTTCTCTGAAAAGAACCCACTGATACTTGACTATACAATTAAATTGAGTTTCTTCTTGTTGAGGAGAAAAATTGAGATGTAATGAACAGAGCATGTCAGTAAAGAATAAGACAGAAAGATTTGTGTGTCCTGTCCTAAAAAAATAAATTGCATGGTTTTTAAAGGAACGAAAGAAAAAAGAACATTAAATTCTTGCCATGTTCAAGTGAGGAAGCTGTCTTTCTGAAAATTTTGCTTACTTGCTGGTAGGATGGCCGAGAGGGAACAGAGAAGAGCTCTTTCAATACAGTTTGCCACCATAGATGGAACAGGTTGAAGTTTTCAGGGATCCAACAAATAACACCCAGTTCTGATTCCCCTGAATGCTCATTGTCAGACATCAAAATATCAGTGTTAGAAGAGATGGAGTGTTATTAGAATAAGTAATGCCATCTTCAACCACAACTGCAATTTCCTGAGAACTCACCCTCTAAAATGTATACTGGCTCTGTGGAGGTTGAGGGTCTAATCCATCACCCAATCTCCCACAAGGTTAGGACTTAAATGGAAGAAGGTTGTGTCCTGACATGAGAGAGCTCTGTGGACTGAGATGATCATCCTAATTTTTTTCTCTAATCCTGCCAGTTAGATACTTTCTTTCTTTCCTGATAATGAAAGAGAAATGGGGTTGAGAGAAATCAGAAACATTTCCAAATTTTGCTCCTAATAAAGAGATAATTTTTTTCTCATCTACTGGGATATAAGGAATGGGGGATTTGTGTTCTTTCCTAGCAAATAGAATTAAAATTAGTCCTTATCAGACTTCACTATTCACTCCCTGTAGGTTGGATACTGTTACAGGAGAGGGACATTTCAACTTTTCAATAAAGGTCCAAGTACAACAGAACACTTCGTTTGACCTTTTCCCACTTTAAAAAAAAAAAAAATGTGTCTCTGTATGGTCAGAATGACTGTAAGCTTGGATTTAAAATTCAAAGAGAAATTTTAGCAGAGAAATAGTACCTCATGAACAGGAGCTGAAGCTTGCATGGTATCAAGAGGTTTTCAGACAGCTTGTTGTGAATTACACGTAATAGCAAAATATTTTGTCTGTCAATATCTGTTACCGAGTGTCCTGAAAAACATGTTTCTTTGTTTATTATGAAGAATCAAGTGAAGTCCAAGCCAGTCAGACAGTCCCATCTTAATGAGGCAAAAACATAGCATTGGTCAATTTAAGTGCTAGACTGTTCAATGTGTCAGGGGATTAAAGGTGAACTTTGCTGATCTACCCAGGGCTTGACAGTGGCCTAGAAGCAGATCTAAGACTCAAATCTGTACTCAACTCCTGTTTTTTCTAACTTTTGTTTTGCATGTAAACTTTTCAGTTAGTATTTAAGTATATAAGATGACATTAATATGCCAATGGAAAAGGTATAAATTTCCCTTTGAGACAGTAGTAGAAAAAGAAAAATGGTTTAATGGTTTATACATACACACACACACACACACACACACACACACATTTAGAAAATTAGACCATTTTTCTTTTTCTACTACTTTCTGGAAGGGAAATTTATAAAAGAATATAAATTTATATGTGAATATAAATTTATATATGAATATATATATATGGTTCAGAGAGAAATTAAATCTATAGTGCCTAAAACAGATCTTCATAGGTAAGAGGCTCTTAATAAAAAACATTTGAATCAATGAACAGAAGCTCTGTTTTGTATACAACTATGATTTGTAAGGAATTGGGAGAGCTGATTTTGTGACATTTGATGAGATGGCTGCCTTATTATCTTCACCCATTTAATCTCTTATGAGAATTTGATTATGTTTTAAAACCTAGATTTTAGTTACTTTCTGTCACTGAAATTTGGTGTTTATTTAACCTTACCATATTTAAACCTTGTTCTTTTTTAGAAAAAAAAAAAAAAAACATGGAAGCCCATCTGCTGGATAAGTTTTGTTGGAGTCTAAAGGGTGGGGACAGACACCTCGCCTAGGGTAGATGGATCCACTGATCACACCCATGACTCTAACCCCTGAAGGACTGATGAGATGCAGGGATAGTAAAAGGGGGCAACCACGCTGGCTGCAGCACGGATATTCCTGAGGTGGACAGGGTCATGTTGCAAATGGCCACTTAGTTCCTCCATGGGCAGCACTGCTGGGCTTGGCATTGTACACTCCACAGAAACTTCCGCTGCTGCCTATTGCTACCCAGCTTCTTTTAGTTCCTGCATACTTTTGAGATGTGATTGATCAGGATTTTGTTGATTCTGTGAGCTACTCAATATCTTTTCAATAAAGTGCTTTTTTCTCCAAAGTATCCATTCTCTTTCTGTTGCTTGAACCCAAGAGACATGACTGACTCAGAGATTGGTGCCTGGAAGTGGATTACAGGCAACAATTCTTATGAAAAAAGGAGGAATTTTTGATAGATTTCCTGACCTAGTTGGGGATGAAGGCAATAGTAATTCTTTTAGAATTCAAGGAAGGGAATGTGGCCGCCCATGGCATGCAACCGTGGAAGAGCTAATTAAAGTATCATCTGTGTTTGCCTAGAGTGAGGTAGCCATTAAAATCAAGGCTTTAGGAGCTGCATTGTCACATCCATAAAATAGTGTGAAGGACACGAGCATTAGGGTGGGGTGTCTACTCCTAATAGCTTCTTAAACTACGAAGTTAAATAAGGAAAGTCACAAATTCCTAAGTCATTAATTCAGAACTTGAACTGAAATCTAGGGACTTTCTATGACAAGAAATAAAAAACAAAAGCAAACTGTTTGAAAACAACAATAAAATGAAAAAAAAAATCTCTTTTGTAGCCTTGAGACCTAACATGGTTGAGAACCAAATATCTGATGTTAGATCAATTTAAAATTTCAGTAGAATTAACACTGTGAATTTCTTTTGTGTGAAAACAAGACATTCATTTGTTGCTAATGGTCTCTGTTCTTATTTGCTCCCTTACCTAGGATAAATTAGAAAAGCAGGAGGTAGAATATTGTGGGAGTTGGGTTTATCAGCTCTTCTTGGCTCTGGAGGTGGACAGCTGACTATATATCTCAGCTCCAGCATGAGATGGTAGCATGAATTTGAACAAGCCACTTCTTGTCCCGGTGCTGACCCAGTGTACTGATGCTTCCATTATTTCATCTTTAAAGTGGGAATAATTATATTACCTATCTCATGGAATTATCAGGATGTTCAGATTAGTTCATCTGTTTAAGGTTGTTCAGAACAGTGTACGGAACACAGTAACCACTCCATGCCCAGAAGTAAGAGCTATAATTTACACTGCTAATGTTAACTTGTTGATGAGCTTATGCCGACGTGACTTGCAGAGTGGGACCAAGCAGATGCCATTTGCCATGTTAAGAAACTTGTGTAGGGGCTGGGTTTGTGGCTCAGTGATAGAGCCCTCACCTAGCATGTGTGAGGCCTGGGTTCAATCCTCAGCACCACATAAAAATAAAATACAGGTATTGTGTCCATCTATAACTAAAACAAAATATTAAAAAAAAGAAAGAAAGAAAAAGAAGCATGCATGTCAGTGGGTACTAGGTAAACTACATAGGGCCCAGAGCAGTCTCTGGAGTTTAAGGGATACACTCTACAGGAAAAAAAAAAAAAGCCTGTATTTTTTGTGCCTTAATCTGTAGAAAAAAGCATAATGTTTCATCAACCTAGTAGTGTTTTGAAGTAAAAAATAGACTGATTTTACATCAGCTTCTCTGACTCATTTGCTATGTAAATTAGGCTCACTTTGTGTGGCCTATGGAAGAAGGGAAGGATAATTTGGTCCATAACTAGAATAGCATCCTAATTGGCACTTATCACCTAGCGGAACCAGTGCTGCTACGGGCAGTAATGTCCTTCAGGTAGAATGATTTCTTGTCAAAAATCTCTAGTGGAGAAATAAACTTCTCACATTTTAATTATTTAAAATGAGACATAGTCTAGTCCTTAGAAAATAAATAGCTAAACACAATCTGATTAAAGAGTGAGGGATTTAATAGCTTTTCAATTAATTAATTAATATATTTAGTTCTGCCATTGACATTTTTACTAATCTCCAAAGCTTTTGTGTGTGTGTGTGGAAAAAAGAAGCTGTTTTTAAAAGTTAAATGTGTTAATAGAATATTTTTAATAAGTAATAAGTTTTTTTATCAACAACAAATAAACAAAACCCACTGATTTAATAAAAGAGGAAGACAGATTAAAAAACAAAGTGTTAGCCCATTGAAAGGTGGTCTGCTCCCTGGAAGGAGGTAACAAGGACTTCACCTTTGAGTCCTCACCATGAACTTTGAATTTTTGGCAGAAGTTGCTTCAAAATGATTTTGAAAACAGATAATGACTTCCTAGCTTTAGAAATCTAAAAGGGAATTTCTAAAAATTTGCTGTGGAACATTCTTTCTCTGTCATCGGCAGTTTAAAAGGAACTCTTAAGGTAGTGACATAGCTCTGTCCACATTCTTTGGCCTCCCAGGGCATTTGTCCAGCATATTATGGCAAAGATGGAGAGAACATTCCAGAAGAAAGAGAAAACATGGCTCTTATTTTTAATCACTGTCCTCCTAGGCCAAGCAATACACTTAATTTTTTGTGAGGTCTATTTTTTCACTGTCTCAAGGTAAATTGCCTGGCTGGAAGGAACTTCAAAAGTTATAAATTCCAAATCCCTCTGGGGAATTCCCCAAGCCATACAAGCTAATTACAGACTTTGATATTTGCTTTAAAAAAATTATAATAGTGTATTTTCTAATCAACACATGAGAGTGGTGTTTCTGTTGTGCATTGAACATAGTAGAAGGCTGATGGTAATGCTAACAGAAATGTTTTTGAGGATTAGTATATCAGGTGTTGTTCTAGAACTTTACATATGTGAGCACAGTACTTTAAGGTAAATGGGTTTTGTCCCACTTCTTTGGCAAGGAGTTGGACTCCTCCCCATCAAAGGCCTCTCTTCTACAGAGTAGTATTTGAATCCTCTGTTTATTGCACAGTTCAGCTCAAATGCTACCAATTCAGCTTCTCTGATTCACTCAGCAATATGTATTGAGCTTTTTTTTTATACATCAGACATGGTGCAAGGCATTCAGCACAGTACCTATGTGATATATAGATTTATATATATATATGCTTAACTCTGTCAAATTTACAATCTAATGATGACAACAATCAATAAAATAAACAAGTTGATCAATATATAATTAGAAACACAATATATACTAAGAAGGGAATAACCTGGCTCCAGTGCAGGATGCAGGTGGCTGAGGAGTGAGCCCTTGACTCCCTCACTGTGCCTGTTTGGGGCTTTTCTGCAATTACATCAAGCCATCCCCTGCTGGTAATTTGTTTTTGATGACTAGCACCCACTATTATAATAAATGTACAAATCACAGATGACTAGCAATGTGAACAGCACCCCACAGAATCTGCAGTCTATAGCCTACAAAACCGGAGGAAATGATAAAAAAGAAGCAAGTCAGCACGGGTGAGAGTGTTTCAGCCACTCCAAGACAGCAGAGGGAGCATGCACTGGCTGGAGGAGTCTGCAATACGGAGACTCGGAGGCGAGAGAGCACATGGGTTTTGAAGTGGAAAGCTGGTCAGTGTCACTCAGGCATAATCAGTTAGGAATAAATGATATTGAAGAATTAGGTAGGGGCTAAGAAACAGCCTTATGTGAACTGCAACTGTGCTTCACAGGAATTTAATGTGAAAATGGAGATGGTCAGAATTTGGTCTCCACTTGGGTGTGTAAATGGGAGAGAGACAGAAAGTGGGACAGGGCAAGGTCCCCACTGCAGTAGTCTAGTCAGGAGGGAATTGCAGTCTGGATTAAGTGGAAGTTCAAGGTAATTGTTTCTAACTGTCCTCCACTCACTGTGCTGGAGCTCTACATGTGCAGGAGCTTTATTTTACACACTGGGACCTTACCAGCTTGGGGACATAGGAGGTACAATATAAATGAAGAAACAGGACAAAAAGAAACTCATCATAGAGTTTGACTCTGAGGCACCGGGTGAGTTTTCAAGAGGCAAATCCTGAGGTTTTGTTTGATATGCAAGGGTTCCATATTGGGAATCAGTGTCCATGGAAAGGAAGGAAGGCAGGCAAGATTGGACAGAAGTTGGGATGCAATGTGGACCCAAGTCAGCCTTAGCTCAGCCCTTGAACATCACGATAGCCTGAACTGGTGCAGGAATTGTCAGCACATGGAGAGGCATGGAGACATGTGTATTTCCTCTCCCTCTGATTGCTTAACAAACGGCCTGGGCCCCTGAACATGACCTAAGTAAAAACCCAGCATGTTTAGGGAATGCAGAGAACACAGGACAGGGGTTGACAGAGAAAAATAACATCTCTTACTAGATGTCTCATTAAACAAGCTATCTTTTCTAGTCTTCAGTTTCCCCATCGACAAATGGAGAGACTTGAAACAGACAGCACGGAGTCCCCCTCCCAATTCTGAAACTCTATCATTCTGAGCAAGAAAACCCAGTTCGGGAAACCCTTTATAACTGTGGCTGTCCTTCTGCATTAGTCAGAATGCATCCAGACTCATCAAAATGGGTTTTGACTCGCAGGGACCAAATGTCTTCATTTAGATGAGACGGGGAAGGCAGCCTTGCAAATGACACCATTTCTGCCACCTCCATTATGCTCCCGAGCATTCTGCCAGTGCCGTTACGACCCAATAGCACACGGCCAATTGGAGCAGAAAAGACAATAATCTTAATGGGAAGGAATTGGGAGCTGGGAGACGCCACAGATTGTATTAGGAGAAATGAAATAATATTTAATTTCCCTGGTCATAAATAATCTGTCTGCACACATTATAAGCATATCAGAGTTGACAGGGAAAGTATTCACCAACATGGGAAAAAGGTCATTACTTTTTCATTATTAGTGGGTAATGGGGGTGGGAGGTGAATATCAAATGCACTTTTCTTTTTTTTAATCTGTCTGACAGATGGAACTGCAGTCACAGCAGAGCTCAGAATAACTAGTAATCCTCACAGTTTGTCAGCAAGAGGCCATAACAATGATTATGGTGATTCCTCATTGGTATTGGTATTGGTAAGCCTCTTTATTGGCTTCAAAGGGCTCTTCCATTTGTTTAGTCAGAAGCATCTCATAGAGGTGAGAAGGTGGGATTTTTTTAAAGATTAAAACACTTTAGCTCAATGATTGATAAAATATTTTGGCAAGACTACCCAAAATGCTTTTGCTAGAAAAGTGACACACATTTCTAACTTTTCCTTATTGCTTTCAAATTTCAACTTTAGAAGCACACATTTGTTTTAAAGGTAGTGTTCTTATTTGAATAGCTTTTCTTTTTCACTCTAATAAGTGCATTTTAAAGAGCACCTTAAATGGTACCATCATAAATGTAAGGTTCAAATCACCTGTCTAAATCTGAAGTATGGTTGAATCTCATTCACAGTAGTTATGTTTTTGATTTACCAATTATAGAGAAAGTTTCCTCAAACATAGGGAAAACTGACTCATTATGCCGGGGGGAATATAGTTTTGGGTTCCTGTGAGTCTCTGATCACACAGTGTCATCAAGTCTCAGGTAATACACATGGTGATTCACTAACACTGGACTCAGCCAACAGTACCATATCTTTGATTCAGCAAAGCTTATGTAAGGAAGGTTTCCTCTGTTAGGCATATCAGAGCAACTCAGTGCTTAGAAACTCTAGCCACCCCTTTGGTACTATTCTTGGGAGTCATTTAAAACAGCAAAATCACTAAACAAAGAACAGGAAATTTTGAAAAGGTAGCACTAAATCGTCCGTGTAAAGATCACTTGCCTAGCGTATCAGATCTGAGAAAAGAAGGCACATTTTAAAGGACTGTTTTCAATTTGGGAAACTCTTTAAATCATCACATGTATAATATACAAATATTTGGAGAACATCAAGGTTGCAAATTCACATTTTGCAAAGCACTGAGCTAGAAATATGAAAATCACCCATACTTCCTGACCCTCAGGTTTCCTTCCAGCATCATGGAAGGGAAACCAGTGTCCCCACCCCTGATGTATGAGGATGAAGCTAACTCTACTGTAAAGAAAGTTCATTGCACTCCTGAGCACTTTTTGCATTCTATTCTAGTCTCTATAAAACTCCTCACTTACGAGACATGCAGAAGACTGAAGCAAATCTGGGGAGTTTGAATGGTTGATCCTGTCTTTCTGATGTGTCTAAGAATCCTTTTGATGCTATGAAAAAAATCTGAAGACAGATTTCTCCCCTTTCAAAATTTGCTTCAGTATTAAATTCATTCCCTCATTTTCTTTTGCTGAGTTCAAGAGACAAATCTGAACTCAGAGAAGGAAAGTTATCTTTTGCAACCAATTTATTTCCCTGTTGTGGAGAAAGGACATTTTCTGGACTTGAGTCTTGTTTTTTCTCTTCTCCACCTCCAGGCACAGGTTCTCTTTTCTCTGAGATGTTTGTCCAAAACTGTTTTATAATTAGCAACTTGTGCAATGCACATAGCAAGCATTTATTACATTTCTATAGAGAATATGAATGGATGAGAAAATGAGATTTGAAGTGCTAGCCATAATAAACAGTCACACAAGCTTATTGACTTTCCAAGATAAGCATGTGGATATGGGATAAAACAGAATTAACTCAGATTTTAAAGAAGATTGAAGCCTCAGATGTTCCAAGTCTTGAGGCTCCCAAGCAGACCATTTAGCCTTTTATCAATGAACCTGGTCACTTTAATGTGCCAGTTCAGTGTGCTTCACTGTAAAGATATCCAGGTTTGCTAAATTATTCTGTTCTTGTCAGTTATCGTGTGAGTGACCAAGTGAAACATACTCATTTTCTTCGCCTCTCAGTTTTGCATTTATAAAACAACCACTTCAAAGGACTGTTGTGAGGAGCAAATGAACTTCTTTTAAGGTGCAGTATGAGCTCAGGGATACCAGCAATGTGTTAGTCCACAGAGACTCCTTTCAATCTAAGTCAGATTTCTCATCAATAATGGAGTAATTTGACCACTTAGAGGGAAATAGTTTAATTAAGAGAATAGCAAGGAACAAGACTCTGGGAGTACATAGGCCTGGATTCCAACTCCTTTTCTGCTACTTTCTAGCCTAGTGAACTTGAGAAAATGATGGAACCTCTGGGTATCTCAGCTTCTGCTTTGGTGAACTCCTTATAAAATAGACTTCCCAAGAGGTTGTTATGAGGATTAAAATATGTAAAGTATCTAGTGCCTGGAATTATGTAAGGGATCTATAAATGGTAAGGTTGGTTTTACTTATTTATTTTTCTTTATAATATTTCTCTGAGAGTTTGAGATTTTAACCAACTTTGTTTGATCATCAATAACAATGATAAACACACTTGTGAAGTTCTAGGGACATGACTATTAAACTAAAATTTGGCAAAGAATCATATGTGTTTAGGGGTGGAAATGACCCTGGAGACCACCCACTCTACCTTGTATCATGCGTGAATGACCATAAAATAATGCAGACGAACATTTCTTTGCCTCTGTTTCAATGTCTCCAATGGATCTGAGGGATATTAACTCTATCGAGGCAGCCCATTCAATTGTCTTGCAGCTTAATTTGTTTAAAAGTCCAGAATCAGGGCTTGGGGCTTACCACTGGGTAGAGCACTTGCCTCTCATGTGTTTCCAGCCCAGCACTGAGGGAAAGAAATTTTAAAAGAAATTCATAATCATACTGGTGGGCTCCATCTCTTTATGACTTTCACAGAAGTCCTAACTCTGCTGGTAGATGCAGACAAACACCTCTGAATGCCATGTAAGGTGATGGGGACTATTCACCTGTGCCAGTTATGAGTTGGGAGACAAAATTTTTCATAGACATGGGTTTAAATCAAAGCACCTCAGTTCTTGAACTGTGTGGTGGTAAAATGTCATGTGAACACTAAACCTCAATTTTATCAGTTTCAATACAGGTTCCCACACATATATTGACACACACACGCGCACACACACACACACACACACACACACATTGTCCCCCACAAAGTTGAGAGAATTAAATAAAATAGTATAAAGTTCATAGACCCCCCCACCTGATAAAAGACAGAAATTTACTAAATTATGTTTTAGCCATTGTTAAAATAAAATAAATCTAAGATTCTCCTATCTCCTTTGCTCCTGATTGCATATATCCCTAATTTTCATTTTTTTTTTTCATTTACTTTCTCAGTTTCTCTCCACTGATGGACCCTCTGCAGGTATGACTCAGGGTGAATTTTTGCATTTTAGACAACCCAACCAAGGCAGAACCAAATAGAATAGACATCTACCTCCTTAAGCTGTCTAGCATCACCTGACCATTGTCAGAGTTGCATCATGCCACAGATCCATACTGTTTTTAGTAAACTAATTAATGACCTGGGGATTTTATTTTCTTTATTATTTATCTTTGCTTGCTAAAACAAATTCTCTCAAACCCAACAGAATGAAGAAACAAAAGCCAAGAGACATTCCATTACTTGCCCAAGGTTATGCCAAGGGAGCCAAGGTCTTGGCCCCCAAGGCAGGTCTGCCAGCTCCTAACACTGTTTGCTGTTCCCATACACGTAGGCTGCTTCTCACACTTTGGCTTCACAGGGACTGCTTTAACAGCTTTAACTTCTCCTGCTTTCACTTCACCTCTGGGACCCAAAGGTCATTCTCAATGTGAGAAGAGGGGTGGATTTAAGAAGGGTGAATGAGGGTCAGGCCAGTGAATGGCGGCTCATCTCTTCCAGAGCACAAGTTCCTTTCCAGGAATGATTCTGATGAGCTCACTCCTCCACTGCCTCCTGGTAGATCCTCACTGACTCTGGGCCTCTCAATCTGGCAGCCAGCAAGTACTATTATCCCAGAGGCCTTGAAGGGAACAGGCACCAGACAGGGAGACCTGAGTTTGTGTCTCTTTCCTCCCTGATGAATCTCTAAATATCCTCCATTTGAGGCCTCTGATGCCTCAGTGCCTCTGCCTTCTCCATTCCTAAGCAGCCTTTCTCCAAGCAAAGCATCATTGGCTTCCCCTCCAGACTGCCTAACAGCTGCTCCTGATAAGTATCCAAGCAGCCAAACCTTCTGCAGGCAATGAAGCAAGGCCAGTGGCTGGCCATGGCTACTGGAGGAAGATAGAGGCACACACAAAGTTCTTCAGGGAATCTCAGAGAGAAACATTTGGAATTCACTTGTGGGAGGGGGGCAATAAGACAGAGAGAACAGCAGTCAGAAAGTAGCAGCAGACCACCAGAAGCCAATAAACCAATCTCAAAGCATTTCTATGAAGACATTTTAAAAATGCACAACTATGGATTCCATTCCTAGTAGCCAATGTGACCCATGCGTGCTTGGGTCATTGGGTGCACACTGAGAGCCAGTCATTTTCCTTAATTCATGGCATATACTCCTTATTGGTCCAGGAAATCCCCCACTCTTGAATTTTCATAGTACATATTTTTGGTTTCTTTGTTCTTCCACATGCATTCTCTCCCCTCCCAACCATGCACTGTGCTCCTGCCCCAGGCTTCTGCTGTAATGTACTTGACACATGTTCTCAGCATGAAAAACACTAAGAAGTTTTCATTTGTAACTTATAGTGAACTTGAAAGTTGTGATATCTGTCCTTGCAACAAGAGAAAGTTAAACAAACAGAAACCCCCCCCCAACACACACACCCAAAAAAGAGAGATTAGACTAATTAGGGAATGGAGGCTTCAGGGCAAACCAACTTTTTAAAAATAATTTAATTTAATTTATTTATTTTTTATTCATTGTACAACTTTTAATTTTTCTGGTAGTACACCATCTAGAGTCACACTGTTTGTGTAATCATACATGTACATGGGGTAATGATGTTTGTCTCATTCCATTAACTTTCCTCCCCATCCCTCATTTCCCTCTACACAATCCAACATTCCTCCATTCTTCCCTTACCCTCTCCCCCAACCCATTATGTATCATCATCCACTTATCAGAGAAAACGCTTGGCCTTTTTGGGATTGGTTTATTTCACTTGGCATGATATTCTCCAATTCCTTCCATTTATCTGCACATGCCATAATTCTATTCTTCTATTTCACTGTGTATATAGGCAGTTTCTTTATCCATTCATCTACTGAAGGCCATCTAAGTTGATTCCACAATCTAGCTATTGTGAATTGAGCTGCTATAAACATTGATGTAATGTGGTAACATGGACATTATATTTAGAATTCTGACCTAGAACAGAAGCTAATTGAACTATAAAATGGTGTGAATATTTAGCTAATTTTGATTAATTTTTGGAGTTGAGTGTGGCCTAGTATGAGAATGGGCCAAAGGCTTTCTGATTTCTGCCTTTTTCCATTCATGAACATTATCTCCAGGAACTCCAACATGTTCTGATGAGGAAAGAGGAAGGTCTACTTAGGGCTCTTGCAAGAAGGGTTATGATTGTGAAATGGTTCTTCACAATATAGGTTATTGTCCAAAAGAAAAGATTTTAGCAGAGCCTTTATTCCACCTCAGTGAAGAACATGTATTTTGCTTCAGCACTTGAAAGTTTTCCTATCTCTCACAAGGGTGGGAGCCACAATTCAGAAACACAAATCCACTAAAGGAAACTTCATCATAAAATTCTGGAATAGTTTACCCACACCTTACCACCTTACAGTAAAACAGGGCTCCCTAAATCATGTTGGGTGACAACAGAAGAGCAGCAAGGCACAGACTGTCTCTGAAAAGGAGTACTGAGAAACCCGGATCAACAGGAGATAAAAGAAGAACATTAGAGGAATATAAATCATATGTCCATAATGCAAATACTAAATTCAGTCCAACTCATAGTCACATTAGCATCAAACCCTACAGTAAACCTGATTTACCTCAGCCACTATTAACTAATATATCGTGCTTGAACATCAACAAAAAATGATGACATTCTAAAAATAATTTAAAAATAGTCTGAAGAGACAAAGTGAACATCAGATCAAGACTCAGTTATGACATGGATGTTGGAATTACAGTAAAGAAGATTTATAATAACTATGTCTAGCATGCTCTGGACTCCTAATGGAAAATTAGGCAGCATATAAGAAGAAGGGCAATTGCTATGGTTTGAATGGGTGTGTTGAAACTTTATTCCCCAATACAATGGTTTTGAAAGGATGGCTCTTGGGAGGTGTTAGAGCACAAGGGCCCCACCTTCATCAATGTACTCTATTCCACTTATAGTGGATCATTTTATAAATGATCTATGGAGGTAAATTCTTCCTCTTCTATTTTTCTGTCACATGAGTGACTGTTCTCTTCCTTACTGGAGGATCCAACAGACCAGGTGCCATCTTGGAACACACTATGCCATTACCAGACACCAGATTTCAGCAACTTGATTTTGGAATTCCCAATGTCCAGAACTGTGAGAGACAAAATTTTTGTATGAAAGCAAGTAATAAAGGCACTGACAAGAACCAAGAAGGAAGAATAAAAGGAACAAAGGAAGTCACAATAAACAGGAAATTGCCACAAACATGATAATAATTAATACAACTATAATCAATTTTAATGTTAATAGTATGATTATCCTAATTAATCAGCTCATAGAGTGGACAAAAAATCATTATGCAATTATATATCGTCTACAAACACACTGCAAAATAAAGATGTAAAAGGATAGAGAATGATATACCACACTATTATTTGATGAATGGATAAAGAAAATGTGGTATATATATATATATACATATATATATACACACATATATATATACACACACAATGGAATATTACTTAGCTTTAAAGAAGCATTAAATTCTGGCATTTGCTTGTAAATGGATGGAGTTGGAGAATATCATGCTAAGTGAAATAAATGAAACCCAAAAAGCCAAAGGCCAAATGTTTTCACTGATATGCAGATGCTAATTCACAATAAAGATGGGGGATAGGAAAGAACAGAGTTACTTTATATTAGGTAGAAAGGAGTGAAGGGAGGATAAGAGGTATGGGGGAAGGAATGATAGTAACAGACATTATTACCTCATGTAATGCATGACTGCAAGACCAATGTGATTTTGACATGTATAATCAGAAAAATGAGAGATTACATTCTATTTATGTATGATCTATCAAAATGCATTCTACTGTCATGTACAACTAATTAGAACAAATAAAATTAAAAAATATTTTAAAGAAAGAAAAATGGAGTAGTTATATTAATTTCAGACAAAGTAGATTTTAAATAGGAGGAATATTATCATAGATAAGAAGGTTATAATTTAAAGATAAAGAGCTCAATTCTCAAAAATAATTAATCTTCAACATGTATGTGCCTAACAACAAATCCAAGTACATACAGGAATCAAAATACATGGGGCAAGAAGTGAAAGAAGTAAGGGTCATATTCATGCACATAATTAAAAAATTCAGTACTGCTTTTTTCAGCAATTGGTAAATCGAAGAGAAAATTAGGAAAGATGTTGATCTGGGCAGCATAACCAACTTGTTTTACAGAATAATCATGATTTAAAAAAACCTCTCAATAACTAAGACTAGAGGCGAGATTCTTCACATCAAAAAGAATTTCTACAAGACAAACACCATAGTTCAAATCATGCATTGCATCCCAAATCTTCATCATGTCCACTTGGGACCTGACTTCCTTAACAAGACTCTTAAAGGACAAGAAGAAAAATCAAGAATCAATAAATGGGATGGAATCAAACTAAAAAGTTTCTTTTCAGCAAAGGTGGCAATCAATAACATGTAGAGAAAGCCTACAGATTGGAGAAAAGGTTTATCACACCCATCTCAGATAGAGCACTAAAGAGCACTAATGTCAAGGATATATAAAGAACTCAAAAAACCTAACGCCAAAAATAAATAAATAAATAAAACAATCAGTAAGTGGTCTGAGGAACTGAACAGACACTTCACAGAAGAAGAAATACTATCAATCAAAGTTAATGAAAAATTGTTCAACATCTCTATCAATTAAGAAATGTAAATAAAAACTATGCTAAGATTTCATCTCACTCCAGTCAGAATGGCAAGTATTGAGAATACAAGCAACAATAGGTGTTGTCGAGGATGTGGGGAAAAAGGAACACTCATACATTGCTGGTGGGAATGCAAATTGGTGTAGCCACTCTGAAAAGCAGAATGGAGATTTCTCAGAAAACTTGGAATGGATCCACCATTTGACCCAGCTATCCCACTCCTGAATTTATACCCAAAGGACTTAAAATCAGCATACTACAGTAATGCAGCCACATCAATGTTTATAGCAGCTCAATTCACAATTGCTAAACTATGGAAACAACCTAGGTGCCCTTCAATGGATGAATGCATAAAGAAAATGTGGTACATATGCACAATGGAATATTACTCAGACTTAGGGAAGAATGAAATTATAGCATTTGCTGGTAAATAGATGCAGTTGGAGAATGCCATGCCAAGGGAAATAAGCCAATTCCAAAATATGAAAGGTCGAATGTTTTTTTCTGGTGAGCAGATGTGTATCCATAATGAGAGGGGGCAGCAAGGGAAGAATGGAGGAACTTTGGATTGGGCAGAGGGGAGTGAGGAGAGGGAGTGTGGGGGTGGGAACAATGGTTAAATGAGACATTATGACCAAATATACATATATGATTGCATGACTGATGTGACATGTACAGCCAGAGGAATGAGAAGCTATCCTCCATTTGTGTATAATGTGTCAAAATGCAGTCTGATGTCATGCATAATTAGAACAAATAAAAATATGAATGTACACAAATTGCCTACTTTCCTACATACCAGTAATAGATCATTGTAATTTTAATTAAATAAATATATTTATACAGTCAATTCTTAGTATCCACAGGGAACTGATTCTAGGTACGATCACTTATAAATCTCTGACTACTCCAGTTCCATATATCAGATGACATAGCATTGACGTACAACCATAAAATATCCTCCCATCTTCTACAAATTTTCTCCAGGTTACATACAATATTTAATGCAATGCAAATGCTAGAAACATAGTTGTTATACTATAGTGCTTAGAAAATAATGACAAGAAAAATATCTGTACACATTCAACATGTACATGAATTTAGTTTCTGAATCCATGCATATGGAGGGAAAATGTGTGTGTGTGTGTGTTTATGTGCATCTATGTATGTGTGTGTATATATATGCATACACATATACACATTATATACATGTATACACATATGTAAAAATAATTTAAAACACTGTCACAAAAAAGACAACTTTCAATCTAACAAGTAAGTACAATATCACAAAAAAGACAACTTTCAATCTAACAAGTATGTACAATATATTTACATATGTACACATATGTAAAAATAATTTAAAACACTGTCACAAAAAAGACAACTTTCAATCTAACAAGTATGTAGAATATCTAACGAGTATGTACAAAATTATAAAATTGATTAAATCAAAGAAGATGCAAAGTGGAGAGATATTAAGCATTCATGGGTAAAAAGATCAATATTATTAGAAATTTTATCCCAACTTGATCTCCAGATTTATCACATTTGAAATCAAAATCTCAACAAGCTATTTTATAAATATTAACAAAATTATTCTAAGATTATATAGAAAGACAAAAACCCTAAGAAAGTGAACATGATATTGAAGGACACTAATCTTAGATAACTCATTATTTCCAGCTCTAAGACTTGTTACAAAGCTAAAATAAACAAGACAGCATGATATTGGTGAAAAAAAAAAAAGAGTAATGGCACAGAATTTATTACCTGGAAAAAGACTCACAGAAATATAATCAATTGATCTTTGCCAAAGGCTCACATTTAATTCAACCAAAAAATATATTCCTTTCAATAAATTTAAATAATTTTAAAAAATTTATTTATTTAAATAAATATAAATTCCTTTCAATATTGTCCTTTCAATAATTGATATTCACATTCAAATAAAGGAAACAAGTTTCAGATCTCACATCTTTCACAAAAATAGATCACAATAGATCATACAATGAATCTTATATCTAAATGTCAAATGCAAATGCTTAAATCTCTAAAAGAAAACATAGAAGAAGATCTAGGTGACCTTGAGTTTGATGATGACTTTTTGATAAAATATCCAAAACATTGTCTATAAAATAAACAAGTAAGTTGAACTTTGATAAAATTAGAAGTTTGTGTGAAAGATATCATGAAAGAAATCAGAAAACAAGCTACAGATTAGGAGAATATATGGGTCAAACATGTCCAAAAAAGTTCTCATACTCACAATATAAAAAGACCCTGAAAACTTAGCACAATTTGTCATTAAGGAACTTAAAGTTAACACAATAATGCGAATCCCTGATAGAGCCCAGGGTTAGGGAGAAGAGAAAGTAGAATATGACTGCTAGTGAATTAGAGGGTTTCTTTTTGGGGGCGATGTAAATGTTCTGGAATTAGGAGTGATGGTTCTATGATTCTCTGAATATACAAAAAAAAATCTGATTGGTTTAATGTAAATTCATGAATTGTATGGTGCCTGAATCATCTCAGTTCTAAATAAAGCAGTTAAAAGGAAAAAAAAAAAAACATAAAATTTGCTGTCTTAAGCCTTCATAATTGTTTTTTGCTGTTGTTATAGATACCGTTTCTGTTGTTACCACATCATAATCAAGCCTATGCTGAGCAATTTACCCAACTTGATGGAACATACTTACAATACTGAGGCTTGAACTCAGGATGCTTTATCACTGAGCTTCATCTATAGCCCTTTATTTTATTTTTTATTTTGAGCAAAGGGTCACTAATTTGCAGAAACTGACCTTGAACTTGCAATTCATCTGACAGCTTCCTGAGTCACTAGGATTACAGGCTTGTGCCACCACACCTGACTGATAGTAAATATTTAAATGTGGATTCCTGGTTGAATGAATAAGCATTTCATTTCAATAAGTCTTGCCAACTGGCCAACTCCTGTTCCATTCCCCCCACCAGGGAATGGAGGTTCTTGACTCTCCACATTCTCACCAACATTTGGCAGTGTTGTATGATGCTTGAAAATCTGATATGCATAAAGAAGAATCTTATTTTTTTATTGATAAGTGGGTTAAGAATGCCTTCATATACTTGTTGACCATGTGGATTTCACTTTCTCTAAAATAATAACTCATATCCCTTATCCACTTTTTACTTTTTTTTCTTTTAACATGTTGATTTGCAAGTACAATCTTACTATTTTTAAGTTGTATATATTAAAGACTTTTTTAAAATTAGCTTTGGATGCTACAATAATTTTATTGCTTTTCAGCTTTCAGGCATAACTGACAAGTAAACTTGTATATATTTAAAGTGTACAAGGTAATATTTTGATATATGCATGAATTTTACGTTCATCCCCTCATAATTACCATCTGTGCCTGAGTGTGTGCATGAGTGTGCATTTACACATATGTAATGGAGAACTCTTAACATGAACTTCTGTAGCAAATGTCAAGTGTGTGACCCATTATTATTAGCTTTAGTTATTATGTGGTATGAGATGGCCAGGACTTTCTTATATTACAAATGTAATCTTGTAAATCTTGACCAAAATCTCCCCATTTTTCCCACCTTTCCAGAGTCCCAGCTTCTGACAATCATCATTTCTCTCCGTTTTATAGGTGAAATTTCCTTAGATTTCAACATACAAGTTTGATCACATAGTATTTATATTTCTGTATCTCATTTATTTCACTTAACATTAATGCTCACTAGGTAGATTAATCCATATTGTCACAAATACAGATTCATTCTCTTCTTTTCTTAGGATTAAATAATATTTTATCACTTTTAGATATATAAATATTAATATTAATTTCCTTTATTTTGTGTATTGTGTATTGTGAATATCTTGAGTATTGTGAGTAATACTGAAATGATCATGGACACACCTATTTGACTTTAGAAATACACCAGAAATGGGATGACTGGTATGTGGTAATTTCAATTTAGGTTACTTTGTTTTCTTAGAAACCTCCTATGTTAATCAGCTTTACATCACAGAGACCAAAATACCTGACGAGAACAATAAAATTATGGCATTTGCAGGTAACTGGATGGAACTAGAGAATATCATGCTAAGTGAAATAAGCCAATCCCCCAAAAACAAATGTTGAATGTTTTTTCTGATAAGTGGATGCTGATTCATAGTCATGGGGGATTAGGGAGAGAGAGAGAGAGAGAGAGAGAGAGAGAGAGAGAGAGAGAGAGAGAGAAACAGAGAGACAGAGAGGAAGGGACATAGGGAAAATGGGGTGACCCTAGTACCCACCTCCTCCCGCCATGCTCCACCTCCAACCATGCCTACAGTTAGCAACCAGTCTGTCCATTCAAACTAGGATGGACTGATTAGGTAAGAGCACTCACAATGCAATCATTTCACCTCTGAACATTCCTGCATTAACGCAGGAGATTTGGAGGGGTTGTCTCATATTCAAACCATGACACCTCCACACTGTTTTCTAAAATATTTGTATGGATTTACTATCTTACCAACAGTATATAAATTTCCTTTCCTCATGACTTTGCCAACATTTACTCTCATTTCACTTTTTAATACTCTAATGTATGTGAGATGATATTCTATTGTGCTTTTGATTGGCATTTTGATGAATAATGTTGAATATATTTTCATGCTCTATTGGCCATTTCTACATCCTCATTCAAAAATATTTTTAGGTCATTTGTGCCTTTTCTAATGTAGCAACATGTTACAATTTTCAATCCACAGATCTTTTACCTCCTAAGTTAAATTTATCCCTACATGTTTTATTTCTTCTTATGATACTATAAAGGGATTATTTTCTTAAACAATTTTAATTTTTGGAAACATCATTATTAGTACACAGAAAGGTAACTGATTTTTTGTTTATTTTATAACATGCAACTTCACCAATTTTTTTTTAACCACAAAATCTTAAGTGCTTTCTACATATAAAACCACACCATTAGCAAGTGGTGTGCCAGCATACATTTATAAAAACCATATTGGGAATAGTGATCCTTTCAAGTACCACATTCAGATTCTTATTTTCAGTCACCTTTGTATAGTGCTCCTAAGGTGCCAATGTGTGCTGTTGTGAAAAAACGTAGAAGAGCAGTTCTAAAACAGGACTACGTGAACGTTCCTCTCTGGATTGTGTGTCTTTCATTTTTTTTCCTTCTTTCTTTTTTAATAACGGAGAATTGAACTCAGGGTTACTTTATCACTGAGCTTTCACTGAGCTACATCCCCAGTCCTTTTTATTTTGACACAGTGTCTTGCTAAGTTGCTAAGGCTGGCCTTGAACTTGCGATCCTCTTGCCTCAGCCTCTCAAGTTTCCGGGATTTCAGAAGTGTGCCACTACAATCAGCCTTTCATTTCTGCTTCTTCCCGGATCTTCCAATACTGTGTTGAATGGAAATGGTCAGAGAGACATCCTTGTCGTGTGTCTGATCTTAGAGGTAAATCTTTTAGTTTCTCACCACTGAGAATGATATTAGCTGTGGGCTTGTCATACGTGACTTTTATAATGTTAAGGTACAAATGCATTCTAATGTCATGTACAGCTAATTAGAACAAATTTAAAAATTAATAAAAATAATATTAAGGTACATTCTTTCTGTACCTAATTTATTCAGAGTTTCTATCATGAAATGATGTCAAATTTTGTTCTTTTTTTCTGCTTCTTTTGGAAGATTATATGAATTTGGTCTTCATTCCTTTGATGTGGTGTGTCGTATTTATTTACTTATGTAAGTTGAAGCATCCTTGCACAGAAGGGATAAATCCCACTTGGTCATAGTGTATGATCCTTTCACTATGTGGTTGTATTTGGTATGTTAGTGTTGTGTTATGGAGTTTTGCATCTATGTTAATCAGTGATATTGGCCTGTATTTTCCTGCATTTGTAGTGTCCTTGCTTGATTTTTGTATCTGGATATTGTTGGCTTCATTAAACAGATTTGGAAACAATACTTCCCCTTCAATTTTGAGAGGTTTTGACAAAGTCTTGGGTCCCCAGTTTCTCTCACTTTCCTTTTGTCCTTATTGAGATAGGCATGGTGGCTTGATGTCTATGACTTGGTCAACTTCTTGGGACCCACAGCAGTGCTGTTATCTGAGGTCAGCATTGTCAAAGTCTCCGAGGTTCCTCAACAGTTCAGTCTGTGGCTATTTGTGGCAGTGGTGACAGCAGAAAAGGCTGCTACAGTCCTTGATGTGAAGGCTTCTAAGGTCCTCCTCTTTTCCCTTTCCGTAACCAATGGGATCCCTCATGGCTCTGAGTCTGTCATGGCCTCAGGCAGCCATGATACCTCCAGGTTCCAGGGAATAGGCTGCAAGACGGGTTTTGAAGTTGGAGTTCTGGACTCAAGGACTGTGGAAATATTGAGCACATCTTCAAATACAGGTGTACTCACTGAGGTGTGGAAATGCATAGCATGATGACAGAGTTGGGATCTGTGGCTCTGGGGCATCCCCCCTAACCAACTCAGACTTAGGAGAATGACCCACAAGTATGACTTAGGCCCTGGGGACAGGGAAAAGTGGCAATTCCTGTCTCTGAAACATTGGGCTATCACTGCAGCTCAGGCCCTAAGGGGCAGGATACAGTGATTGATAGGTCCCAGAAGTAGCGGGACATGACTGAAACTTAGGTCCCAGGGGAGAATACAGCAGCAACATAGGCTGTAGAGATGGAGCTACTCTGCAGCAGATTGACAATAGAAGATATGAATCAGTGGCTACTCTGATCCAGGGATGGTGATATTATGTAGATTCCTGGGACCCTGACACAGAAGTGTGGTGGCAATAATGGCCCAGGCATGCATCAGCTATTCAGGTCAGAAGATAATACAAAAACAACCCTTATCCTTAGGATGGAGGGTTGCTGCAGCACCTCTGACTGTGGAGATCAGGACACAGCATTCCTTCCCTGTCTCTCAGAACTGCAACAACATGAACTCTGGCAGCTTCCTCAGAAGGGGCTTGACATTGGCATAGACTGGGAGTCCCCAAGGCTCCAGGTACTGTACCTATCATGAGAATTGCTGGGGTGCTTCTGCTTAATTTTTCTCTATGCAGATAATCCCTTTGAATGGGTCCCTCCTGCCCTGAACTGTTTCCAAGTCGGGGCCGAAGTGGTCATCCTGTATACCCTAGCCTTTTCTATGAGGTCTTCCTTGGTTTACCTACTATATAGAATCTCTGCTACTTCCTTGCTGTACTCAGGAGCTCTGCTGCAATTATTGTCACTGGAATTTAGATGTTTATTCATTGCTTTTGTTGTTTGGGAGAGATAGGAGATGAGTGTTGAGATCCGCAATCTTGTTGACATCATTCCTTTAAAATTGAGGTTTCTAACAGTCATATATGTTAATTGCAAGTAGCACCTACTAAAATATGTTTCACCTGTTCACCTTTTCCAAGGTATAGTTTTAAATAGAACCTGTAGTTTTTATATTTAAAATCCATGCTTTTCTAAAACCTTTAGGTTAAGGTTATCATTACGAGATTATAATTCTCTGATGTTGTAGCCTATGGTTTTGATAGTAATTTTTTATATATAAATTCTTAATCCATCCTGAGTGATATTATTTTTCCCTGTATCATTATTCATTCTCCCTACTACTATCTATTTAATAATATGTCCTTTCCTCATTGGTTTATGGTACCATTCCTACAATATACTGAGATGTTACTTATAAATGAGTCTAGTTTTAAAATCTTCCTACTCTTTAAATTTTTTTTCACCAACTAGTCTGTTGGTCCATTACTGTTTAAATCTATCACTTTGTATTACTGTAATTTTGTCTTCGTGACTGATAGGAACAATCCTCCTCCTTTGCTCTTTATTTTTTTTTCAAAATTGACTTAGATATTTGGAAATTTTCATTTTGCTATATACATTTTAGAAGATTTGTCAAACTCTTTAAAAATTGTTAAAGTAAATGTTAAATTCCCAGGTGTTTCAGGATTTGAGACAATTTTGCAAATGTCACTCAGTATCTATTTAGCACTTTGCCAAATTGGAGAACATGTTAAGGGATCTTGTCATGAGCCAAAAACTATGCAAAATAATTTATATGCTGTGCTGCATCTATTTCTCATAGAAATTCCACAATGACTTCATGTTGTTAGTGTCATTTTAATGGTCATGCAGAAACTTTATCAAGGTCACTTTCTTAGAATCACCATTCAATGCTGCCAGTTTACTCTAGATCACAGTTTTGGTCATTTATTATCTTCCCAGGTTAAACAATAATTGTACCTTTCAACTTCCTCCAGGAAGCCCATGAAAACACTTCTGTACTCTCTGTGTCCTCAGAGGAAGCCACATTTTTCTCCTTGGAAGTCCAACGGCACTTTATTTATACTCTTCTTTGGTAGAACCATAGTAGAACATTCCTTTGGAGCCATGGGTTCACAGTGTGATGATTTAGTTGCATAGTAACTTCAGGGTAGACAGAATAGATAACATAACTCCCAGAGAGTAGAGCTGGCTCTGTTTGAATTTGATATGTAATCCAATAAGTATATCAATATTTAAATTAAAGTGCTTATAAAGGCTTAAAAATAAAGAATGAATGCTTGCCCTTAGAAAAATGGTGTATTTCTCTTCAGAAATTTGGTCATTGCTAGTTAAAGATATGCTTCTCTTTGTCTTATCCCTAGACGCATGGAAGACAATCCCTCTCTAAATCCCATGACTGCACTGATATTCAACTTCAGAGAATCATTATGTGAAATGGGACACTACCTTTGCCTTCCATTTTTCTTCCCTAGTCTCTGTAAGGCTACATTATAGACTTTGAGCTGGCAGCAATAACAGGAGTCAAGTTCATGAAATACAACTTTGCCTTTTGTTTCTATAACATCCAGTGCTAAAAACATAATTAGTTTTACTGCATTCCAAAAAGACAAAAAAAAAAAAAAGTACTGGGCTGGGAATATAGCTCAGTTGGTAGAGCTCTTGCCTTGTAAGCACAAGGCCCTGGGTTCAATCCCCAGCACCGGAAAACAAACAAACAAACCTAGATTAAGTTGTTAAAGCTAGGATGCATGAAGTCTTTGGAGGTGACATATGAGTAGCCCATTGATTCATGAGTTACTCCTAAATTAAGAGAATCCAGGTTTATCAATGCCCAGGTCTTATCTCCCACGTGGATTATGAGCTGCATCTGACTCTGGTAAGGTTCACCTCCACTTTGTATATGATCAACTGACTCTAACTCACCCTTTCTGACATCTCAGGAGGAATATAAATGAATTGAGCAAATGTTCACAATAAAATGTTGAGTGAGTTAAGCAGAATGTAAACCTGTAATTACTATAGGATTTCAAAGCATATGAATGACTATACTGTGTAGAAAAAAAAAATGTTTAAGAGAAATAAATCAAAATGAAACAGCAGGTAACTCAAGATGATGATGTTATATGGAAATTTTACTTATTTATTTACTTTTCTTTATTTCTCAAATTGTAGGCATTGAACATTGAAGTAGAAATGGCTAATTGATCAGCAAAATACATGATCCTCTTTTTACAGCATAAGGTTGTGCTAAGCAAAGCTCATTCAGCAGGAGATATACTTCCCAGGCCCTCTTACATTCAGGTAGGGCCACGTGATCATGTGATTGCCTAGAGAATTTGGGAGAATCAACAAATGTCACTAGAGTCGCAAGTATCCATTTCTCTAACTATTTTTTCCCTCAGAGGGCACAATGAGGTCCTAAAAATTGTTAGAACCTCACAATGGAAGAAACTTGAATTTCCACTAGGAAGTTGCCTGCTAAATAGGAACATCTATATTTGCTGGTTGTCTGAGCAAAATATATATTTCTATTGTGAATCAACTGCTTTTGTTTGAGCTTTCTTAAGAAGAGAACCTATAAAAGAGACTTTTAGGCAGGTTGCTTTTTAAAAAATGATACAAGGAGCATCAGTGAAAGGTCAGTGAAGGGAGTCAGAGATGCAGAAAAAGAAAAGTTAAGGATGCATTACACAGTTGGCCCTTACTGCAGACAGCTGGTGCTCTCAGTCCCACCAGGACTTCTGAGGAGGCTTGTAAATTCATCTCCAAATGGTGAAACTACAGTAGAGAAATAGGAATTGTTCATGCATCTGTTCCCAGCACCAAATGTTGAAGGGCTGATCCTTGGGCATTGATTCTCTGGCTCTCACATGGCACAGGGTGGCATGGAAAGTGTATCACACAGGTGTTCCTTGCTGAACAGGAGAGAACCCTGGGGCCAAAAGGTAAAGACACCTGATGCATATCTGAGGCAAGATATCACTAGGTTATGCCTGAATTAGGCCAATTATGGCTGACAGGCTGGAGAAAACTCTCAGGCACAAAGAATTTGAAGTGCATAGGAAATAATTAATAGAATCACAAAAATGCCTGATGGGTGTATAACAGCATCTATCCTCTTAAATAAGACAAGCATATGTTACTCTTGTAATTGGAAAAGTACCCATGTGTATGCAGTTATAGACACATATTGGTTTGCTTTTGTAAAATAGCTCAGTATCCCCATGACTCTTTCCACTTTAAATTCATATTTGGAGCACAATCTCCCAGTGAGCCACTCTGGATGTCTCAGAATCTAACATCATCTTTTCTTCAATTATTTGACAGCCAAAGTCAACCAATCCAACTTCTTTAATACTGATCAAATATTTCCCTGTTTTGCATTTGTTGTCTCTTCCTTGGCTGGGACCTTTATAAAGCACATCCCAGATGTATTGCAAGTATCCAATCCCATATTTATTTTTCATTTCTAAAATTAAAATATATTATGGTTAAACTTCAAGGGCCCCAGCTCCTGAAACCCATGCTCTTTATATAAAATTCTATATGTTTCATAATCCATTCCCAACACTCATCTCTATCCTCGCCTCCATGCCTGATATTTTCAGGAAAACCCAAGTCCTTTCATGCCACTCTGATTTTGAGCATGTCTTTCTCTATTGGGAATACTTTTGATCATTTTTATCTCAGGTCATGGTTGACTAACTTCAGCCTTTCAGACTAAATCCAGTCCACCACCTATGAACTAAAATGTTTTTACATTTTAAAATGATAAACAGTGCTTTAAAATGTACTAGTGTGTGACCTGAAAAATCATGTAAAATTCAAATTGCCCGGGCCTTAAAACAAGCCTTCTTGGAACACATCCATTCTTGCCTATTTTTTTCTCATTGTCTGTGGCTACTTTATTGTGATCAAGTCATAGTTGAATAGTTCTACCAAATTCCTGTGGACCACAAAGCCTAAAGTATTTATTGTGTTTCTTCTTAGAGAAAACATTTGCTACTTTTCCCTGAAATCCTTCCCATGAAGGGCCGTTCCACATCTCTGACTCTCTGGCATTCAGTTCTCACCTCCAGGAAAGCACCCTTCTGCTTAATGCAAATGCTGCATCCACAGGCCTTCTCCTCAGCCCTACCCCATAACCTCCTTGGCAGCCAAAGCTATTATATTATCTCTGTGAGCACCTGACCACCAGAAGTGTGGTGCCAGCTACAAAGCAGAACTCAGTCAATGTTTGAATTTGTCCACTTCTGAGCTCTGCTTGCAGACACTGTGCTTCCTTTCCTAGAATTCAGTAGTTAAGAGCATGGGCTATAGAATTGGACCACTTGGACTTGATGCTGGATTTGTCAACTTAAATCCAGTGCAACTTGGGCAATTATTCTAACTCTCTCTACCTCTCCATATCCTCGCTCCTAAACAAACATAATGACAGGAACTTGACAATAACTACATCAGAGAGTTACTGGTGAAGATTTCATGCAATAATATATGAAAAGCACTAAGCACAGTAGGAGCACCTAGTACATTTTCAGTTAATATCAGCTATTATGGTGTTTGCATAGTTCCTAAAGCTTAAATGATGTCCCGGGGTCTCCCAAGAGACATCACTGACCAGACAATATCTCCTACACACACTGCTCTATGGCATTACTTGCATTGCAAGCTGTTTTAATGTGCTCATTTGTTGTTAAATGAAATGGTGTATTTGTAGAAGCAAAGACAGGCTTGGAAAAAGAGTCTTTTCATTTTATCTAAGGAGCTCTCTCAATCTTGTTGTGCTTACATCTATCTTCTTCCCGCTGGGTTTGTTTTCCTTTTCTCCCTCCATTTCTTTCTCCTGGCTATCTATGTCTCTTGCTGCTTTTTCAACTGGCTTGATTACTTCATTTCATTTTTCATTCCCTTCAGCCTGGCTGCACTCCTCCCCACCCCTAACCACTTTTATTTACTATTTTCCAACGTTCCTCCCCTCTCCCCTCTCCCTTAGCTCTCCCCCATTTTTTATCTCATCTTCCCTTCTCTTCTGACTTTTACCCCCTGACTTTTGTTCGCTTTTCAACCTGTCATTGATTTTTGTCAACAGCTTTCCTACCTTTGTTCTTCCCTATCATCCTGCCTTTCTCTCATTTTACTCTTTTTCTGTTGCCTTCCTATTCCATCCACTGACCTTCTTCCTCTGGTTCTGCCTCCTTATGCAACCTGTTCCCCTCCCAGGGTAAAGGCAGCCCCATTCCCTGATGGTCAGTGAATAACAAAAAGCTATTAGTAACTCAGCTAAAGAAGAAGACCGAGCTGTCTGAGGGAGTCGGCTGCTTGGGGAACATCTTGAGACCAAACAGAAAATGAAGTGGTCAGGAAGGAAGAGGAGGCGGTGTTTAATGGAATGGAAATAAAATAGGTGAGAGAAAATGAGATGGAAAAGCAGAGATGTACGACACAGGAGAATTTAGCTGGAATGAGGTTGTCATCAGATCAGCTGGGGGGAGAGAATGGAAAAACACACTGTGAGAGTGAATTCTTCGCCGTCACCGTGAGCTTTCCATTCTCAGTGTGCTGGCTTGGCTTCTCAACACTCTCTTGCTGCCCCCTGACCATCTTGATTTATTCTTCTCTTCATCTTTCTTTGCTAGTTACCCAGCTCTGAGTGGTTCCCATTTGCTGGCACTTTGGGTTTGGAAACTAAGGATGTGGCATGGTGGTTAGAAGTACAGATGTGGGAATCCGAAAAGATTTGGGACTTGACTCTAAAAATCTGACTACTTCTGTTGAACTCAAATGCTAGAAAATTAATGTGTTCTCATCACTAAGCATAAGCCCTGGAACAGATTCACTGCTCTACCATCCCATATCTCCTCTTCCTAGTTTTGTGACCTTGGCAGTTTATTAGCTTTGCTGGTCCTATGCTTCTTTCTGAGAGTGATAAAAACTTACTTGAATAGATAAGGTTGATGTGATAATTAAATGAAATGATTGAGGGCAAGAGGAAGGTACAGTGCCCAGCACAAAATCAAGCCCTGTCCATGCTTGCTGGGTCATTATTAGTATTTTAATATATAGAATGTCCCATCAACTTCTCTAGAGATCAGCTTTCCTGGATCACCCACACTCTGCCCAGGCGCTTCCCTCCAGGTCAAGTGGTCCTTGGACTGCATGACTCTCCTGCTTATTCAAGCCCACTGACCTAGGCAGGTATCCAGGAACAGCCATCATTTGCTGAGCAGACAGATCAATACCTTGGCAGACTTCAAAACTGTATTAAACCCCACTCACCCTCCCTTCTTCTTGGTTCCTGCTGGAGGTAGGAGAAGAAATATTTGAACCATTGCCCAGGAGAAGCAGCCCACCCATGATAACTAGAATTAAATATACATCAAGCAAACTTCCCCCCAATGGATAATTTGGGCTCCCAGTGAGTATCATCACAAAAACCTTTTCTTTCCATTGCTCCCCTTTCCACCCCCAACTCCACCACCCCTGCAGCCTGCCCTTTGGAAATGCTCTTATGCTTTTAACCCTGGGATTAGGAGGGTGCAACCCAGCTGGAAATTTCCAAAGATAATTTCACTGAGTTCCTCTAAATCCTCATTTCACAACACAATGGTCAGTGCCCTGCAAACCAAAGGGAGAGAGCAAGCTTCACTGGGAGTCTTGCTGACTTGGATGCTGAAGCTACTCTGGGGGGTGGCTGTCAGCTGGGCCTTCTGCTCCACTTACCTCAGTTTCCTCTAAGGCACACTGTGGCAGGATCTCTGCAGATGCTTCTGGCTCAAGTTTTACTAAATCAAAATCCCCGGCCCTAATCTGGTTAATACAGAGCTGGTTTCTGCTTCTTCTTTTCATTATCTGGATACTAACACACCTTTTAGACAATGAATCCCATCACTCCTCCTGTTTCCTAAGAACATGATGTGCAAATTCCAAAGGAGCGCTCCGCAGAGGAACCACCTTCTCAACAGTGAAAAAAGAAACAGCATTGTGTGACAGGGAATCAGAAAAAGGCTCTCTCCGATGCAAAGCCAACAGATTATAAAGAAGAAGAGAAAAAAGGAGAAGTTGGGTACCAATCCTTCAGATCTAGCTATAAAAATAAATATACAAGAAAACAAAAGCAAAAAATATGCCTGAAGAATGCTTATACAGAGAAATAATTAGGGGCAAAATGGAAAGGAAGCTGATAATAGAGGGAAAGAGACAATATTACCTCATGCACATATATGACTGCAATATGTATAATCAGAGAAAATGAGAGATTACACTCCATTTATGTGTGATGTATCAAAATGTATAAATGCATTCTGCTGTCATGTACAACTGATTAGAACAAATGAAATAAAATAAATTTTAAAAACAGTATAGGTAATAATGCTTGGACAATACCCCAGTAGGAGGGTCTCTCTTTGGTGTGTATTTCATTCTGATTGCCTATTTGGACTAGGTAGGAACTGTACTTCATAGACCAGGCATGCTCCTCTCACATGGAGAAAAATCGATAGCTGTTGTAATGCTGGTCTCTTACTGGGGTGGGGAGGCAATGAGCAAATGGAGAGTGGAATGTGATGGTAAATAAAGAAACTCAAGCATAACCAATGATTTTAAGTTTTAGAAGGAAGCACACATGAAAGTGATAAGGAGCAACTAATATGGAGTGACTGAAGGAAAAGGATGTAGAAGAAGGACTGTCCAAGGCCAACGCTGTGGCATGATTGGAAGGACTAGTGAAATAAAGACCTGGTCTCTCCCAGAATTGGAACCACTCCAGCCTTTGATGCCAGGCACCTCTGCAAACCTCAGAGGGCTCATGTGTGAAACAGGAAAATAAATAGCCTTCCTACCCTTCCTATTATAAAACATTAGTGTCCACATGTAAGGGACGTTTTTATTATAGAACATTGATTCCTGCATGACTGAAACCGTCGTGGCTACACGTTCATTAGAGGAGCATTGCCACCGCAAGGTGCTCAGGTCTCAGAATTAACTCACAAACAAACAGGTCTTCTTGACCCACCTCTGGTACTCCTCCTCTTGCCTGAGCAAAAGTCTCTGGAGGACTAAAAGTGGCCAGGCTGAATGTGATCTCAGGGAGAGACCCAAAGTCTCCCTCTGTTTTCGCTGCTGGAAAGGAAGCATGGGCTGGCTCCACAGGTCATCAGAGCAAAGAGCTCTCCTGCTTCTTTTCTGTGCCCATGTTGAGCCTTTACTGATAAATGGAGGCTTGGCCTTTTCCTTGCATCTGGCCACAGAGCCATTGGGACACTAATGCAGCTGCACTGTGGTGAACGCCATTGGAAGTAATGCTCCCTGCAACTTCTCCTCCTGCCCATGGCAGGAGTTCTGCCTGACATTTTGAATAGTGTGACCACGTGCACACACTCCTCTCTGCTGATTGGATTAAACAGAGGCAGCTAATCCAGACTGACACAATCACAGTCAATAGAGAGAGAGACTCTGAGTAACTAGCAGTGTAAGTCCAGCTTCCATGATGACGTGGCCATCTTTCTCTTTCACTCTGAGTGAACTAGAAATGTAAAAGGAAAGGAAACTTTTTTTTTTTTTTTTGGATGACTAGAAAATAAAATAGACCAGGAAGACATTAAGATATTTTCTTCAACTTTTTTTAGAATTCTTTTTTTTTAATTGGTTCTTTTCAGATATACATGACCATAGAGGGTATTTTGAACCTGAGTCCAAGTATTGTGTTAACTTTCAGTAATGTTTTACCCTCAAGGATTCAAGACTCTCTTTCTTATGCTCAGAATCAAGTTCTTTTTTTCATTTTAGATTACCCTAAAGCTAGTTGAAACAAGATAGATGATTTCTCCAGAAACTCAGATGGTTTATATGCAAAGAGATATGAAATAAAGACCTAAAAAATGTAATTTCTGGTCTGTCCTCTCTCATAACCCTGGGTAGTGGTATTAAGATGGTAGGGACTTTAGGAGATGCCATACATTCCCCTAAAGGGACAGGTGCTGAAGTCAGTGAGTACTCATGAGGGAGGACTGGACTATAAAGTGAGGCCAACTTATATGCTTGGCTCTTTCTGCACAAGGCCAGTTCCCTTTCTGTTACTCTGCTGTGACATAGTCAGGGATGCCACTCCAGAACACTGGTATCATGCTTTTTGAACCCTACATCCACCAGTTCTTGAGCCAAATAATCATCTTTACTACACAAAGTGCTCAAACCTCCAGAATTTTGTTATAGCAACACCAAATGGACTGATATGCTTAGTTACCAATGACCCAGAGAGAAGGTCATGATCATCATGGGCTGTACACCATCTCCTAAGCAGCTTGTTCTTTAACGTTGTTGCTTCCTTGATGTAATAAAGATTTTATGCATTAAATTTAGTTCAGTTTCACTTCATTTGCCATGTTAAGTATCTTTCATTTTCATGAGTTTTCAGGCAAAATGTGCAGAATTTGTAAAGCCCATTCAGTAATTCCAACTTGGAGTAGTGCCAGGGTCTGCAGAACAAGCTACAGTACTGAAGGCAGGTGAAAGGTCACCCAACAATGCCTTTGTCTCTTCTGAAAGAAGTGGACTCCAGAAATTGAGCAACATGCATTTCTTCTATTTAATAAAATTTCCTGCTAAATCATGAATTGTAAACACATTATTCAGGCTGTCTGCCTATGGAGCTACAATTAATTGAATTTGGTTCTCAATGTAAAATGTGTTGTCATCTCCCCAACTGGTTTTGTTTGTTTGGTTGGTAGTTTTGTCTTTCATGATATGGCCAGTGTGCTTGCCTTCCAACATCCAATTTCCCCCAGCCCCACCATGGAGCAGCCATGAGTTTAGAGGTGATTAAATGCACCAGCTCTTTATCACTCCTCATTTACCTAATTCAATATGGAGCCCCCCACCCCTTGCTATAGTGATTCATTTGGATAAAGAGACTTAAGCCAATCAGAGGTCATCATACTCTCCTTGATTGGTGACATTGATTTAGGAGTAGGTTTTTGTGACTGAAATGGGATCAATAAGTCATAAGAGGAGATTTTTCTAAGGGCTTTTGAGAAATAGTTTCTTGCTCTTCTGGGTGAGCTATCCAAAACCATCCCTCTAGCACTTCCTGGGCAATGTGATATGAGAACAGCTTAATAATTTTGGTCCCAGGAGTGAAGTCAGTTTTATAATGAAGTTGAAATTGACACAAAAGAAAGCAGGACAGAGAGGTGGAAGAAAGCTGCTTGCTTGCAGACATCTCTGAGCCACAGAATCAAATGCACCTGAAGAGTTTCCTACTTCTGGATTTCCGCTTTAGAGGGTCATAAATCCCCTTTGTTGTCTGGGTCAGTTTGAGAGGACTGTTGCTAAAAGCCAAGTTCAACAACATATCCAGCCCCAGACTTGAGTCAGTTCCACTCCACTGACTCACGGCTGTCGGCACACACTCTGAGTCCTCTCTCAGATCACATCAGGTCCACTTTTCTTCTTCATAGTTCTTACTTTAATGCTCACTACCTACAGATCTCTACCAACCTCCCAGCACCTGGCTCACCTTCTCTTCACAGCTCATTTTCATTTGTTTTACTGCCCTGCATAAGCCATGGCTTATTATTCTTTTTCATATTCTAATACTCTGTAGGGACATCCTTTGGAAAAGGGGACAGGGAGTTTCATGAAGGCTGTGATTTGAGTTTCAGAGGTGCTGCTGTCCACCTTGGGGTCAAACTGCCTGAACTGACAATTCATTATTTTGCTTTTCTTCTTTTGTGTGTTGTTTTAAATGAGTTTCAGAGAATTTTATAGCTGAATGGGACCTTGAAAGACATACTAGCTGGCTGCCTTTTGATAATAATTAGGAAGACGGAGGTCTGGAAATGTTAAGTGACTTGCCCTGTGTCACACAGCTAGGGATCTTGAGATGATTGTAACTCAGGTATGCTGACTCTGGGCCAATGCACTTTTTTCTGAGCTCATTCCACTTTCCTTGGCAGTTCAAATATTTCAGTAGGGATCTTAGTTGTAGATATCCTGCACAGTATTCTGAGAATGTACTGCTCCCAGAAAAAATATCAAGCAGAGACAAAAATGTTGACACTGTCATTCACCCTTTGGACAGGAGCCTGGTGAAGTATCCTGACAGGTTCAAGATTCTCCCATAATTCCCCAGATCAAGAGCTACGGAGGCTGTCAGGTTGCCTGTGACAGCTGGGGAGGCCAGAGTGATTCAGAGTTTCAATCCAGTCAGATCTACTTTCTGGTTGATAATATGAAGTGAATTTTCTCAGAAAATGGTAAAGAAGCAACAAAGAAAATTCAAAACCCATCTGACTCTATTTCACCCTAAAATCCAAAGCTCTCAGAAATTCCCAAAGCATATGATTTGAGATCATGGGTGTTTCCGGGAGGCATTTCAGTGGTTAAAGATCTCGGATTCTGGATTCGGATTCTCTGGTTTGTAATCATCTCTGACCCTGGCTGTTTCCAGAACTCACTACACACAGTGTCTTCTGTAAAATGAGGATTAGAGTTAACACCTACTTCGTGGGATTTGGGGGAATATTGAGTAAGGTAATTCAGGTTAAATGCCTAGAACACCATTCGGTAGCTGAACCCCTGCAAATTCTTACTATTAAGAGCATCACCTTTGTTCAAGTGTTTTATACTGAAGGGAAGGTGAAAGGAAATATGTCACATAATGAAAACGATGAGTGAAAAAAGAAAGAGAAGAAGCAAATAGAAGTGGGAATCTGAGAAAGAGGAATAAGACATTCCAAAGAAATGATGAAGGGAAAATAGAAAGGGAAGATGGGAGGGAGGTTGACCGCTCATGTATTCCACTCATGTATCCTGAAGACCAATATTGGACCCAGGTGCTGTGCTTGATCCAGGATGAATATCCATTTCAATTGAACCACCACAATGAAAAAGACTGAATCACCCTCTAACGTAGCTTATAGGAAAGAAAAACATTAAATATATCAACAAATGCAAAAATACCACCTGCTATGAATGCTACATGATGTGGACAGGGCACATCGTTTTGAGAAAGAAGTACTTTAGAGGAAGAAAGACAAGAGTTTTCTGTAACCTTAATCTCGGTCATGTGTGCATACAGTATTCCTTCATCCAGCTTCCCATTTGGGGTCTTATTCAGTCATCCTTTTAATATAATTTTTAGTTGTAGATGGACACAATACCTTTATTTTATTTATTTATTTTTATGTCATGCTGAGGATCGAACCCAGTGCCTCACATGTGCTAGGCAAGCACTCTACCACTGAGCTATAACCCCAGCCCCTCGTCATTTAGTTTTTAGCAGCTAAACCCTGGGCCTTTTGTAGGATGCTAGAGGTACACAGGAAGAAAGTAGTGCAGGCAGGTGTGTGAAGAAGAGGGGTCATGAAATCTGATGGAGTTGAAATGCAAAACACAAGAAGCTGGGGAGGTTGTTCTTTGGGAATTGATGGGGATAAACTCTGAAGAAAACTGATGTTTTTCATCACTATTTCTGTGCCGGCCACTCTGAATATTTAAAGATATCATCTTGTTTGTAAAGATCTTACAATTAAGCATCATCAGAGAGCTGAGTCCAAGTTCAGAGTCTTGCTGCTCTACGTAGTACATGGAACTGGGGGTTGGACAGAAGGGGAGGGCTCAGTGAAAACTGCCAATAGGAGAATTGAGATAAGCATACTGGGTTCTTATAGGCAGAACCTGTCTGGCCATTGTTCACAGAATTGCGCCATCAGCAGTCCGTGGTGCAGACAGAGTTTTTCCACACGGAGGCTGCTCTTGACTACACCACTGAGCTCTCCTACTTCATTTCCTTTCTTCTGGTTTCTCAGCTAAATAACGCCATCTCTCTTTCAAAGACTCATGAAGTACTACCTCTTTAATTTTTAAATTTGTTCTTTTTAGATTTAGTATCACCTTTTTATAAAGCTAATATCAGACAAATAGGCTAGAACCCTGATTGAAATGCCTGCCATGCTAGGCATGTGCTAGGTGTCTGGATTTACAAAAGAAAAAAGACTGAACTTCTACACTGGGGTCCACACTTGGGTGCACACGTCCGCTGAAATTCATGCCTGATTTTGTGAGCTTTTGTAAGAAAATGGGAATTTATAACTATTGTCAGTGTTTCCGGGGATCAATGATAATAATATGCCCAGTAATGAAATTTTGTTCAAATAACATCCACATTTTACAAACTAAAACCACCTTTTAGTTTGTGAACTTGGTCATGGTTATAAACAGGAAGAAATGAAAGAAAGCTTTTATTCATCAAACTCATGAACTGACGGTCCTAAAAACTTGGATTGGGATGATAATTGGTTTGCATTTGTGACTTTAAAAAACAGACTCTATACAAAGTTGTAAACAAATTCACCAATGGAAATTAATCTACTGAAATAGTGAGAATTTAGACTTCAAAAACATGAAAATAAATACATTATTTGGATTTCAAATTAGTTATTTGTGGCATTTTTTATTAAAAAAATACTGATAAAACAACAACAAAAAATCTCATGAATTGAAGTTGTACAAAACACTGTATACACATATGAATATGGTGGACGATAAATAATGTATAGGAACCCATTTTCCCCAGTTCCAAAGCTGTGGAAACACCAACATGGAGGTTGGGCAATTAGATCAAGTCAAAATTAGAATCCAGGTCTTAGTCTTCTAGCATTATATTTAAGTGTTTCACATTCTTTCATCTTCAAAGGATCAAATTTAGAAAAAAATTAAAACATTTTCATTTGAAGACCATAAAAATAGAGGAATGTATGAGCTCATAATATGAATAAAGTGCTTCATTTCTCTCAAATATATTATATGCTTCTACTTACATGATCATATTCAATGTGTTGATGAAGAATTAATTTTACTATAAAACTTTGCTGTGAATATAAAGGTATTAACTTGAACACAGCAATAAAGTATCATTATGCCCATGGAAAGATGGAGTATGGCTATGCTTGGTAGGTTTCAAAATTTGATAGAGCTAATCTGGGCTAGATGGAGCGCTCTCTAAATCCCAGTCAATGTGAAGTCTATTTTAATGACAGCATTGTTCAATATTTTATTCATGCTCCTTCCTGCTTATTCCTTTTATTTACTGACTTGTTGGAAGTGTGTGGTGGTGTGGAAATAACATGGAATTCAGCAGGAATGTTGGATCCATCATTTAATCACAGTGCTAATAAGAAGAAGAAAAATAAGAATGCCTATCATGTAGGCAGCAGTTGTTGGTGTCTGAAACTGGGTTAAATCTCAATGTCCATTATCTCATTTAATCCTCCTGGTAAAGCATCAAAGTTGATGTGATTCTGATTTTACACATGGGAAAATGAACAAGAAAATTTACTAAGCATATGCATGCACGCATCCTCTCTCTCTCTCTCTCTCTCTCTCTCTCTCTCTCTCACACACACACACACACACACACGTACCTTCTTCAAAGTTACATAACATTTCTGCAGCAGAGGTCTTGGACCATTTTGGGTCATTTTCCACATTTCAAGGATTTTAACCAGTACAAAACACAAGTTGTCTTACTTTTTCCTCTGTTCATTTGAATCACTCGCTTGCTTTCTTTGACCCTCAGTTACTTGCATTTTACGAAAAAAAATCAAAAGGAATGACAATTATCTCCTAGCATTGTTTTGAAAATGAGTTGGGATCATGCACATAAAATGCCTGGCTGCAGAAGCCGACTTACAGAAGGTAGCTGCCTTCCTGTGTCTGAACCATTCACCTTCTCTCTCCTTGGAGTTCCCTTCCACTGTCTCTGCTTCTCCATCTTTGTCTTGCCCTGCCCTGGGTACAGATGGCAGAGAGGCCCAATGACATGGGCTATGGTTACCACTAGCTACATGTCTGGGGTCAAGCAATTTCTTCATTATCTTTTTTTTTTTATTGCAAACAGCTTTTGTAAGAGAAAGTATCCATTAGTACATATTGATGCTGGCAGGCAGGGCGTGCTAGCTGTCAAGTGGTTGAAATGAAGGATTGTCAGTTTAGCAGCAAGAACTTGCGGAGCCAGTTTAAAACAAAAATGACATAAAATTGTTTAATGTTTCTAAATGAACAAGCAAACAGTCATCGATGGTGAACAAAGGCAAAGAAAGTTTCAGGGGTTGTTGGGCTTGGATTGAGTGTAGAGCTACGTGAAAACTCATGCTGGAAAACAATGTAGTTTAAATCAGTTTTGAAAAGAAATTTAAAAGGCGCAAAGAAAAAAATGTAATACCTATCACATTCAATGTATAGGGAATTAAATATAAGTAAATACGGTTTTTTGAAAAATTTCCAAACAATACAGAATGATTATTGAGATACAAATTTTATACTTAGAAATATCTGATTTAAACTCAACTGCTATGATTTTGTATTCCCTGTGCAAAGTTTAGTTCCTCCTCATAAGATGGAAATGATAATGCCAATACCATAAGATTGGCGTGAGGGTTAGAAAAGCCTGTGACATTGTTTTTAGCATACTGCACATGCCCTCAAAATCACTGATTTTTAACAGTGACAAGATATTATCACATAACATTATAAGACAGAACATTCTAAGAGTAAGAACAGATCAGAGTTCAAAAATAGCATCTTCTTGTTTATATCAGAATTAGGAAATGAAACAGAAACATTAAAGTTATTTGTTATTGAAAGGTTAGGATTCAGCCATGCTAATTTTGTAAAGACTGCTATAAAACAATGAAATCAAAGGTTGGGAGGTGGAGAGCTTGGAGCATGAACAGCAAATGGGAGACTGTTTTGTTTGTCTTTGAACGTGGGATGTGATGATGGAACTGTCTGATGATAATACTGAGAAAAATTTGAACTGGATCTTTGAAAGTCATAGATGCCAATATATTAGGACGTCAGTCTCTAGCAATAAAGTCATCGTGAAGTTTTCCTTGAACAGAATTTAAAAGTCACCCTTTCTTTTGCATCAACCACAGCTCTACTTCCAAACTCAAATTTGCATAGGGTGATTGTAACAAATCGCACTCACAGAAGTGGGTCCTCACCAGAATCTGGTCATGCTGGCACTGATTTCAGACTTCCACCTTCTGGAATTGAACAAAATTATTTGTTGTTGTTTATAAGCCACCCAACGTATGGAACCTTATTCTAGCAGCACAATCTGATGAGTGATGGTCAAGAACATCAGTTTGGATGTCTAAATGGTCTGCTTTTGAAAGTCAGATGACCCTAAGATTTCAATCACATTAGTTTTCCTCTTTGTACTTAGGACTCTTACCCAGTAAGATGAAATCACTATGGTCACTGAATCATAGTGCTATTTGATGATTAGCAGATATACTGCATCATTTAGAATAGGGATTGGCATCATCATCAGTTATTCAATAAGGTTCAGTAAAGGATAGCTAGCATTGAAAAAGAAGTAATCTGGGTGTTTGGTAATGACCTTGCTGATTTATTCTGTCTCCTACAGCCAGATGACAATCAACCTATGATTTATTCTTGGACAATGGGTATTACTATGCTCTGAATCTGTATCTAAACCGTCTTTGGCCGACTTTGGTTCGTCTGTAATGGAGGTATCACAGCAGAATTTATATAATGGCTGGGGCATCATGAGGAAGACCATGCTGAGAAATCAGATACAGGTTGGGCAGAGGCAGGAATCAGACTCAGAGAAGTGTCCACCTTCCAAGAAAATCACTTGATAGTTTGCTGAGGAAGAACATTCTTATCTGAAGTTGGGCTCAACTAGCCATGAATTTTCCTGCTGGTTCATCCTAATTGTGTCTCAAGCATCGGACATTGTTGAGTAATCTTGAAATTTTTATCCCCAAGCTACGAATGCTCTACTGATTCTCTATCTCTTGCCATCAAACCAGCCTCCTGTCTGCATAAACCCAAAGTCTAAGTAGAGACTGAACCTAATACTTTCCAAAATTACTTCTTGGTTGGAACTTCACAACAACTGCTGGAGTTTACATAGAACACATATTACCTTCTTTGGAAGGAAATAAATAACAGCACAGGGAAAGAGTTCTCTCTGCACCACACACCTAGTCAGTGGTAACACTGCACAAAACCTCCATGCCCTTCGTGGCTATGTGAGTTCCACCCCTGATATTCTTCTACCTCATGATCTGCCCAAGGAAATAAAAAGAATGTAGAGAGTTTTGTGCAAGAAAGTCACGGGAGAATATTACCCTCAAACCCAAATTCTAACAATTGAATAGTGCTTCTCAAAAATTTTAAATAGCTTTGCATTACACCTCATGTAACAAGGCACAATAGTGGGCTGTTAGTCTTACTTCAAAAGTTAGACAAATCTAGGAGAAAGGAGAGTTTCTGAAATAAGGCCTGTAGGGTATCTTCAAAAGATCAGAACTATTTAGCTGAAAGAAAGAAAGGTGGATGAGTAACTTAATAATAATCTTCAAGGGTTATTAAAAGACCAGCTGTTACCCATTTCCAGCAGGGGTAGTGAGGAGGAAATTGCAGTCGGGAGAATTTAGTTACAGCATTATGAAGATCTCCTTTTTTTTCCTTTAGCTACAAGGTCTATTAGACACCAAACATGTTACTAAGCAGAATCATGGACTCTTTCTCTTGGAAGTATTCCAGAATATGGCATATTGCCTAGTCAATAGTTCTCAAGCACTACTTTTTGGACCATTAAGATCAGTTCACTTGGGGCATCTGTTATAAATACAGATTCCTAGGACATACTTCAGAGTTATGGAGTCAGAATCCCTGGAGATGGGGACAGGATTGTATATATTTTAAGAAAGCCCCATGTGAGGCAAGTGCACAGATACATTTGGAAATCCCTTGAATATGAAGAAAGAGTCAATTTAATTCATCGTGTATTGAGTGCCTGCTTGGTGATCTCACCACCGCAGTTAGCTTCAGGGAATAAAGATAACAGAAGAGTATAGCATAATTTTGGTTCTTGTAGAGCCTTTAATAAAGTAATTAAAGACTAATGATGAATTCAAGCAACTATTCTGCTTTTAACTTAGTATGGCTTGGAGAAAAAAAATTTTGGCCTGAAGTTCTAAATTGTTAGGTTGAATGGCTTGAATAAAATGGCTCTAGAAGTTCTTCTGAATCTTTTAAAATAATATAATGCACAATGAAGCCTAAAAAATAAATAAATGCTGAAGAAGGAGTGTGGAGAGGGAGACAGGAGAGAGACCAATTCATGTGCAAAAGATGATCCAGAGTCATCCTCATGGAGAACATATTCAAACCTGATATTGAAGGGTGGATGAGATAGTACAATACATGCAGGGCTCCAATTTTTGAGCTACAACTCTCTGTTAGATGTTTGCACGTATAGCAACATTTAATATGTGCAAAAACTTTTGTTGTGAAAGTGGGAACGTATATTAGCTGATTACATCATAGAACACTTTTTGCTATTTTACAAGCATTATTTGATCAAGAAGTAATTATTGCATTTTTTTTTTTCCAAATGTGATGATACAGTCTTCCTCCAACTCAAGAATTCTTCTATCTGTTTTTGTTGTTTAGTTTGACTCTGGGACTTGAACCCAGGTGTGTTTTCACATTGAGTTACATCCCCAGCTCTTTTTATTTTATTTTTTTATGTTTAGACAGGGTCTTATCAAATTGCTTAAGTCCTTGCTAAGTTGCTGAGTCTGACCTCCAGCTTGCAATCTTCTTGCCTCGGTTTCCTGAGTTGCTGGGAAAGGAAGCAAGTATGAAAGATCCCCATTGCACTGATTCTAAGTCTAAATGGACTTCTCTTTGCTCATGGAAGGTGCTTAAAACTGCCCATATCCTTGACGGGTTCTTTTGGCACTAACTCCTTTAGCTCCGTGTGTCCCTTACCTGAAGTTTCCATGATGCATTTTTATACTAGATCACCTCTTCAAAATCAGTCTACAATTTTTAGCTGCACTAGATCCTGGTGCCTGTTAGTGCATCTCTCTTGGCCACTGCCAAACAATTCCTAATCAGTACTCTGTGTTTTATGACCCATAGCTGCTATACACAGGAGGACAGATGTCCTGTGCTTTAACAAACTCAGGAAATGGCAGTTACTTCCCAACTCATAACTCTCTACTTTGAGAACATAAGTCTCTTTGTCCAGGTTCCTGATGTTCATACGTCTCAGATGTGACTAGATGTTAGATAATAAGAGAGATATTCAGTAAGTCCTTCAAATGACTTTTCTTAATTCCCATGCCTCGTCGTATATGAACAGGGACTCTCTCCTCACTTGTTTTCTGGGAGGTTTGTTAAGACTCAGAGCATCTAGAAGGATCCAAAATATTTTCTTCATTCTCTACTTAATATTTGTTTTATATTCTTAGAAATAAAAGTTGAGGAATTATCATATAGGTTCTTATCTCCTGTTTTGAAATGTTTATTTCTTGGTCTCAAACCTTACTTTTTAATATTCCTTAATAAAAATTTGTATCTTAACATTCTGTTTTATTAATATGCACATATATATTATATTGTATTTATAAATTATGTATTACATATATTCATATTATATATTTATATATTATGTTACATGTGTTATATATGCTTTGTGTAATATAAACTTGTGTATATATATGTATGTAACTAATGATGCATCTCTGGTAATGATGTTAGAAAGTGAATGGGTAACAGTAAAGTTGAAATTGCTAAAATTGTATTATATATTTCATCTAAAATAAATACATATGTGCAGTTTGTGTGGACATGTTTTAGAAGTGGCATTGGAAACCTGAAGTTTTTCTGAAGGATGTTTCAGAAGAAGCAGAGATTAGAGATATCTAATTTATTCCGCTAATATTGAGACCCATGATATAAAACAAATATAATGGCAGCTAAAAAAAAATTACACAAATGGCTACTAAAATCTCCATGCTCTCTGTTCTTCTTCAGGAGAGGAAGTCAATGTCTGAATGCTTGAGAATTATGTTTGGGGTAGCATGGCTACTGTGAGTAGGTATGTGTGTGTGAATATTTGTACATACATACTCTGTATCTGTTTATTGGGAGATCCTAAGAACAGTGATAGCCCATAGCAATGAGTATATCCAGGACCTAGGGACTTCACAGTAGAGCAATCTGATTGATATAAACTGAATCAAGTGATTAAAGTTAGCATCACCAGTAATGGGACATATTCAAATTGTGTGCCACTTGATAGGATACAATAAGAAGACATAAGATCACTTTTTAAATATACACAAATACAAGCATGCAGATGTGTATATATATATATATATTTATATATGTGTTTTATATATACGTGTGTGTTTATATATACATGCATATATGTATATCTATATATATATTTATGACTAAGAATTCAATATAAATCTGATTGTGAGGACATATAAAACAAATCTGAAAGTTCTTATCATAGTAAAAAGTGTCAGAATCATTAAAGATAAGTGAAATCCAAGGAAATGTTCCTACTTGAAGGATACTTAAAAAAAATAAGGCAGTCAACTCCAACATGTGACCTTGGATTGGACTCTCTTTATCTAAAGAACATTTGAGGCATTTGAAGATAAAAAGGGTTGTATGTATTAATTTCCTAACTTTTGAGATAATATGGTTTTGTTGAAAAATGTCTATGATTGTAGAACTTACATTGTAATATGGTAGGGGCGATGGGACATCATATGCCCAACTCTCTCCCAAGTTGTTCAGAGAAATAAAAAGTCCCTATATTGCTGTTGCAACTCTTCTGTAAGTTTGAAATTACTTTATTTTTGAAAAACAATGGGGAGAAATTCAAATTTAATTTAAATAATTACTGCCTCTTGTGATGCAATATGCATTGCTCCAACTCCAATTCAATGGCACCCAGTTAGAAAATGGTGGTAGTGAGTAGTAGATTACCTTTTCCATGTTACATGTATGCATAAGCTAATTCACATGCAAGGTAAGTACTTTGGTTATTTGCTTGGTTTGCTAAATAAATATTACTGTGTCATAGGAGTACTGCGCTATGAAATGAATGCACAGCTTATTTAATAAACAGGTTAAAAAAAACAAGACATCATTAAATTTGCCTACTTTAGTTTGGAAGTAAGGGAATGGCCACATCTCCAAATATTGAAACACTTTTTGATGGAAAAGCAATTGTATTCATTTCCAAAGGCACAGAAGATAAACCAGCTGGTTGAAGATGGAGCATACCAATTTTGATGTAAACATATGAATCCTATGCTATGAAAGAAGGTGCTTCTTGGTGAGTCATTAAGTTCCCCATAGCAAGATCTACTCAGGTTAAGTTGATGTGATAACTTGCTAAAGATTTGGCAGAGCAGATAGATGAAGTAGGGAGCAAGGGTAGTCTGATTTCCAATGTCTCCTAAAACTAAAATTCTTCTGACATCTTCTGGTTTCATGAGAAAGATAAGGTAGAGTCAGACCAATCAGATGTGTTCAGGTAGGTAGAGTCTTAATGCAAATACTCTTATTCACTTGCATAAACATTTCAAATGTGTCCCACGTCTAAGACACAAGTAAAATTTCACAGTGTTTTTCTCTTCTTTTACAGATTCAATGAACATCTCATGTTGATGGGCCTCCTTCAAGTGGAAAAAAAAATCCTTCCATAATGTCAATACAACAAAAAGAATGAGAATTTAGAAGAACATTGACTGATCTCCACTTCATAATTGAAAGATGAGCCCATTAAGGGGACACAGCAGGCCTGAAGGAATTGTGCGATCATTTGCACAAATGCTAATTTTGATATGTGGTACTTCGCATCTGTAAATATAATGTGACTTGGGCCAGCATGATGAGCAATGTAGTCTTCCCCCAGGAGTCCCATGTCTCTGTGAATCAATGACAGGAGGGTAATTTGCTGGTGCTGAGTGATGGGGTATTCATTCTCTCTTGTCATTGTGTTCATGGACAGAGACAGTTTGAAAACCCAGAATGTTGTTTGCAAGGGCAACCATCTTGTTCCCCAGATAAACGATCTTGCTGTGGATTAAGTACAGATGTATATATGAGGCCTAGAGCAAATCATTTCCCTTCTCTGGCCTTTCAAGAACTTATCTAAACCTAATTATCTTCCAGAGGGTTTATTTTCAAATACCATCACATTGGAGGTTAGATTTTCAACATTTGAATTTTGGGGAGATAAAAATTCAGTTCAATATAACTATCTTATAGTGATGGGGCTCTGTGGTCCTGGGGCAGATAATCCATGTTTATCTAAACTCTGTGGCACATATTTATTACTTTACCATATTTTTTCATTAACTTTGGATGGGGCGTAGATGTACATAAATGTAAATATTACCTGATTATACACATCAGTGTGCTTTCAATTACATACATAACTTTCAGTTGAAATATTTACAAAGGTCTGTGTACCCACCAGCATATCCAGCACCCTGAGGAAAGCAATGCTCAAAGAGCTAAATGAAACTTGTTCCAGGTCTTACAAGTGGCTCAGATGGGATGAGATTAGTGTCCTTGTAAGACGAGACCAAAGCTCTCTCTTTTGGTCATGTGAGGACAGCAAGAAAGAAACTCCAAGGTGCTTCCACAGGAAGTAAGTTTGAGCCACATAGATTTTGGACTTCCCAGGCTCCATAACTGTGAGAAATAAATGTCTTCTCTTTAAGCCACTCACTCCATGGTATTTTGTTACAGCAGTACAAGGTAAGAATGCAAACAGTTAATGTTTATCAGGTGAATTCATGAACAAAAAAGGTTGCATGGATGGCAACTTCCACCCCATAAGTGAAGATCCAAAACTTTAATGTGAATTGTGAGGTAATAAAATTTTTCCACAAAAACACTAAATTGCCATCTGCCTCCATTTCTTCCTTCTCCTCCTCTTTTCACTTTTCTCATGCTTCTTTTTCTTTCTCCTCCTATTTACCTAAAAATGGTTTGCTATTGTGACTTAATAGAAGAAGAAATATTTCTCACTGAATGCTGTGGGCCAATTTCTTTCTAACTCCAAATGAAAAGGACCCTGGATCTACAGGCAACCTTCACTGAAATAAATTAATCACCAATTATCCTTGGTCACATGTTCGAAAGCTTCCATTAAATTTGATGGAAAGTGTAAATATAGTGGTGAACAACCAATATGTGTATCTGTACTTATCAATCTATCTAAATATATATCTGCATTTTATGCAACTATATTTAAATTCTTTGGGGGAAGATAATGAGCTAAAATGTCAGGGAATATTCCAATTTCCTCAAGCAAGAAAAAAAGAAAATTGCATAAGTAGAAATGCATGGACTTTAAAAAAATGGTACAGTATTTGATGTTTTAAAAAATCAAATAAAAGCCAGTAAATTGAATGGAATAGCTTTTGTTAATGCTGATACTTGCAGGGCCAGTTAGAGCTCATTAAAAGGTGATGGGAAATATGCAGATGAGATCAAGTTTGGTAATTGGCTAGTTCTGAATCCATTAAAAAGGTTATAGGGTTGTTTGGGTGGGTTATGTTTTATAAAGAAATTATTAGAAGTATATTAATGGGCCAATGGGTTATAAGGCTGGAATTGGCTTGGTGGTATAACGTTTTGGGTGTCATTAGGCTGGGGACCAAGTTAGATAGATAGGATTAGATTTGGGGAATAGGTCAGTTATGATCATATCAGATGGGTTATGAGGTTATTTAAAAACTGTCCTGTGTTTGATGGCAATGAGAAAATGAGAATCTAACAAGATTTCACTTGTGTCTTTAGGACTTCTAGTATTCTGATGCCCTTATAAGTAGAAATTACTTTACAGAATTCATGTGGGGTCTGGAACAAGATCTCTGGAAGAATCCAAATATCAATCAAAGTCCTTAATTCTTAGCAGAAGAAAGACCCTGAATCTAGAGGCAACTCTCACTGAAATCAATCAATCAATCAATCAATCAATCAAGGACAACCATTGGTCCCATGTTAGAAAGCCTCCATTTGCAGAGTTAAAGTCTATATTGGGATGATATTAAGATAAAAAAATAGACATTGAAGAAATAGAACATATGAGGCAATGTTGTCAGAATTTCTCGAGTGAGTTTAAGAGGAAATAACATGGTCATAGTACGTGGAATATATACCAGTCACTGAAGTGGTCACATAAGTTTGATGAGGCAGTCTCAGAAGGGGTTGGTCTATGCAAAAGAGGTCATGATAAATAGACCACTGCTTCCATGGGACTCTAGGGATGTGTGTGTGTGTGTGTGTGTGTGTGTGTGTGTGTGTATGTGTGTGTTTGTGTGTTAGGAAAGACTGGTGAATAAAAGAAGAGGTGTGTAGATGTGTGCATATGTTATCCAGTAAAGGATTCAGCAAGAAGAGGTGGCAGGGCTGGAGTTTGAGGGAGTAGTAGTTAGTGTGTGCAAATTAATTATTGTGACTGGATCCTTTTTGCTGCCAATCCCAAAATGTATCCTAAAGCAAATAGATATCATGCACTGGGAAGAAAATGAGAAAAGAAGGTATTTAGTGGTCAAATATGTTTGCAAATGCTACGTTTTATATTCTAAATCTCAGGCTTTTCTTACAGCAGCTCAGTTCATATGAGAATTTTAAAGGGTTGTAGGAGTCCTACAGTTAGAAAAAATGTGATTCCATACCCCACAGTATTTTAATCCTTTTTGATCGCAAACCCCTTTTTACCTACTCCAACCTCAAACAGAAAAGTTATTAATAACCCTTTGAGTAAATGTTCCAAGGAACATACGTTTAGGAAACACTATTCTAACAAAAGGAAGTCCTTACAATAAAGGCTAAGAAAAGAAGGTACAAGGAAATTTAATTTTCTCATTCTAAGCTAGAAGACATAAGATACTGAAGGATAGTATATCAAGAAAAATGGAAAAAAAATCTGATTACAAGAGTAATTTTTCCTATCTAATACTAAATAGATGAGAGAATTTTTTTCCTTTGTTGTGTATCAGTTTTCTTAAGTATTTGATTAGGATTACAAAGATGCTCTTAAGAGCATTAAATAAGGTGATATATGTAGAGACGAACACAGTGACTCCCACATTATAATAATTTGTCTAATATCATTAATTGCATGGTCCTAACCTTCTCCACTGTCCCAGGTGCCCTGACAAGTTGAGTTCAACCCCCTGTCCCTACACTCAACTGTAGGGCTACTCTGCATGCAATATTTAGGGTTTTCTTCTTTGTCATCTTTGGGGACATTCTAAGGAGACATTTTTGCAGGGCAGACAGAGGGTGGCAGAGTAAAGATGTGGAATAGTCTTCAGTTTCCCTCTTACAGGATTGAGTAGTAGGAATACTTTATGCAAATTGAGTGATGTAACCATAAGAGATGCGTCGCCATCTGAGTGGTGCAAGATGCAGGTTTTTCAGTTGTGAGCCTTCTAGTCACATGACAAGAACATGGGAACTACAAAGCTGGCAAATTCAAATCCTGGGTCTGCCAAAGATCTTTGTCTTAAGTTCCATATCTGTTTCTTCCTGGACAGTTATTCTCCTCTGGCTGACATTCAGACATCCTAAATATCCTCCCTATACTTGCAACAATGGAACAGAATAGAAGTCACAGAGACAAACCCACATAAATAGAGTTAGCTCATATTAGACAAAGGCACCAGAAACTTGCATCTGAGAAAAGATTGCCTCTTCAACAAATGGTGCTGAGAAAACTGGAAATCTGCATATAATAGAATGAAAGTTAATCCCTGTCTTCCACCTTGCACAAAAATTAAATCTAAGTGGATCAAAGACCTAGGAATTACACCAGAAATCCTGAACCTACTGGAAGAAGAGGTAAATCCAATAAGTCAAAATACTGGAACAGAAACTTACTTCCTAAATGAGATTCCTAAAGCATAAGAAATAAAATCAAATATCAATAAATGGAATGGCATGAAACTCAAAAGTTTTTCAGAGCAAAAGAAACAAGAGCATGAAAAGAGAACCCATGGAATGGAAGAAAATCTTTGCCTCTTGTACCTGAGAGGGGGTGTTAGTTTCCAAGATACACAAAGAACTCAAAAGGCTTAACATTTAAAAAAACCCAATCAATGAATGGGCAAAAGAACTGAACAGACCTTTCTCAAAAGAAGAAATGTGAATGATCGACAGACATAAGAAAAATGTTCACCATCTCTAGCAATTACAGAAATTCAAATTAAAACTACACAGAGATTCCATCTCACTGCAGTCAGAATGGCAATTATCAAGAATACAAGTGACAATAAATATTAGTGAGGATGAAGGGAAAAAGGTACACTCATGCATTGTGGTGGGAATGCAAATTAGTATAACCACTCTGGAAAACAGTATGGAGATTCCTCAAAAAATTAGGGATGGAACGATCATTTGACTTCTTTCTCCAATTCCTTGGTATATACCAAAGGATTTCAAATCAGCATACTACAGTGGTACAACCACATCAGTTTCTATAGCAGCACAATTCATAATATTTAAGCTATGCAACCTACCTAGACACTCATCAACAGATAAATGAATGAAGAGATTGTGGTATGGCTGGATCTGGAGAACATCAGGTTAAGTGAAATAAACAATCCTCCAAGAACCAAAGGGTGAATGCTTTTGCTGATATGTGGAAGTTAAACTACAATAAAGGAGGGTGAAAGGAAAAGTAGAGAAGTTCAGAAGATGAGACAAAGGAGAACAAAAACAAAGGAGGGGGAATAGGAATAGGAAAGACAGCAGATTAAATCTAAACTAATTTTCCTATGAACACATATGAAAATATCTAAGTGAATCACACCATCCTATGTTTGTATAATTTTATAAAATGGATTCTACTGTCATGAAGAACCAATAAAATTAAATTTAGAAAGCTTTATATACATGTATATAAAGAATATATATATATATTATTTTTCTCAGAAATTATCCTTGGTGGCCAATCAGGGAGAAAAACGACAGAAAAATGCTATAAATCAAGTTTAGATAATCAGTAATAAAAAGCTTCTCCACTTCTTCCAGGGTTTGGCAAAATTATACTTAACAGGAAAACATTTTAAAAATCTGTTATATACTCCTTGGAGGGCAATACTAGAGTCTGTTCTTACCATACATGAAAAAGGAAAGGATGGACTACTTTCATTTGTCTTTCCTTCGTTTTTTCCTCCCTTCATACCTGTCTCTTTCTTCTTAATTTTCCTTTTTCAACTTTTTTTCTCTGTTTCATGGACACCCTAATAGTGACACTTTATTCCCTAATACTCCCAAAATACTTTGTATACATTTCTATTTTTTCCTTAACAATACAAATGCAATGATTAAATTTGTGTCCCTTTTGATTTTAAGATACTCCAGGATAAGAACTTTCCCTCTTTTCCCTATTCTTGGCCACTTTCCTGGCCCAGTATCCAATGCTAAATAAATGACCATTGGGTGAATGTAAAAATGAATGACAAGATTCCTAAAATCTCAGTAGTGAGATTCACTGTAACCATCTTTTAAAAATAGTGCTGAAGCATTGAATCTTTATTGTCCATTCCAGTTAAGTCACCATGTGGTCTATGATAAAAATAAACAAATAAGCGAAAACATTATAAATAAACTTTAGTTGAACTCATTCAATTAAATGTCTTTGTGAATCTAACAGATTTTTTTTTTTTAATGTTTGAAAACAAAGCTGCATTCATATGCTGAGTCTGGTGCTGGGGTGAATCCTGTTAGAAATCTGTGAAAAGAAGGGGTTTGTCTGGATGAGAAGAGCTGACAGACCCTTAACTATGAAATCACAAATGGTGCCCCCATAATCATTAGGGGTATTTACATACCAGGAACAACTTCCCCTGAAAGACTGGTTTCCCTCACCTCCCGCTGCGTGATTGCTTCCTGCCAAGGCTGTCAGCTTGTGGTCACATTACTAATTAATTGAACCACTCAAAGCAGGTAAAGGCAAAAGGAAACACTTCACGAATTTCCCTGTCATCCATCATCCCTGTTTCAGGTCCCTGCACCCTGGGACAGATTCTGCTTCACTCACTTTCCACACTGAGTGCAAACTCCATGCTCAGGCTAGAGGCAAGAGGAAGGGGAGGCAGGGGGGGAGTGGCCTAAGAGGCAGAGAGAGTGAACATATCTCTGATGTTTGCCAAAAGAAACCTTTAGACAACTCAGGATCTTAGCTGAGTGCCAATGAGAAGCAGCAAAACTGATGAACTGGGTCTCAAGTTTCCCAAGGGAACATCGATCGCTATGACAGTCCCAGCACAGCATCTTCCCACTAAAGGATGGTTTTCCCTGGGAAATTTATGAATTCACCCAATTATCCATCTGTACAATAGGGTGGACTTATCAGACCTTCTCTTTTCTCCAGGTTCACCAGCATTTCTCAAGGTGAAATCATCTTTGTCTCTCACATTAAATTATGTAGTAACCTCCTCCCCATAACAACTGGTTCATAGAAACCCAGATATGTTTTAATTCCCCTTTTCTCCAACCACTGCTTAAAAAATACATTCTTCATCCATTTATCAGGGAAAACATTTGGCCTTTGGTTTTTTGGGATTGACTTATGTCACAGCATGATATTCTCCAATTCCATCCATTTATCTGCAAATGTCATAATTTTTTTCTTTCTTTGTCATATTATTTTTCTTTATGGCTGAATAATATTCCATTGTATATGGAATATATAATATATCACGGTTTCTTTATCCATTCATCTGTTGAAGGGCATCTAGATTGGTTCCACAAAGATTACATAAAGGGAAATGAGAGGGAGGAGGGGGCAGAGGTATGAAAGATGGTGGAATGAGACAGACATCATTACCCTATGTACATGTATGATAACACAAATGGTATGAATCTACATCATGCACAACCATAGAAATGAAAAGTTGTACACCATTTGTGTGCAATGAATCAAACTGCAGTCTGTAAAAATAAAAACAAATAAATAAATTTAAAAAATAAAAATGAAAGAATTCTTCCTCTCACTTTGTCAGATATCTGATTTACCCTATAGCCAAACACTAAATATCAGTTTCTCATCAGGACATCAAATTCCACTGACAGCCCATACCCACCAGTACAAGTCAATCTCCCCAGCTACGTTCTGACATTTCAGCTTTTGCTTTCCAACATTCATCTCAATTTAGAGCTACATGCATTAAAAATTGATTAGATATGAATACCTGTCTCTTTCACCAGACCAATGATCATTAACCACAGATGAATATTTTTCCTCTGGGGAGACTTGACAATATCAGAGAATATATTTTTCTGTCAAAATTCTGTGTAAGTGGATAAATATTACCAGAATCTAATGGTGAGAGTCCAGGATCCTGACAAACATCTTACAATGTACAAGATAGACTTCCACAACAAAACATCATCCAGCACAAAAGAACATCAGTATCAATAGGTAAGACACTCTGGCCTCAGTTGTAAGCTCCAGGATACATCAGAGCTATGCCTACCTTAAACATTCCTTTTTACGCCAAGCCTAGATTTTGATTAATATTTCTTGGGTTTAATAGATGTTGATTGGGTGAACATGTACTCTACCATAAGTCACTGGCATGAAGGATGTTCAAGGGAAAGGTACCATGGATCCTTCGTTCACTGAGTAAATACTCATCGGGGCAGAACGTTGGGGCCTGTCAGAGATCAAGACATACCAGGACAGCCGCCCGAATGGAATTGATGTTCTAGAAGGAAAGATGCATATTAAAAAGAACACTGCAAATGAACAAGATCATTACTATTGAACTACATTCCATGGAAGCCATGTGAGATGATAAGATAAAATATTGAAGAACGAGTTCATTCTAAGGAGAATGATGAGATAAATCCTCTTTGAGGAGGTGATACTTAGTATGAGGTTTGAGTATTACAAATGTACAAAAAGCATATAAAATCCCCTTCCAAACAAATGAATCAGCATATGGGATGTCTCAAAAGTAGGAAAGACCTTTTCATGAGAGAGAGAGAAAGTAGATTTATGAGCATAAGATTCAGTGATATTCAGGGGAAATGATGTCAAATGAAGTTAGAGATAGGATAGAAGACAATAATGAATATTCCCTAGGTCATAGTAAAGCATATGGGTATTTATCCTAGAAAAATTGAGAATCCAAGTGGATTTTCTAAATTGAAATTTATATTTAAATTACAACTCTGACTGTTTCATGAACAACAGAAGTGGAAAGAATGAAAGCAGATAAAACTATAAGTGAACCGTTGCAGTGGTCTGTGTGAGAGGAGATGAGGGATTTCATATGGTGGTCACGGTGAGCCATGAGAAAAGGTAGTGTACTTGGGGTGATTTCTGAGTTGTGATAAACAAGGAGATTGTGATAAATAAAATGCAAGTGATAAGGGCAAAAGAATAACTAGGATAATGTCCAAGTTTTGTCAGAGCAATTTGCTGTATGGGGTATTATTTTATTGAATAGGGAAGACTGGCTGAGAAATGATGCTCTCATGTGTCATTGGCCATGGTCAAGTTCATGGAATGTGGAAAGAATAACACTGTGGACACTTACACAGTATTCACTACACATTGGACCCTCCCCTATGTATGTTATGGCCTTTGGTTTAAATCACCAGAACTTGCTCATCTTCAGAACAACCTGCTCAAGGACATACAATCAGTCTCTCCAATTGAGGAGAGAGAAAACCAAAGTAAAGAGAATTGAAGTAACCCACGTTAGGTGAGGCAGCAGACATCACAAAGGTGTAAATGTGGATAAGGCAGTGGTATAGATGAATCTGTTACTCCGGGAGTATTTCCATACTAGAAATATCAATTTGTGCTATTTAAAAGATTTGATATCAGTGAAAAAGAGAACATTAGTAAAATAAAGAAAAAGCCCCAAGTGATAGTAATTTTATTAGTTAAGCAATGTAAAGAAAGAGGAAAACAAATGAGCATCTTAGTCTAACTTCTGTGGTCAACTTACATTCTGTAATGTTGGAAAAATTGAAAATCATGGGGAGTCTTCTCATTTTCAGGGCTCTGAATGCCAGGCTAAGTAAGTCTGTGTTCTGTGGATATTCTGAGATCTTTGACAGTCTTTGTGGCGGAAAAATAAATGCCATCAGAAAGTGGTGCTTGGAAATGACAGATCAGGCAGCAGTAGGTAGTGCAGTTCAGAATGGGTAATGAATACAAGTTTTGAGATCATTTAAAAGGCAAGCACAATACCAAATTTCCTCCCAGGGACAAAGAATAAAAGAACAGAGTAAACAAAACATGGTGTTAACAAAGCAAGCATGCAAGTGGCCCATGCATTCATTTTAGCAGAGCTGCCCAATTTTCCAAGGGATTCTGTCTCTCATCATATTTCTCCTTCATGCCTCCTCTGCATCTCCCCTCTTTCACCTTCTTGGAAGATAGGTGATTTAAGAGTTGTTGAGATTTTATCAAAGGAAACATCCTCCAAGTTTCAGGTATTCAACAAGTAGGGCTTAGATGAGAAATTTCAATCTAGCATAGAGATTATATGGTGTATAGATATCTCTGCATATAGAATTGAAGATATAAAATATGCACATCTCACATTCTCAAACACTTAAATTCTATACTTCAGTGTCTAAATACTCACTGATCATTTCTTGATTCCCCCAAGTAATCCTTATATGAAGTTGCCCTGAAGAATATGAAAAGAATGATACTGAATGATACTTAAAATTATTTTCTATATTTTAGGCTCTGTGTTCAGCAAGCCACTCAACCACAACCATACTGAATAGTGACTAGGCTGTTTGTTCATCTAGCACAATTGACTCCTCCATATGTCTGAATTTACCCTCAGACCACAAGTGTCCCTGGGCTAGAAATCAAATATTACACAATACTAAAGTAGTTGAGAATTTGGGACCAAAGCCATATTTTCTGTATTAAGTCCCAGCTTCCATCCCGTAAATAGGTCTATAAACCTGACAGGTGATTTAACCAATCTGTGCTTAACTTCTTCAGTGAAAAATAGGAAAAAAAATAGCAAAATGAGGATTAAGAGTTGATAGATGAAAGATGCTTAGAACAGTGTCTCATATTTCATCAGTACTTGCTGTGTATTTTTGTATCTCTCAAATGCAATTGGGGATTGGTTATTATTGATATTGTTTGATAAAGATATGCTCTCATGTTGTTTCTTTGAGGATGTAACTGTTAAGGCTGTGATTCAAGATCAAGAAATGTTGAGCATAGAATTGATGCTATAGCTTGGGTTGAAGGTGGAAGGTTAAGTTGAGAGAAAAACAGCAATTCATGGCTTACAAAGTGTGTGAGAGGAAATAGTGAAATAGGGTTCTACTATGACATCAATGGTATTTAGAGCCTAGGAGTTCTAGTGGAATATCTAAGCAGATACAGTGAGACTTACAAACTATAACTAGGAAATAAATATTGTTTTGAAATATTGTTTAAGAGGAATGGGTCAATTACTTACATAAGGTACCAAAGGGGTCCAAAAAAATCAATAAAATGTGCAGTTGGAGGCTGTGAAACACAAATAAGTGCTTTATAGACATTAGAGCTTTGGAAAGATTTGGAGTAAAAGCAAAGATACACCAGAGAATTGGGAAACTGCCACAAGACCACGAGGTGAGAGAGGATAAATGGGCATCATACAAAACGTGCTGTCAGGAGAGAGCTGGTTTCAAAAACACATGGGGGGAAGGAGCATTCTGTGAGGAGGTTTCTGATTAAAGAAGGCATTCATTACAGAGTTGAGTTTATAAGTGGCACAGAAATGTGTTTGAGAAATTTCACAAAGTGGGAAGCATAGATTTTTATATATTAATCTACATGACAAGATGTCTATCTGCAAGTGTGTACATAGGCATCCGGGGGTGAGGGTGCACAAGATGTTGCCTTGAGAAACGGCACCACCCTGAGAGAGTTTCAGATTTCAGACACTTCTGTCTGGATTCCAAGGAATTTTGGGAGCAGCACAAATTACTTCTTAAGCCTCTGAAGAAATGAAAAGTCCATGGGTCAGATATTTAATTACAAATAAAGATAAAATAGTAGTCCAAAGTCCCTTAACTTAAAGGGTAAATACAGGATTATGGAAGCTATCCATGATAAGTTAACCGATACATTTTTAAGAATTTTTATTTAAAGTCATCTTCCCCACAGGTCTGGGATATTAGTTAATACTGTGAAGACTGCCTGGATTCACGTCTCAGATCTCTCACTTTATAAATGTGTGGTCTTAGTTAAGTTTATTTAACTTATGATGCTTCCTTTCTTTAACAGTCATAACAAAAAACACTGAGAAAATAAGAACATTTGTACTTGGAAATTATTAAAGGAATTCTTCATGAATAGTAAATACAATTTACCATAATTATAATAAAAAACACAATTGCTACACTTATTTACCCATAATCTTCCAAAGGATACCTTGGTGGCTTCCAAATTTGGCAATTATGAGTAAAACTTCTGTTTACAACCCATGTGCAAGCCTTAGTGTGAGTATATTTTCAACTCCTTTGGGTAAATACCAAGAGCATGATTATTGGATCATGTGATAAATATGATTTAGGTTTACGGCAATCTGTCAATCTGCTTTCCAAAATGGCTGTACCATTTTGTATTCTTTTAAACCCTGAATGCAGTTCCTGTTGTTCAGCATCCTCACCAGCATTTGGTGTGGTCAGTGTTTTGGATTTGGGCTGTACCAATAGATGTGTAATGGTAACACAATGTATTAATTTGTATTTCTCTGATTTTGTATAATGTAGTGCATCTCTTTAGATGCTTACTTGCTGTCTGTATATCTTTGGTAAGGTTCCCACTAACACTTTTGGCCCATTTTTGATGGTATTGTTTGTTTTAATATCATTGAATTTTAAGATTTGTTTATTTTATATAATAATCCTTTATCAGATTTGCTTTTGTAAATATTTTCTCTTAGTCTGTGACTTGCATTCTCATTCTCTTAACACTGTCTCTTACAAAGCCAAAAGTTTTCATTTTGATGAAATTCACATCTCAATTGTTTCTTTCATGACTTGTGCCTTGATTTGTATCTAAAAAGTCACAACCACACCCAAATCATTTAGGTTTTCCCTTACCTTTTATCTTCTACAAGTTTTACAGTTTTGATTTACACATAGACATATATTTCATTTGGAATTGATTTTTAGAAAATATATCAGATCTTTCTTTTGATTCTATTTAAGATCCATCTAATTATGTACATATATGAATGTATCACAATGAATTCCATTATTATGTGTAGCTATAATGCAATAATTATTAAAAATATGCTCAAGAAATGAAGTCAGTAATAAGAGATAGATATCATTGTTGATAGAAGTAGGATTGTAAAAGGAAGAAATTCTATTTTAATGCAGAGAAATAAATTTTTCATACATTAGAACACTACTCATGTGTCCAGATGAGGATTATAGAATCTGGTAAAACCAGGTACATTATACATTTTATACTTAATGCATATAATATGAAATCTTTTATAACTAATATTTAAGGTGTTATTGACAAAAATAGTGTAATAGTAGTCTACACTTTTCCGAAAAATGAAGAGTTGATCACAAATCTATTATTTTATCATTTTGTACTGAAATACAATTAGAATTCTATTTCCATTTATAAAATCAAATTCCCCCCTCTCTCTTTGCTTTGCTGAATGGAAATTTTACTTCCTCAACTGTGTCTCACTGCATTTACAATGAAAACATTGTGAGCCCCCTGCTTCATTTTCTGATAGTTATCTGAGTACCTCCTCTAATATCATATGTTTATAATCAGTGGTCATTATCCTGCTCCTACTATTTTTTCATCTATATAATATCACTATCTCCCCTGAAGGGCTGTACCTACTTTCTAGAATATTATTTTTTGAACTCTGCTGACATTCTTAAGATTATCCCTAGTATGCTTTTAAGTGCATTTTCTTCCTTTTAAAATAGAACATTAAAATTCAAGATGTCTTGTAACAACTCCTCCTGTAATTAAAAGACAGACATGTGTCTGGATGTTTTAGTAGAGGAGAATTTAAAAAAAAAAAAAAAAATCAGGAAACAGCTGTAGTTCAGAGAGGAGCAAGTCTACTCTGTCCATGGTGCTGAATGTGATTTTCACTAAGTATGGTAAAGCATTAATGGCTTGTACAAGAATCCAAATAGAATTTGATTTCTACAAACCACATGAGCCAGTCTGAAGTGTATCAAAGAAAACTGAATGCATATAGATTAAAAGTAGAGTACATGTCATGGTATTAAAATGCATGTGAAGTTTTATTCATTGTTTTCTCTCCATAATTGGAAAAGTTTTTAAGTAATGCAAACAGATACATTTGACTTCCATCATTTAAGTCAAATGTTTCTTCAAGAGTATTGGATGAACCCCAGTTTCTCAGCTTATCCAACTAGCTGGTCAAATAAAACATAAATTCAAAGAAATTTTATTTACTGCCAAGACATTATTTGAGGACATAGTATGCACAATGTCTTACACCGTATGCTTTTGGCACATGTTTAAATGTTATGATCATGTCAATAATAATTTTTAAAGTGTACACTTTTGTGGAGAAGGCATTTGGTTGCAATATTCTTAACCCCACATACAGCTACTTTGGCACTGATGAATAAAGGGACATGAAATTCTGAGTGTGGGACTAATAAGGCTCTGACTTGAGCATTGAAGCACACTGTGAAAGAGACTATTTTAAAACGTATGCTAGTATTTTTCCAAATGCCAGATAATCCTATCAGGATCTAGGGACAGAGAAAGACAGAATGGAGGGGAAGATTTAAATCCAATTGAATGCATGGAATTTGTCTGCAAAAGGGCAGATAAGGCATATGGATGCTCCACTGAGATCAAATGGCTTAAGGAATGTTTGATGACTGTTTCTGCATTACCCATGGGCTCTTTCACTTTGAATTATTCCACTATGAAATACTCATCTTCTGGCTGCAGAGAGAGAATGACAGAGAGAAAAGAAACATCTTTGCCTTGTCTAAACTTTGTGGAGAGGCTGTCACACATAGAGTAGTCTTGTCTCCTCTCATTTGTGTTAACAGGCTCTAAATCATTCTTTCAATTCAGTGCCTCCCACCATGGAGACCACAGCACTTGAGTCCTCCACAACTCCATTGTCACAGTGGGCTCCTGTGGAGTATTTCAGTAGATGCGTTGTAAGGATTTGCATAAATGTTCCCCTAACAATTATTCCTCTGTTAATTTCTGGACACATTCACACTCATTCTCTACCAAACTAACAAAATTTCAAGAGTAGTATTTCCAGTAACAGTCTCATTAAATCTGAATGTGCTAATTAACATCTACCAGTGTTAATATGTGAGAATTGACTTCTGAGAACCTTACAATTAACACCTTCAGCAAGGCATGGGGTTCTGAGCAAGTATATTCTTTGGACTTTATAGCCTGACCTTTTCTTGCATCATTTTATCAAGTGACTCTTCCCATTATTGAGAGTGAGTGCTCAAGTCACATAACTTTGTATCAGTATTCCAAATCACCTTTTTATTGAGTCTGGTTGACTTAATAAATACAAGAAGGAAAAGACAGAGAAGGATTTATCTTCCAGTGATTCTCAATGAGGGAGATTTTGGCAATGTTGGCAAGTTTGTTCTAGGTTGTACTGAACCATCCATGCATTGCAGGGAATTTAGTATCCTTGGTTCCCTAGTGCTAACTTCCTATTAAACACACTGAAATAAAAATGGGAAAAACACACCCATACATTTCCATGTGCACATATGCATGTGCATTTGGAAATTTACTACCTTAAGTAGAGTCATTGATAACTCTCCATTGCAGTAATTTATTTTACTTAACTAATCAAATAATTGAGGACTCTATCATTAGGACTAAAGTGTCCTAGATTTAATTCATAGTCTCTCTTGGTCCCATCACAGAGTGATGGTCAGATTGGAAAGAGTTGAAAACACTGCCTGGATAATTATATAGATATGGTTTTAAGTTTTTATTTGTTAAATATATATAATAGAATCTGTACTACCTAGAGTCAGGCTTATTTTTCGTTTTAGTTTGGCTATGTCTGTGAGGGAAATACCACAGAATTTAAAAACTACTACAAATAAAGATACATTAATTGCTTAATGAATTGTTAGAGTGCATGCCAGAAGCATATTATTTAAAGTCAGGAATAGATGGGACTTTTGCGTTTTTATTTGTTGTTATTTCCTTTATTGTTTCAAATTTAAATCTCACAAATTGTCTAATGTCTCCTGTATGCTATTTGTTCAAGCCAGTTGCCATCAAAAGTCACTGTAAAGAAAGAAGTACTTCATAATGGATCTGAAAGGAGCTTATGCTATCAAGTTCTTAATAGACAGTGGTGCAGCCCTAGGCATGATTGGCATAACTGGTGGGTGCTCTTTGAAGATTCCCCCAAGGATTCAATAAATGGAATAAATGGGCAATGGAAAATGAAGTGAGTTGGAAAAGTATCTAGTTGACTTAATAAATACTAGAAGGAAAGACAGGGCATGATTTATCTTCCACAAATAATCCTGTGTATACACACATATGCTTGCAATGGTGCATTTATGCACACACACATATGCACAACTCAGTCTGTCTTTTGTATTAAATTTATCAAGCTTTCTTCAAGTGTATTCTGACAGTAAGTTGACCTACCTTGACTTCAAGTGTAGTTAAAGAAAACCCTTCCTTATCCAGAGCATAATTTGTCTCTGTGTCTGTTTCTGTAAGAGGCCACATCTCTGGGATTTGACAGTCACCCAAAGAGAGAGAAGACAGCCTAAGGGTTTTCAGGCTGAAATTGCTTTCACTTAGAACTATTTATCAATGTGCTTACTCCACTTTCTCTCCTTTTTTCCTTCTGTGGCTTACTTTTGCAATGCAAATATCTTAAAGCTACCCCTGGAAAATAGTAATGTCCAAATTTGATGCACTCATACGATAACCTGGAGCCTTGTGTCATTTAATTAGTATGTAATTGGAACAACCAATATTTGTTGAACAACTATTTGATGCTAAATACTTAAGAGCCACAATCTAATTTAATTTTCATAATAAACCCATGAGGTAAGTGTTAGTATCATTTTTATTTTCCAGTGGAAGGAATTAAGATACACAGAAAGCACTGAAAGATGATAAAAATCAGTCATAATTTAAAGGTAGAAACAGAGAGTGAATTGAATTTTTCTTGATGAAAAAAAATCCAGCTCTCTCAGGAATTAAGTTTTAAGTGGTAGCTTTCATCTCTTATAGCTATGATGCTCCTGGACTTCTAGATTAAATGCAGAACCATACTCAATACATCAGAAAAAGTATCTCTTTATTAAACATTGTTTTTGCTCATTCTAGGCCATTTTATGATATCAAATACATTCTTATTTCTATTACTCTAGTTCACTTATGTCCAATCGTTGTATTTATAAGGAATTATCAATAAAGTCCCTGGGTTTATCTGTAACTCATAATCATCAGCTAAGGAATCCTGAGACCAGTAGTCAGGCTGGTCTTAGTGATCTAACCACATGCCAAATTATTGAGGTCTGTATTTTGAAAACTGTGGATTCCAGTTATTTCTCTTTCTTATATTTAACATTTCCAGTACTGTACTGCTATACTCAGTTTGTCTGGTTAGGGAATGGAGATGACAGGGCATTCTCCTGGGAATGAATGAAGGAATTCACAACCCTGCATTCCCCAGGGCAAGATTAATATTTAACAAAATATAAATATTAATAATGGGAATTCAAATACCATTGTCTCTTTAGAAGGTGCAATACTTTTTTTGTAATTAGATATTTATAGAAACCTTTGAAATCTTGTCCTTTAATTACATATCAGATTTTTATTTGGGTGAGTGCAATCTAATCACATAGGGGTCCTTAAAAGTAGAGAACATTTCCTGATCAGTAGGTAGGTGGTGTGACTATGGAGAAGTGGTCAGAAAGAAGCTTCTTTTCAGAAAGAAGCTCTGCTTTCTTTACAGAGGGAGGAAGGGAGCCAGGAATCAAGGAATAGAGGTAACCTCTAGAAGATGGGAAAATAAGGAAACAGAAACCTCCAAGGGTGTTTGGAAAGAATGCAGCCTAACAGACACCTCTAGATTTTAACCCAGTGAAAATCACTTCAGACTGAAGACCTCCCAAACTGCAGAATAGCTCATTTGTATTACTTTATACTATCAAGTTTATGAGTTGTCTTTTTTAGTAGAAATTAGAGAAATCTAATAAACATGACTGATTAGATATCAAGACTAGCCAAGATAAATGGTAGATTCCCCCATCTGGCCCTCCATGGATGTATTTATCTTTCCGACTTGATGGATGCTCCCTGGAAGACCAGGTCCACTCCAGTTTCTGAATAAACCATGTGAGTAATGAACCCACAGCCATGGCTCAATGGTTGTAAGGTTATGGTTCTAGGCTTGAATCCAAATATTGGCCTCTCCAAATCACAGACAACTCAGCATTGTCCAAGAGTGCCCCGGTCTGTAAGATTCTACTTCTTGATTCATTGAATTAATTAAAAAGATATTTATTTTATATCTACTGTGTACCATTGTCATACTGATTCCAGAGACCCAGTAGTGAATAATGGACGAAATCTTCTCACATGCAGCTTGTGTTTTAGAATATTGGTCAAGGTCATGGATCATGGATCAACTCTTGTTCACCACAAGTTTTTGTAAACAAAATTATATTATAAAACAGATGTGGTCATTAATTTTCATATTATCTGTGCTACTTTTAAGCTCCACTGGCAGAATGGAACAGTAACAACACAGACTATATAGACCACAAAGTCTGTGATATGTATTGTCTAGCCCTATCCAGAAAAAGTTTGCTAGTCCTTGCTCTAAAGATAAGACTGATAGTGCAACAAATATGAAGAGTTTTATAAATAAGCACAGGGTGCTTGGACATATCCTAGAATGTGGGAATGACTTCTAACTTGGGCTGGCATAACCAATGCTTGGGTTATAGGTCAGTTCACTAGACTGGTTTTCATAGCTTCCATTTCGCCAGATCCTTGTTCTCCACCACAAAATGGAAATAGGCAAACAAGGACACAAACAGAGAAGAGTTACCTAGACTTTAAGTCCTGGTTATCTTTCTACCTGTTTAATGGCAAAGTATGATTTAAGCTTCATATTTCTAAAATGGTCATAGACTGACAGTTGAATGAGCCCCACCAAGTCCAGCTCAGAACAGCAGAATTGACTAGCTAACTCTAGACCTAGGAACAAAAGTTAATGTTTATTTTTTAGCTTCTGTTTCATTTTTTTTATACTCAGTACCAAATAAATGGAAGCTCCTGCCTTCCCCACCACTGCCACCTGTGTAATATAAATATCAGCAGGTGTCAATTGACAGTGTTCTTATTACACTGGTTGGGGGGATGTTTCATCTGTCCTGAGTTTTGAGATAAAAGCATGCTAAACACAAGCACGCATACACACGCGCACACACACACACACACACACACAAATACACAGAGAGGATTGAATGCACTGTGGTTCCTCCTGTGTGCATTCTTAAATAAGCACTTGTCTTTTGCAGTCTAAGGGACTCTCAGCAGTCACTTCTGTCTCCTTTTTGTCTGTCCTTAGGTGCCCACCATAGTTCCCTCACCCTCCTTTGCTCAGCAAAGCTGAGCTATCTACATTGTGTCAGGGTCAGCACAGACTGGCTGCTGAAGTAGGTCTGGAGATGGTTTCCAAAGAGACGTGTTATTAAAGAAACAATGCCTTTGTGTCCACAGCAGGGCTAAGTGCTGTTTATTTCCAGATGCTCTCCTGGAACACAGGGGAGGGAGTGCAGCTGCACGTCATTCACCAAGTGGCTGAAACAGGATGGGGGGGCCGTGCTCAGAGGAAATGACCAAGCTCATCGAGGACGGGGGACATGATGCAATTTTCTGTCCCCAAAAGAAATGAGTTTCCTTCTTCATGGGCCTGCACCTGCTCCAAGCTTCAACATTCCTATTTATATGAATGACACCATTCATTTCCCCTTTACCTGATCGTCTAAGCTTTAAGATTTTTTTTTTAATTTGTTCATATAAATGTATTCCCTGCTTCGTTTTCTCACCTCCATATTGACTAAAATGGTAGCAGGAAGTAGGACAGAGCACAGGCTCTGGAGACAACTGCTTCAATTAGAATTCCTTTTGAAAATGTAGCCTCCATTTGTCCTTGGATGATTCTCTTCTTCAAGACTTCTTTCGTTATAGTAGTAGATTTTTAAAAACAGTAGTTATGTTTTAGTTATATAGTTTTATATATTAAATAACCCAGAAATGAGTTTATCTCAGTGTAAACAAAGAGCAAGCACTCAGAAAATATTTATTCATATTCTGTCATCTTCCTGATATTATTATTATCATACATTCCTATTGTTATTGTTGTTATTATTATCCTGGCTGAGTTCTGGGATTTGTCAGACTAAATATCTTGCATCTGTTGTGCTTGTCTATTCTGAGTTTCCATCCCAGTACTCATCATGCAAATTACCTCTTTGTCTTCCCAACTGGCTTTACCAATTTCTCTCTCTTCCATCTAATCTTTTTTCACTGGCCTATTATTTCTTCTAGGATAACTCCCACTCCTCATAATGTTGTATATTAGTCAAGTGTCATGAACAGTGGCTTAAACAACAAAAACTTATTTCTTCCAGTTCTGTGGCTACCCAGGTATGAGGAGGGTACACCTGTAGAAAAATATTCCCTTTGCTCTTTCTAGCTCCTGGGAGTTTGCTAGCAATCTTTGGAAATCCTTGGCTTGAAATGCATCACTCAATCCTCCATCATCACATGGTGCTCTTGCAGTGCCTTTCTCTTCACATGGCCATCTTCTTAGAAGGACACTAGATAAAAAGGAAAAGGGGTACACCCTACTAATGTAAACTAATTACATCTGCAATAATCCTATTTCCAAATATGGTCATATTTTGAGAAACTGGTGGTAACTGCACTAATTAGGATAAGATTCTCATAACCCAATCATTTTACCACTAAACTTTCCTGTGCTGTCTCACACATGAGCTTTCAGTGGACATCTCATATCTCAACCATAACACCATAATTACTATATAAAATAAGGAACATTAAGAATGGTGAGAACAATTTTTTTTTTATTTTCGTATGGATAGGAGTATGAGTGTGATATTTTTTCCACAAGTGTTTTTATTACTTCTTTATAGTTTAAATAGGTGAAAGAAAAAAATCTTCCTCTTTTCCCAATTTTCTACAATATACTCATGGTATTGTGTGTCAGGGAATTAGAGGGGGAAATACAACACGTGGACCAATATCTCAGCTCCACTACTCATGGCTTATTTGAAAAATTCTATCTTCTTTAATCTCAGTTTCACCACCTGTAAAGTTATGATTAATACAATTTATCTAGGCCACACACACAAAAGCCTGCTTTTCTTAAGTAAATAGTGTATGTCCAGTGTTTGCATACTAAACTTGTAAGGCTATTCTTTATGTCCTCAAAAATATATCTACTTCCATTTTTTTATATACATGAAATAACAATTACATCCCCCCATTGTAATAGATAAACCCTTTTTCCATTTTGAGAATGTCATTGGGATAAATATGCTGAATTCTGATGGCTCAGACTGGACTTCCATGGTGGGGAGACAATACAGAATAATGGAGACTATGATAAACTAAGTTAAGTATCTTTCACTAAAAGATAAAGTGATTGCTCATCTCTAGCTCATAATTGCTAAGCCAGGATATTGACTCAGAGGTGCTGAATTTTCCAGTTCTTTAGGAGAAACTGAAAAACAATATAAACTTAAAAAATATTTTAGTAAATCAAATCACAGTAGAAAGGAACCTATGTAAGTCTTGGCAAACACATATTTGGGATAAATCCAGTCCTTGGACCATGAAGGGGCAATCTTGGACTAGACAGAAGAAATGCAAAGGCTTTTAGTTCTGAGATTGATTAGAATTGAATTAGCCATTATGTCCTCAATATCTAGAAGAAGGGCACATAAATTGAACAAAGTGTGTTTTTGTTACCAAGCATCCATTCACTCTCCTTTTGTAAGAATCTCAGATTTTATCTGAAGGGGGCATCTTTTCTCCTCTCTCCATCTATAAAATCTGCTGGAGCTGTGTCTCCATCTCTTTAAGGATGACTTAAGGAAATCAAGTCCTGTGTCCCCCTGGCAAGATGTCACATGACCCAACTCAAGCCAATCAGAGACTAAATGCTGAGACTTTTGTTTTTTTAAGCTATCAAGAAAACAGACTCAATCTTTTTCTCTGTCATATGGGAACTAAAAAAAGATATTAGAAGCACTATCAAAATCATAGGACAACAAAAAGTAAAAAACCTCTAAGACAATAGAATCAAAACAGAAGAAGCAGAGACAAAAGGTTGGGAAGGAAATAATGGGTTCTTTTCATACTTTTGTACCCATATAGCAAGCATGATCTGAAACTAGTAACCCTGGACCATCATGATAGTCATTAAATATTTTTAAACTAAATTAATTTTTCCCTTGGTTTCTATTAATAACAAACAAAAGTCCAAACTAATATAAAGTAGAAGTTGGGGTACAATGGGTAAACTACCACAGTCATCCTGAATTTCCTCATTGCTTAAACACACACAGACACACACACTCACAACACACACACCACATTAATATGCATGTGCACCCTCTAAGAGGCTGGATGTCTTTACTGAAGCAAGGCTAGGCATTATGTCACCATGTCCCAACACCATTTCCAGATGTTACTTTTTTGCATTAACATCATCAGCACCTTCTCCTTTTACAGTGGAAAAAGCAATGTTATTTTTCTTTCATTCCTGTTGCCATATTCCCCTGCGGAACCATTTCAATTTAGTGAAGTACAGAGGGACCCGGTCGCTTGCGCCTACCGTTATGAATGTGGTGCTTGAAATGCCAGAGTCAATGACATGAGACGCAGGGCTTCATTACTCCTCGGCTCACCCAGACTCAGGCTTCCCAGGACCCAGAGATAGCTTGCTGCCATGAAGATATATTTGAATTTTAATGTGTCAAGGCTCTCTTCCAGTACTTTCTATGTCGGAGGCTGCAAATAGCTTTTAGAAATCTTTTGAACATCCTGGTGACTCAGCTCTCTACCTTCTATGACTGCCTGACTCTAAATTGAATATATATCTCCAAGTTGTTAGAGTAAATGAAGGAATGTATGGTCTGGGGAAGAACATGAGTCTGCAAACACAAAACATCCAACACCTAAGGACCGTGTTAAAGAGACTGTTCACTGTTCAGATGAAATAACTTGGAGAAGCAAAGACTTAGATTCTGAAGGCCAGGTTTGAAGTTTCACTCTACCTTTTCCTAAATAAATAGAGTAGATGAAACCACAGTGCCTTTTTCTAGCCTCAGTGTCCTCATGAAATGGAAATGCTTATGCTCTCTCTCTCTTTCGTTCAGTTGGTGGTTATTATTAATCAATTCATTTTGCAATGTAGAAGTAGGACCGAGAAAGAGAATTTACTCACTTCTTCAATAAATATTTAAGTATTCTGTAACAGTTGAAAAAAAATCAACAACAAAAACAGCTCTCTGATGTCAGAATGCCTGGAATCAAATTTTTGCTCCATCCTTTAATGACTTTATGACCAAGGATTTAATTTGTTCTGCCTCCCTCTCCTTGTCCATAAGAGGACATACCTCACAGGGCTATAGTGAAGATTTTGTGAAATGAAAACCATAACATTTTTCAGGACAGTATCATCACCTGTAAGCACCTGGCAAGGGTTAGCTGTACTTGCTTTTGGTGATATGGCTTTCTGCAGTATCTGTGGATAGGGTGCTGGACACAGGACAACAGGACACAGCTGCTTTGAGGTCACATTATGAACTTGTGTGGGACCAGCTGAGTTTCCCATCTAGCTCAAAGAATTTAGGCAGATCACATTATCTCACTTTGGCTTGATTTTCTCACATCTAAAATTGAACTGTTAATAGCACACAACTTGTGTGGAAGATATGAAGATTATAAAAGAATTATTCCATGTAAATCACCTAGGGAAACCTGGCATTTAACAAACACTGCTCAGTTTTTCTCCTTACCATTATTATTATTAAAAACAATGTCCTTTACAAGATAATATAAGAAATCAGAGGCATACATGTTCATATAACTATATGAAAAGCTGTTGATCAGCTCGACTTCCAATTCGTGTCTGATTCCAAAATCCACATTCTTGCCATTACACCATATTGTCTCTCTTTTTAAGAAGATGAACATCAGAGCAAAGCCAAAGGCAATTTTAGATTTATTTTACTGTCATTTCAAACATATCATTGCAGGGTGTCATATCACTTTTGAAATGTATATATATATATATTTTTCAAGAAACAAAAAATAGCTATGATAACCACCAACTGCTTGCAAAGTAAATTGTGCTAACCCCTCTGCTCCCCATTTGCAAACATATTTGGATTACATCTGGAACAAAATCATTAGTGGCAGGAAGACAGATGTTCTTCAAAGTTCGAGTGTGCGTGCAGACATCGAATATTGATGTAGATGTTATTTACTCATTTGATTCTTTACTCTTTTCCAAAAAGATGGATGTCGAGCTTTTTCAAGATTTATTTCTTCTTTCTTTGGTTCCCAAGGTGACAAATCAAAGTTCACCCCAGGAACTTGCAAAGTATATCATGGTGGGAGAAATCCGTCAGACGTGGAATAATATTAATAACTGGCATTGTGCGGTTGTCAATCAGCATGGAGTCTTTTCTCAGGAATAATTTGAGAATCTTCTTCAAACCAAAGCAGATGTATATGGCGACAGAAAAATAATGCATGCTGCTATTAATAGGTTGGCTAACAGAGCAAATTTTGCTTTAGATTTCAATTTTAAATGTAATTCATTAAAGTAAAACAAAAAAGTTACCAGGCTTATTTTGAAGGCATACACTTAAGGGACAGACTGCATGGAATATGATCATCTGTCATTAGAGAAAGCTCATATAGTGATGTAAAGGATACAAAGAAAGAGGAAATTTGATAAGGATGGAAGAATATGAGGCAATGACCTTGAGCTATAACTACTTAGATTGCTATAAAATTCTTACACTTATTTAATGAAAGGTATTGGAATTTGTTTCCCCCTAAGAGAGTTAAGCACAGAAAGTAATATATATTTATCAAAGATAAATTATTTTAGTGAATATCAATAAAATATATTATTAATACATAATATATGTCATATTAACACACATTAATACACATTGTTAATTAATACATAATCATTAATTAATACAATATATTAGCACATCATTAATGTACATTATTTTTAGTAGATATATTCTTTTCAATAGGAACATTGTAGTTATTTTGCTAGGTCAAGCCCATTTAGAATGCCATATGAATATCTTTATGAACTTTAATCAATGAACATGACCTCCCTGGCTCTTCTATTTCTATAGAGAATAACTAAATTCAAGTTCAAATAATCAAATGCTGTGAAGTACACTTCATGTTTCCTATAAAACTCGCTGATTGAAATCCTACCCCTGGGTGTGATGGTGCTAGAAGGTGAGATCCTTGGTAGATCATCAGGTCCTGAGCGTGAAACCCTCATGGATAGGGTGAGACCCTTCTTAAAGAGACTTGGAGAGCTTTCTTGCTGTCCTGCTATTTGAGAGTGAGGGAGATGTGGAAGGCTTTGGGGAGCCAGAGCAATTGGTGACCAATACAATATATTAACACATCAGAGCAATAGGGTCAGATCTAAGCAACATGGACAGGATTTTCCCATGAGGCCAACTTCCCTGCTGATGAAAGTGCTCATGGACAAAAACGGGGGACCCAATCAGACAGACACTTCTATACTCATACTCCTAAGTGGGTGATCCAATAGAAAAACTAAAATAGACATGTGGACACCAGGGGCACCAATTAACAATACTCAGGTGAGTGTGGACAGGGGAGGAGATAAGGAAAGGAGGGAATTTCAGGGACCATGAAAAGAACAAGCCAAAACTTCACCACAGGACTCCCAGCTCAGGAGTCCCTTCTTATTGGAAAAGTCTGTTACTGTTACTTTTTCAATCAACCTGCTGCTTACTTACTATCTATGTGTCCTACTCTTTAATTCTTTGCTGAGCAGAGACAATGAACCCAACACCCCCAAGACAGTAACAAGAGCACAGCAATATGGCTGTTAGGGAATCAAAAAGAGGACCCTCACCAGATACGAAACATGTCTGCAGTTTGTTTTCAAATTCCCATTCTCCAGAAGTGTAAGAATTCAATGGTTGTTGTTGATTAAGTCACCACGTCCATGGTTCTGTTATGGCAGCCCAAACTAAGACAGAAACCAAGCCATGTGTTTGTATTTGTTTTTCCATTATGCATAACATGTAGCCCTTGCAGTTTCTCATGCTGTCACTCAGTTTGGAGTATGCTTTCCACTCGTATCTGCATGCCTAATGTATTCTAGTCTTAAAGATGCAGTCCAAACGTCATCCCATATACAAAGCTTTCTCCAAATATCTCATTTGAATTAGAACTTCCTTCATCTTTGCTCTCAAAGCACTCTATCTATTCCTATAATTTAAGATTTAGGAAATTGTAAGTGAATCTTTGCACACATGCTTATCTTCCAGAGTTCTCTGTAACTTTCTAAAGAAAACAGGCCATGATTTATTCATCTTAGTCAATGTGGCACATATCACTTAGTAGATATTAAACAAACCCTTCTCCAGACAAGGAATAATGCATGTTTTTGGCTTTTGTCCTTTTGTTCATATTAAATCTCTTACATCATCTAGCCTGGTACCTAATACATAACAGGAGCTAAATAAATATTAGGGAAACAGTGGTATTTGAATGTTAGCCAAGGCAATTTCCTTTGTTTCCTAAACCTTACAATTAAAACCGTTTCATTCAGTTCATCATGACCAATTCATAAAATGAGCTTTTTGAGATTTGTTTTTGTTATTCTTGTTGTAGTTGTCTTTGACCTTTTCACATCTGTCTCCAAGGGTCCTTTTGTTCCCCAGAAACTTTTGTTATTGAGGGGAGAAAATAATGCCCTGAGGTGGCTCATGTAATAAATGAAAGAATGGTCATTTTCACCCCACCCTAGTACCAAATGTTTTCTTTTGTAGCACACTGCTCTCAAAACACAAAATAATTGTATTAACCGAGGACTTTGTGGGGGAGGAATGATTTTTTTTATTTAAAGAAATGTTAATTTGCTATTAAATCTCTTGTTGAAAGACTATAATAGCTTAATGAACGCATTAAACATGTGCAAATTAGTTTTTTTTTAAACGCATTACTTAGTTTCAGATTGAAAGGGGGTGATACATCATCGTCATCTCTGTGGGAATTAATGAGGCATTAGGCCATCTCCTGTCATGGAGGCCAGACTTATGAAGGATTTGCTGAATTGCACATGCGAACCTTGTCCTGTTTCCTCTTTCCACCCACCACATACATCTTTTCTGGGCCTCTTGCTTCTGGAGCCTGAGCTTTGGTACTTGAAATACAAATGTCAGCTCACCATCAGTTTGGAAGTGAAAAGTAGTCTATTGCAAGTGACAAATGTTGTTTACCATTACTAGAAAAGAGGGTGGAACAATGAGCGCATATATTAACATCACAGGGGATGGGGTTGGTAGTCATTCAATTGCCATCTTGCCCTGGAAGACACATAACCTCTCTCCTTTTCCCTCAATCACCCACTCACTCTCAGACATCTACATTAAAATAAAGAGCCCAAGGCAAGGCAAGCTATCTTAACTATAATAAGTGGCAAGGTGTTCTCAACTCAACAGCTTTTGTCACCAGCTCTCAATCTCTCCCCATCACAAGCACAGCTTTCTCTGCCTGCATCTTTTGAAATATTCACCTTATTCTGCAGCTCCCAAATCAGCAGTTCCAAACCTCCATGAAGAAGCAGCATTTAAAATCCATCCATTTAATTCAATGACATAAACTATCTCTTACCCGCATTTATTTTTATAATTAGCAGGTATGACATTTAATTCTGTTTCAAGAATCTTTGATAAATTTTCACTGTATCTTGAGATAATTGAAGATGTCATGGCCTATTCAAAAATCAAGGATGGAAATCACCAGTGTAGACATTAGATTAAGCATAGAAATAACATCTGGGCAGGACAGGGAAACATTGTAACAGTGTTAACAAGTATTTCTTTTACAGTAAAGTAATGTTTCACACTGCTTGGCTTCTTAAAAGGGATTTATTTGTGTGTGTGCACACATGCATGTATATATATATATATATATATATATATCCCATACTACACAATATCATTTTTCCCTACCATTTTGGCTACAATGAAAAGATTTTAGACACTAATCTGAGCCTCTCACTAGCCATGAAGTTTGCTGATTCTTTTCCATGCCTATTTTCAACTTACGATTTACACTTAATGCTAGTTGAGTCCTCTTTCGTAACATAACTTCCATTCCTGTGACTCCCTAACAGGTAGGTTTGAATAATTCACCTTCAGATTCAGAGTAAGTTCATTCTCTGTGGCTATACTAGTTCCTAAATGTAGATGTGGGGTACATATGTCCATGACCATTATCAATGACATAGTTAACATTAAACTGAATATTTGCACACTCTCCATTCAAATGATGGGTCTCTTTCTCTCTCTCTCTCTCTCTCTCTCTCTCTCTCTCTCTCTCTGGATAGACAAATACTTTATTAGTTAACACCTTTTTGTGTTAAGCAGCAAAAGCTGACTACCTAGATTAATAGATTGTAAGGTAAAAATTAGTTAGAATGAAAATGAGGTAGTTTACAGCATGGAAAATGGATATGATGACCTATGCCTTAAGAGTTTGGAGTTGGGGAAGACCCAAGGACCTCAGTGATAGCAGTTCTTGGATTTTCTTTTAGGGTGCTGCCAATAATGTGGTTAAAATCTGAGATGCATCAAAACTGGATCTTGACAATGGGACCTGCCAATCCCATGACTTGTATTTATACCTTGATCAAGAAACTTTGGCCAGGGAGAGAAGGGCCCTCAAGAGACAAAGGGTTTGGGAACTATTGCTTTGTATTGAGGGCCTTGCAAGTGACAAGAGAAGTCTAGAGCTGCACCCCATTTGGAAGCATTTGAAAATGCTTTCTTTTGTCAACTGTAGTTTCCACACTTATGGTTTACCCAACATCCTTCTCTGTCCTCATGGATTTACTTCCTTCACCACTGTGTTTAATGTGCGAGAAGAGTAGTACCCAAGGAAAAAATGTACTCCTGAACTCAGGAAACAAGAGTTCACTGAACTTGGAAAATCCTATTTCTACTGATTTTTTCTCCTCCATTCCCAATTAATACAGAAAGAAAAAGAAACATTGACATGCACTTGATAAGTATCAAGGTACTAAGTAACATCATATCTCTGAGACTTGGAAGATCAATCGATGATCCTTTTAAAACAGTCTTTTACAAAAGTAACTGGAGGTGATTAGAAAGCACCTTTAACTGATCTTTAACTAAATAAAAACTGTTTCTGATTGGATGATGTTAATACCAATATATAAATATTATTCCCTTACATTCCATTCATGTATTTTTGTTTGTTCTTCTTCTAACAATATTGACATGTAGTCAATGTAAAACCTTCCTAAAGCCAAAATCCACAAAATTTAAAAAGAAGCATTTACTCCTGACTCACTTTGCTAATATATCAACATTGCCCCTATTTTATTCCTACTTTCTGTATTGTCTTACAAACTTAATGTTTTTTATTTAGCAGTACATTGAAGAATCCATAAATGAAAAAAAATTCTAAAAATGTTTATTCCTGCTATTTCTATTATTCAATAATACTCTTATTTTGTAATCATCATAAAGAATTCAAATATGCAAAGAAGCTAAAAGAAAGTCACCAAAAATCCACTCAGTGATAACAATATGGGATTAATTGTTTCAGGCTTATGTTTAAATAATTTTGTTGCCTGCAGACCATTCTACTATATGTATATATTTTAATCTAGTTAATAATTCCTTTTAATTTTATATTATGATTAATTTTGGTTTTCTTTTGAATCCCACCACTGCAATTATGTGCTTTTAGCATTTTCTCTATATATTTTCTTTTCCAATAAATTATCCTGTTAAAGGAAATTAAATTCTTTGTTAAACATATGTGTTTCTAAGCAGCCTTTGGGTACATATTCCCATATTTTTTCAAAACTTCCCATACATATTATCACATGGAATCCTTTCCATGGTACTGTGAGAAAGGCGAGCACGAAGCATGGGAAAGCTGAGACTCAGAGAGTTCTGCTCAGAACATCCAACTCTGGAGCAGCACAGCCTGTATCCCTTCTTTTCAATCCTTGTTTAGACACAGATGTGCTTCCGGCAGAGCAAATGCCTAGTTCATCATCTTCCTATTCTGCAGCAAGCATTCAGTTAGATATTTTAGATATGTGATCATATATAATCCTCACAGTAAACTTGTGTCATCGGCTTTATTGTCTCCTTTACAGATTATAGAGTAGAGGATTAGAGAGCTTAAATAACTCCTTCAAAGACTCCGAGCTAAGAAATGGAGGTAGAGTTCCAACTTTAATTGTGAAATCTATGCTTCTTCCTATGCTATGGTCATTAATTACAAAACTTGATTTCCTTTGGTTATAGTCAATGTCTGAATAAGCCTTGTTGCAGGAGGGGAGAGAGAGAAAGAAAGAGAGAGAATAAAAACTTTAGGGGGACAATTTTTAAGGATAGGCACAGAATCAACAAAGCTTAAATGGGAAACGTCTAAACCCAAAAGGTCCTCCAACTGCTGGAACCAGAGACCAAAACAAAAGGAGAGAGAGAGCTGGGGAGCAAAAATAGGAGACCCAGGAAGAGTTGTGCTAAAAACTGTTTTAAAAAACTGCAAGGGGGGAATGGTAATTGCAGTACTTACAATCTCCCTGGTACAAACACTCCCAAATGGCAGATTTCAATCTACCATCCAGCCCAACACCAGGAAGGGTGATTGTGTACAAACTTACATGATTGGATTTTCATGGATGCAATTTTGTTTGGTCTTAGAGGTGCAATTCTTGGAATATAATATTTGTTCCAATGAAATATTAAATGTCTTGAATCCTTATACTATGCTTTCTATCAGGAGGTATGCTAAGCAATAGGGGAAATAAGTAAAACCCAGACATGGCTTAGACCAGACCTAGGGGGAGAAAAAAAAAAACTCTCAGGCTGGTAGTGAGAAAGACATGTAAACAACTTAGCATGATGTATGAGTAATAATAGAAGCATATCCTAGAAACAGTGATGATATATTAGCATATTAAAGTGATCAGCTCCACTCCAGAAGGCCATCTGACTCTTGTGCATTTTGGTCTATAAATTTTACCCCATGTTGACATTATACAATCTACAGCAATCATGAAAAATACTGTAAATAACCTGCATTGAATAAATGAACTGTACAAAGATATCTTGTATCTCAAGTCAGGGCTTTCTTCTATCTCTTCACTTTTGCTGACAAACTTGTAACATAATGACATTCTCAGTGGCTCTTCTAACTGCATTAAGTTTGTAGATAAAGATAGGAACTATTTTTAGAAACTTAAAAAAATTGTCAAGGAAAGCTCTTTCATCATTTATTCATATACAGGCTTTTTATTTTTTATTTATTAATGAAGTTTAGAAAATGGTTCTTGTAGAGTATAAAGAGGCTTTCTTATAAAAATAAAATATGACTAATCCAGGCTCCAATGGCTCTGTCCCGACCTAGTGTTCACCTTTGAAATATACAGCCCTTCTCCTGAGAAGCACAAAATACAATTATCATTTGGCTGTTACTAGATACTAATGGATCAGCAAAGGCAATGGAGATAAATTCACAAGACTAAGATAATGAGGAAGAGTCTTAACATATTTTACTTATTCGAAAAAAAATTGGAAATATTTCTCATTCATTAGATATTTCTCATTCAAGAAAGGACTCATTTTTATAGAAATGTTTTAGAAAGGCTTCAAGCAATGGAGCTTAAGGGGTTCAATTAAACTAAATCACATATTTCCAAAACTATGTTCTAGAAACTGGAAAAAAATAATTAAGATACATGGCAGAGAATAAAGAGTACTATACAAATAACTTTAGGAAAAAGCGCACTTTGGAACTCTTTTTTAGAGATTTACCACATGTCTAAATGTAATAAAGGATCTGAAAAGTTCTGCAGTTAGGAAACTAAATTAGATTAACACTACTTTCCAAATTGTTCAATTTCAGGGATTTTTAAAATTAAGGCACTACTAATTTATGACAAATCCTTGCATCCCACAAAACACCCTGTTTGGATAACTATGAGCAAGAATATTGTTGAGGTTTTTCTAACATAAATGCTTTATCTTCATCAATTTCACATCCTATTCTGCCAATGGTTCCAATACAAAGTCACCTAGAACCAAAGTGAACTTAATTCGGAGGCTATTGGCCTTTCTTCCCTCCTGTATCTAGCTAGTCCAGCTCATTGTGAGGGCTTAGCACCATCAATTCAGAGGATTATTTTTACCTTACATAACTCTTTTAGGTTACTTATCATTAACTTGCATTCTTATCTGATTAATATACTAATCCTATTTGCAAGTTGAAATGCATAAGAAAATAGAGTTTATTCTTGCTAACAGTTTCATTTACCTTGGCTTTCTTGTGGTACCTATTGCATAACAGGTGTTTAATAAATATTTGTTGAATGCTTAACAAATGAAGAAACTCTTAGAATTTTAAGGATTCCACCCATCTAAGTGCCTAAGTTCTATACTGTACAAAATATTTTTTATGACTTTGAAGAAAGCAAGAAGTGTGTATCATTTTTTTGTAATTGGCAAAGTTGGCAAAGTGGGTAGGGATTGATCAATGAGGGAACAAAACAAGTCTCATCAGAATGAGTCAATGGACTGAATCCTTAAATCTGGCCCTTAATAGGTACAAATTGTCCACTGACAGAAAATCCCAGTGAGCAGTTACAGATGGGGAGCTCAGGACTTAATAACATGGGACACACCAAACTGCAAGTTCAATAGGCATCAAGGGTGAGATGTTGTGGACCCAAATGTATGTTAACTTAGACAAAATCAAGAGGTATAAGATTCAGATTTGGGAATAAAGGTTATAGCATAAGGTTTCAGAGTGGAGCTCTGAAGTGGTCTTCTAGGCTTTAAACAGTACAGCTGCCACATGCTGGGGGCATAACTTTGGGGTAGTTAACTACCCAATCTTTCTATGCCTAGATTTCTTCTCTGTAACATGAGAACCCACCTGAAAGCTGCATTAAAAATACAGAATTAAAGAAGTCAAGAAGTAGAACCGCTATTCTCAATAAATTTTATCCATCCTCATTAGTCATGATAGTAAGATTAGCATTATTATTCTTCTAATAATTCTTTTCTGAGATTGCACAGGAGGAAACCATGAAAAGGGGCTTAGAAGGCAGCAGAGTATTTCATCATCAGGACATACTCTGGTGACAGGTGAAACTGGTTGGAAAGCCTTTATACTGTGTGTTATTTGAGTCAGCTCAGACATGTTGCTAAATATGTCTCTGACTTGACTGGACTTCTGAAAGAAGTGAAGGGGTAGCCCCCAAGGACCATTCAGTTCTGTGCCTGCTACAAGTGCTCAGACACAACAAGAAGTAAGAATTTCAGAGGAGAACGACAAGACGGTTGGACAAGGGAAGCCAAGTAAGAAACCTAAGACAAGACAGACCTAGGACAGTGTACTCAATGTTTTAAAATATTTGATGGGCTAAAAAGAGTCCACAACTTTGGGTCCCACCGAATAGACACAGCCTATAGCAAGCCACATTTTAAATTCTGTATATTAGGAAATGAAGATTTGCAAACTGATGATTTTGAGCATTTCATAGACACCTCCAAAAGTAACAGCAGGACTTTTAATAAAATAACTTTTTTACTTCCAGGGTTGTTTAAGATTGCATTGCAAAACATTGTATAGGAATTGAACTAAATATGTTAAAGTTCCCTCCAACCCTCTGTATCTACAGTCCTTAATATCCCATGATAATCCCATGTTAATTTCCATTTGCTTCTAAGTGCTCCAATTCAATGGTCTGAATGTGGGAAAACAGAGGGCTGAGGGCCAAAGGGAGGAAACTGATTTTGTTACCCAAAAGCAAATCTTCATGTCACCGTATATTGCTCATAAATAGCTATGCATTCAAATTTCTGATATTGACATTGAGTCATTGCCACATTAGCCCTGTATATTGTGCAAACTTTATAGAGCATCTTCCACTCTAGAAGTCTATGCAAATTGCATCAAAATGCCACACTTCTAAGGCAAGAGGGGGCAGCTACACTTAAGAACATTAAATCTCCCTTTAATTTGAATGGTAGGTTTTGTTGATATAGAGGCAAAAACAGAGAAAACCAAGGAAACAAAATGCAAATGTCAGGGCAGGATTTGCCCTTCACAAAGGGAGAAAGACAGCTTTTAAAGGAAGACAGGAACCAGTGGGTGGAATGTTCATAATGTTCTGCATATGATTTGCCTGAATCATTATAATAAGCAAAGTATAATAGCAATATTGGTTATTCTCTTAAGATATACCAGACACCATGCTGCGTTATTAAATTCCATCTGCATTATCTTAATTTTAAATCATGGACCTGTCATGAAACAACTTAGAGTTTTGGTATTATTTTCAGGACGAGGCAACAGGTTCAGAGGGAGAAATTGCCAAATATCACAAAGTTCAGTCATGACACATGCCAGGATTCAATATCAGACTGCTTTCAAAGTTTATCTTTTCAAATTAATGTCAGGCCACATCTCAAAATTTCTTCCTGCTCCCCCTACTCCTCAAATTTCTCTCTGCCCCCTCAAAAAAAAAAAAAAGTAAGAAAAGACAACAAAAGAAAGAGAATCAAGACAAAAATGAATTCCATAGCATTCTCATTTTAGATTCTCATCTCCTTTCCCTCTATAGTACCATACATATGTGCCCATCAAAGCTTTATTCTGCAGTGAGTTACAGCAGGGTGCAAGCTCTTTTAGTAATTTCTGCCCATCCAAATGGTAGGCATTTAAATATTCTGTGTAACTCCTGGAGGCCTAGTTTATAGAAGTAATACTAGTAAATAGAACAGTGTAGAGAAATATCAGTGTTACTCATTGTAATATATAAGTAATAGCCAATATTTATTGAGGGATTACCAAGTGTCTGATCCTATTCTAAGCACTTTCCATTCACTAATTCATTTAACATTCCAAGAAACCAGAGTAGTAGGTATAATTACCATATCCATTATGCAGAACTTTAAGTACCTTGCATACTTAACTACATGAACATGACTTTTCTTATCCTTGTGAACTGCTATGATTTTAGTCAGATTTGTTCACCTCTTTCTTGCCTTTACTCTCTTCCAATCCACCATTATTAAGGTTCCCCAGTGATAAAAGCAAAGGTTACATCTGGCCATTCCTTGTCCATCCAATGTTCCATGGGAAAGAGGTCAAATTCCTTAGTTAGTAGATTCAACCCTTCCTAATGGACCTTTCATTCTTCCTTCTTGTTTGTTTCTCTCTCTCTCGTTTACCCTGTACTCTAAGTCATCTGGGAAATTCACATCTCTGAACCATTTTCTTCATTCCAAAGTGTCCTGCCTTGAGCTTGCTCAGTGAAAAAAGGTGAATATTCCCTGAAACCCAGATCCAATTCAGGCCAAGCCATGCTCATATCCTATCTGGATAACCAAAATAGTCTTCCAAGTGATTTTTCTATTTCTTTTCTTCATTTTGTCATCCTAGAAGGGTCCCCAATTCTAGTCTAAAAGAATATTTTTAAAAATTAAGTCCAATCAACTCGAATCTGTGACTGGTATATCACTACACTCAGAATTCTCTCCAAATCCAAGACATTACCCTCCAAAATGCTACAACACCTGGTTCATGGCCTTCATTCGACATTGTCTTCAATATTCCTCTTGCTTCTTCACTTCAGCCTTTCCCATTGTTTGCTCTTGCAAAGCCCTGGGCTCACTCACTGCTCACAAGCTCTTGTCTCAGTAGTTTTCTACCTCTTTCCAGCCTGGATTGGTGGATAGTTCCATCTGTCTCTCCCCATCTTTATTTATAACTGATGAAAGGTTTGTAGACTGGACTTCAATGACCTCCTTATTCTGAGGCCCTTGTCTTGCAGGCAATCCCTAATTCCTTCCTGGTTTATCTTTATTCACAGCATCCCTGTCATATGAAATTGCTGTATGTATTAATTTATGTACTTCTTTATAGGCTGCCTCCTCACTAATAAAAATCTAAGCTCCATTAGGTTCAGGGATTCAGACTGTTTTGTTCTTTGTTTTTCCTTAGCAAACAGTGCCAGGCACATTGTAAGCACAAAATAAATATTTGTTAAATTTAATGAATGAATGTTCTTCTATGGCATTTTCTCCTTAACCCTAAGAAAAAAATGTGTTTTTTAGAAGTCACTTTCTCCCTGCTCAATGAATAGGGTTGGCTAACTCAGACACATTTTTATGATTTGTCATTACCAAAACCTGATCATGTTTCACTTACTTAACTCCATGTATCCCCATTTCCCTCCCCACATCAGTCAATTAGTCTAATGTTTTTAGCAATGCTCTTTTTTATATGTCCTTGTATATATGCTGTTATTTTGCAGTTAATATTTTTTATATTTATATCTATGCATTTTTTTTACATTTTGCTTCTTTTGCTTTCTAAATCTTCTACCTTGCTTTGTGCACATCCAACCTGTACACAGGTGTCAGAACCTTCCAGGCACCCATATGATGGGCAGCTGACACAGTCTGCCTGCCTAGCACTCCAAAGAGGGGCCTTCGTGTTATTGGGTCATAATTTGGTCATTCCTTTTAGCCATGCTCCATAAGAGTAGAATTGCATTTATTTTTGTATCCCAGTCTCATCAAGAGCCTATTATAAAACATACACTTGATGAAAATGTGTCGAATGGAAAAGTGGGCTATGTTCTACCAACTCACCACAGTTCTATTTAGAACATGCATTTTCTCTAAAAATTCCATGTGAAAAGTGTTATTTCAGGTGAGGAACATAGCATTTCTCTAACTCTTTGAGTCAAAGTATTTGCATTCCCATTTATAGGTGTGAAAACTGAGGCTGGGAAAGTTGAAACAACACAGGGAAGTTTGTCACAGGACATGCATCATTGGTCACTGGATTTGATCCTGGGCCTGAATGAGTCCCAAGTCAAAGCCTGCCTGTCCCCCCACCATATTTGGACTCTCATGATGAGATTTATAAGTCAATGGAAACTTGTTTCTATGTTATTATATAAGTACCTTTATCCTCCCCAGACTTGACATATTTTAACTGTCCATAAACACACAACTCATTAACTCTATGAGAGAACAATATCCCACATCCAGGACATGTTTAAAGCCACCTCTGTTTGCAATGATCTCTGGCATTTGGGGACAGAGTTTTATTTTGTTTTTTTTTTTTTAATTTTTGTTTCTTCCTAGAGAGCTCTTTACTTAATGGATATCAATTCAACTAGCTGTTAATCTGGACAAAAAAATCCTTACCTATCCACAGGACACTAAGTTAGAGGACTTTTCCAATGCCTGGTTTAAAGACATCAAGTCCATGTGTACCTGCTAATTTCTGATTTTGCCCTGGACACTGTGCTAAGTTCTGACAAATGATGATGAATAGGGAAAATGGAGTCTATCACCGTGGAACTCACTGAAGGACACAAGAGAGATGTTAAATTAGTGGAGAAGATGTGGCAGGTGGAATGCTAAAACTTAACAGTGGCACTTAACCCAGCCCTGGGACAGGGGAGACTTTTGGAAGAAAATGATGAAGATAAATAAGAATAAGACAAGGGTGGATAGAGGAGAGGTAAGCTCTAAGAGAAGGAAAAGAACATGCACAAGCCCAGAAATGAAACACAGGCCTGTATGTTCAGGGAAGTGAGAGAAATAAAACAAGGCTGGAGAAGAGACTGGAAGAAGGAAGGTAAACTATTCCAGTTAGGACTGGGCCACTGAGAAGGGCCAAGTCATTATAAAACGCTTGCAGTTTATAGAGGAGGGCAATGCAGACCTAGAGGGTATGGTTAGTAAAGTGAGGATATGGCATGATCATATTCATGCTCTAGAAGATTCTTCTGGCCACAGAAGAAATCAGAGACTAGAAGTGAGATTGGGCATGGGAGTTGATATTAGAGTAAAAAGACCACTTAGGAGGCACTTGTCATGATCCAAGGGAATGAGGATGATGGTGTGGACAAGAACACAGGCACTAGGGATGGAGATGGGACATGTTACAAAAATCTAAAATATATAGAATGAGAGACTGGTGGTATAAGAAAGCTAGGAGACCATTTGGACCAGCCCAGCTCTCAAGATCAATCCCCCCACAGTCTCGCAGAGAAGGTAGATTTCCTGCTGCTGTCTCTGTGATGAGCATTCTGCAATGACCCTTCAACTGATCAGCTTCCAGAAGAACAAAGCACAGCATGTACTTAGGACCAAAGAAAGGGGAGATGATTAACTTAAGTTTCCTTGTCTATCAGCTTTCATTTGACTTCTTACTGAACCTGAGTCCAAGATGCCTGAGCTTCTGGGAGTTTGATTCTGGGTTCTTATCCCCCCAGGCTCAAATCAATGGAGTGAAGCAGTGAAGGTGAGCATTCCTTAGTTGGGAGGGATTTGCAAGACAGCTGTTGCAGAGATTCCATTTTCTTGGTCCTGGAACTCTCTATGGAGGCCCTTCCACTAATACCACCTGAGGACCTCTCTCTCAGATCCACTCTCCCGACAGAAGGAGGAATGAGTTATATGATCAGGGGGGATGATAGAGGAAATAGAATACACAGGTTTGAGCCCAGGCCTCTCAACATCAGAGTCTCTGTGTTATTTTTTAACATCTTCAAAATGCCATGTGCAACTTGCTAAGTAAGAAAACTAAGATTAGCTCACAGCTCCCTGTAACACAGGTCTTTCCCAAAACTTATTTCTATGTATGTCCTCACTCCTGACCCCAGTTAACCCTTCGTTATGCTCTTCCTTTTGTCTTCTATTAATGGTTTCTTTTAAACTTCTCCTCTCTTTTTCTTTTCTTCTTTTGATTCATTGTACACAAATGGGGCATACCTTTTCATTTCTCTCCTTGTACACAATGTAGTCACACCGTTTGTGTAATCATACATGTACACAGTGTACTAATGACTAATGTTGGTCTCATTCCCTTATCTTTCCTTCTACCCACCTCCTCCACACCGTTCAATTCCCTCTACATGTTCCAGCATTCCTCCATTCTTCCTTTATTCCCCCACCCCCCATTATGTATCACCATTCATCTATCAGGGAAAACATCTGGCCTTTTGTTTTGGGGGATTGGTTTATTTCACTTAGCATGATATTCTCTAATTCCATCCACTTACCAGCAAATGCCATAATTTTATTCTTCTTTATGACTGAATAATATTCCATTGTGTATATATATGCCATAGTTTCTTTATCCATTCATCTATTGAAGGCCATCTAGGTTGGTTCCACAATCTAGATATTGTGAATTGAGCTGCAATAAACATTGATGTGGTTACATCACTGTAGTATGCTAATTTTAAGTCATTTGGGCATAAACCAAGGAGTGGGATAACTAGGTCAAATGGTAGGTCCATTCCAAGATATTTAAGGAATCTCCATACTGCTTTTCAGGGTGGCTGCACCAATTTGCAACTCCACCAGCAATGTATGAGTGTGTCTTTTTCCCCACATCCTCACCAACACCTATTTTTGCTTGTATTCTTGGTAATAGCCATTCTGATTGAAGTGAGATGAAATCTTAAGTTGGTTTTGATTTGCATTTCTCTAATTACTAGAGATGTTGAACATTTTTTCATATATTTGTTGATTGCTTATATATCTTCTTCTGTGAAGTGCCTGCCCAGTTCCTTAGCCCATTTATTGATTGGATTCTTTGTATATTTGGTGTAAAGCTTTTTACATTCTTTATAAATTCTGGAGATTAGTGCTCTATCTGAAATGTGTGTGGAAAAGATTTCTCCCATTCTGTAGGCTCTCTTTTCACATTATTGATTGTTTCCTTCGCTGAGTAAAAGCTTTTTCGTTTGAATCCATCCCAATTATTGATTCTTGTTTATATTTCTTGGGTTTTAGGAGTCTTGTTAAGGAAGTCTCATCTTAAGCTAAAATGTTGAAGATTTGGGTCTACTTTTTTCTATTTGGTGCAGGGTCTCTGGTCTAATTCCTCTGTCTTTGATCCATTTTCAGTTGAGTTTTGTGCAGGGTGATAGGGGTTAATTTCCTAAACTCCTCCTTTCACTCGGTTCACATTTTTCTGTTTCACCATAAAAATATCAATTATTTGTGATTATTTGAAAACAACTTTGTTTTTATCATAAAAGTTCTTTCTCCATCTTCCCACCCCTTCTCTCATAACAGATCGAAACAATTTCACATTTATTAGATAAACACGATTCACTTTATCAATCTAAATTGCTTGGGGATCAGTGTTAATTTCTGAACAACTATCTAGTTTTATACACATCATTAATTGGAAAATATGCAAACATTCAAGGTTTTCCTTCATCTGCCAATTACACATCTTTTAGAGGTAACTTTTATGGCCTAGGTATTTAAACCTGCTAACCCTGCCCTAAGACAACTCAGCCTGTAGGGAATCCAAGATTTTTTGGAATATTTCCTGGAATATCCTCCCACCTTTGGGTCATTGTACATCTTCTACTACTCACACGAAGGAGTTCAAAACACACTTTGTTTTCCAAGAAACTGCCCCTGATGTACTTGCACATTTATATTCTGCAAAGCTCTACACATACACATTCTACTCAAACACTCACCAGGCAATTTCTACTTCTCAAAATCCTCCCCATTTTTTAAATTTGTAAAATAAAAATGTAACTTGTCCTGCTGGAAGACTTGCACCATGAATCATTAAACTTAAGGTGTAAATCATGGATGACAGAGGCATGACCACCTCTCTACAGAATTCAGTGAAGTGCACATGTACCTGTTCTGATCAAACATTGGTTTCACTACAGAGCATCTTATGCTCTTGGCTTAGGTTTCTCTTTTTTTTTTTTTTTTATGCTTACTATCCCAATAGGAAACTTCAGGAAGCATTTGTTGCTGTTTTCCCTTGGTCCTAGCATTAGAAATGATGAATAATTATAATGACATATTATAAAGAGTTTTTCATTTTCATCTTGTTGATTTGTAACCATCCTACCTTTTTTCCACAAGTGATTTCCACCCTCACTATTGTCTACTTCTACAGGTATCAAATTTTCAATTTCTTTCATTTTGTTGTCTTCCAGTACAATTCTTTTGGAATTCTACACTCAGTAAGTGATCAATCAGTGTTTGTTAACTGAGTTGGCCCGAAGTTGAGTCCTTGGCATATGTCCTTGCAAAGGAGAGACATTTTCTGCTCAGAAAGTGTGAGAATCAGACGTCCACAGAGAGGGACCATTTGGAACCTTGGTGACTCACATGTTGTCATATTGACTCAGAATCCTAAGGCCAGTGCTTAGGGAGTGAGAGAGAAGGATGATCCAACCTCTGATCAAGGACAAATGATTGCAGGGAATCCTCAGAGCAGCAAACAGATGAAAAGCAATGCTAACAAGACTTCGATCTCCAAGGAGATATTGGGCACTGGAAGGTACTCTTCACTGTCTGAGCACACCGGATCCACTGCCATGGGATTTCAAATGAGAAAATGCAATTTGAGAGCATCAGCTCTCTTATATGACTGTTTCTACTCAAAGTTCCCAAAGCTCCCAAACTTGTTATTTGTAATTAAAGAAGTAGTGGATAAAAATTCTGCCACTAGGATTTCTACAATTCTATGACCAAGTGACATTGCACCCCTTGAGCTCTGAATGGCAGATTGAGGAAAACAAATTGTTTTCAGTCCATTTATCCTGTATAGCCTGCAAGCAACCACGCATCATTATCTTGCTCTATTCTGCTACCTGTACAGAGCTGCCCAGCCCCATCTTCTGCACATAGTATTTCTTCTGCTTGATGAACCACTCATCACTGCATTTCCCATATTTCAAAGTCCAATTTAAGGGGAAAAAATCTATTTTATCCAAGTAGCAGAATATAATGATTGTCACTATGAAACTAAGAGATAGACTTCTGGGATTCCAATCCCAGTTCCCCTATTCCCTAGCAATGACCTTACCCAAGGAACTTGATCTCTCTTTGTCCAGATTTTCTGGAGGCAGGATATCATGTGAACAGCAGTCTACCCACCTCAGAGATATTATGAGGAATAAAAGGTTACATATGTGTATTTATATGTGTATTCACGTTTGTATGTGCACACTTGTATCTGTGTATAAATGTAGAATGAGGTGTGACACTAAATGCCAACTTTTGCTGTTGATACCTCCCTTCTATATCTCTTTTGAACTTTGATGATTTATTCTCTCTCTCTCTCTCTCTGTGTCTCTCCTTCCCTCTCTCTGTCCCTCTAATGCCTTCTCTCTTCATGTGTATACTTCTCATACATTAGACTGAAGTTTAGCCTTGAAGTCCATGAAATTGATAAATATCATCTTATTGCTATTAAGACTTCTTTCTCAAAATGACTCCTCAAAGAGGTGACTCACCTGTGAACAGAGCAGGCAAGGAGATACCCGCACCTCATTTGATACCTTCTGTGGTCTTTCTCCCTCACTCAGGTCTGCACCCCAACCTGCACTAGAATAATAATTGCTTCTGCCTCCATTTGCCACCACAGGGGTGGCAACATTTTTTGTGAGTGTGACATCTCCACGTGCTCCTGAGCCCAGCAGCTCTTGATGCCGACAGGATGCTGGTCCTATACAGCAATGAGGGGAGAAGAAATGTCAAGGACAGAGATGGGAGGGCACATTCTTTCTCCCCAACTTCTGCATTAAGTTTTGGCTGCTGATATTCAAAGCATCAGTGCCTGTTCTCAGGGTGGTTCAAATCCTGAGGACATCCATCTTTTTATGTCATTTTTTGTGGAAACTTTCAGACCCCCCTTTTTTTCTATGAATTTCTCTTTGTTTTCTAAACCTATAAAATGAAAGACCTTAGGATATGTGAATTCTATTCACAGATTAGAGTGTCTATAAATGCTGATCATGTATTATTAATTTCATATGAAGTTTTGATTATATATTAAAGAAAAGAAAATAAAGTTAATAAAATTATCACAGAAAAATGCCAAATATTTTTAACTCTTCAACTCTTCAAGGAATAAGGCAAGAATGAGAATATATCAGAAGTTTATACTTTATGCATATATATAATAGGTCCCATCAAATCAAATAACACACTATCATTTGATGTTTATAATACACGATATATATACATGTATAACATATATATACATGTATCTATATATTCAATTATTTATAATGGCAAAATATTTTCCCACCTGTTTTATAATTTTATTTATAATGCATAAACTTTGAATTTACACGTTAAAATTTTAACACCACATTCCATTCAAAAAAATGTAGTGAAACAATTATCAATGATTATGAAACTTAAAACACTTGTTGGTGGACCTTGGAGAAGATCAAAGAGAACGTCCTTTCTTTTAGTCTGCACAGGTATTTTCTTGCCTCATTCCTTCCAATACTGTGCTCTTATTCTGGGTAAATTTAGTCTTCTCCAATCTAAATCCATCATTAAAACAGGAAATAGTACAGATAGCAATGCCAGAAAACAAACTGACAAAGGCAAAATTCACTTTGTGTAGGAGGGTGGGAATACATACGAAAATGGGTTGGGAAAGGCAGGCTTTTCTTTCAGAGTTAGGGCAAGGGAGATGGGGGAAGACTTCAGAATTTCATCTCTTATTTATACTCCATTGGATATCTCCACAAGTCTACTGTGAGACAGTGTGACTGGCATGGCTGCTCATTTTACAGAAGCAGAAACCAAGTCTTGAATATAAAAAGTGGAGGGTGTTCTGTTTCTGCAAAATCTAAAGACCTTAGTCTATGCAAATATAGATTCACAGACACATACGCCATCACGCTTCATTTCCCTTACTGATCCTGCAGTGCACGCATCTGATGCTCAATCAAGACCCAAAACATACAGAAGAGGAAACAGATTCCCTGCTTATTTACCTACATTGTGATGTACAGAGAGTCTTGAAATCATAGCTTCATCTTGTGATTGTGCCAGCCCCCAATTCCTGGTATTAATCAAATTCTAAATAAATGACAGACTGCAGTGCATGGAGAGGGACAGCTACACTCAGGTGGTAACTCCAGAATTACAACCCCAGAGGTGAGACTCTGTCTTGCAGTTAATGAATAGCGGGATAAGGGTGGTCAGGGGAGAGCCAATGAATGTCAGACACCCTGGGACTCCCTCCAGCTGTCTTGGAGAGCTACAGCGGCAAGCTTGACCACAGCCTCTTTCTTGCAAGTGTTCTCATCTGCTGTCAGTCACTGCTCTTTCCTCTCCTTCAGATATAGCATTGCTAAATTTCCAGAATTCTAAAGCTGGGAATATAAAAGAAGAGAATTTGACTTTAAGCAGGAGGGTTTGTTTTGGGATAAGATTCTACATTCTCTCACCAGGAAGGAAGATGCTACAGTCTTCTGTTCACATGCACCTCTGAAGACTGCTTTCATCTGTCTCATTCTCCCCGACTCCCACTATGCTCCAGCCACACAGGTCCCCTTTCCATCACGTGAGCATGTTCACTCAGGGCACGTGCACTAACATTTTTCTCTTGGAACATTTTCTTTTATCATCATTTAGGTCCTGATTTAAATATCACCTCTGCAGGAGATCTTGTGTCCATCTGAGCAAAAGCACCCTGTGTTAGTCTCACCTCCAAGAAGAAGATGCCAAGGCAGAAGTGAACAAGCAAGGAATTTATCAGAGTAAATGCATGTGAAAGAAGGTGGGAGCAGCTGGAGGGCTATCGGCACTGTACTTCTGAGCCGGGATTAAGGAGAAAAAGAGAAGTTAGGTACAAGCATTTTAAACTGAATTGCGACAGTCAGCATGGCCATGGGCAAGTCCTTGGGCCAAAGTGGTGTGTCAGAGAATTCAATCATTTCCCAAGAATAAAAAGGCCTTATGATTCTTATCAATCTCAGCCGCTGGTTGGGAGTAGCTGTTGAGAAGTGTGGCCTTGGTGTGGATGAGTGATGATTCTACAAGGCACCAGATTCACCGTTTAGAGACCTCCATGGTCCCCGTTCCTGGTTGTCTTATACTCCCCTCTCTCTACTTTCCATCCCACCTTAGTCCTCTATTTTTTTTCTAGCACTGTAGACACAATTGTATTATTTGCATTATGATCCTTTTACCAGCATCACATTAAGATGGAATGAAAATTCCCTGAAAATGAGAACATTGTTTATCTTCACATCCAAACTGATGTTTCAGGCACATAGTAGGTGGTCAGTAAATACAAATGATTTGTGAGATGACTTATTAATATGATTGTCTCCTCTCTTTCTTCTCTTTTTTTTTCCTGGTCCTGGGGATTGAAACCAGGGTTGCTTAACTACTAAAACACATCCCCAGCTCTTTTATTTCAAGAGGGTGTCTTGCTAAGTTGCTTAGGGTCTTGCTAAGTTTCTGAGGCTGGCTTTGAACTTGTGATCCTCCTGCCTCAGCCTCCTGAGCCTCTGGGATTTCAGGCATGTACCACCATCATGCCCTGCTAGTCTCCTCATTTAATGTGAGTGTTTTCTCCTTTTCACTCACTTTCCTACCCAATAAAAATCTACAAGTACTTCTATTCACATGGTATATCTCAGCTCAAACTTCAACTGATACCAGCCAATGATGCTAACCTAATGACAACCTTTGTAAGAGTTGTAACATTTAAAAAATGCTTACTTCTGAATGAATAGCATTATAGATCACTCATCCTTAGTACCTAAGTGTGTAGTGGATACTTTTCAGTTCGGTTAATGATCCGGTGCTTTCATTTTGTTCTGAGAATTCACATCCATCCAATCATTTCTAGTTATTTTAAAGATTTACATTACTCACACTTTGGATATCAACAGGGTATTCTTTGTAGATTTCAAAGTCATGTTGGCTGTGCAGAAAGTTTATATCATTTACACTTCTTTCTTTGCAGTTGTTATTAATTATTTCTTTCCTGCAAGATAAAAACTTCATGAAGTCAGAGACTGGGGCCAGCACTAAATTCTGCATTTAATGCTTAATTGGTATATAGTGCATGTCAGTGATCCCAAATACACATTACGCAACCACCTTGTGGAAAGCCTTGAATTCCCATCAAAATCTCCCTTCTCCCATTACACTGCACAGAGGCAACTCTCCTCTGCTGCCACCAAGATGAGTCATTTTGGGTTTTGAGACTTACCCTTAAAATGTTCTTGAAGCTATTTCATTTTCTACCATTTTAATTCATTTATATATTTATTTTTAAAACATGAGTTCAATAAAAGACTGTGATTTTCTGTGTGCTAAGAGTTCAAAGTCTGATCTTTGTTTCCTTATGAGACAAAGACAGTCACGCCACTTCTTTAAACGATTCTCCATTGTCTTTGCCTGGAGAATAAATCCCAAATCCATCATAGACCCTCATCCTAATCCCCCTCCACTCACACACACACTTCACCCCTCTGATCTCATTGACCTTCATGTATGTCACTATGCGTAGCTGAGGATCATCACACTGACTCTCTATTTTATTCTCTAACTCTTCCTTCTTAGGACTTCTCCTATCCTTGCACTCAGCATCAACCTGGTTTGCACCTGCCAATACTTTAGGTGTCAGCTTAGAAGTCCCTCCCCTGGGGAGGCTTACTCTGCTCCCCTTTCCACCAGGTGCCCCTCTCCTGGGCTCCCATAGTTCCCTTGACTTTCCCATCTTTGGATATTTCACAATGTGTAACAATTAATCAACCATGTTGCACAAAAGGGTAGGAATCACATCTCATTTGTTATACTCCTGGGGCTTGCAGAGACCAAGGCATAATAAGTACATATTTGTGGAAGAAAAGAGAGATGAAAGGAAAGGAGACAAGGAGGTAGTGAAGAGGCCCTGGTACACATTGAACTTACTCTCTGTGCAACCACTTTCTTAAGACAGCTTCAGATACAGATCATCACCAACCAGAAGAGCCCTTCACTGTGATTCAGGAATCACATACTTGTTATTCAGACTTGGTTTTTTCACATACCCTCTCTGGACTTTAACTTTAGCATACATAAGATTAATGAGCTTAACAAATGATGTCGATAGTCTCTTCTGGCTCTGACACTCCCAGCTTTCCCATCACCATGTGCTCTGAGTGAGGGCATCCATGTCTCCCTCTAGCTGACTTTCTCCTTCTCCCTGGCCAGCATCCCCTCCATCCAGGACAGTGCATGATCCTGGACCCCCCAGTGTGGTATCAGGCAGCCAAACAATCTCATTTATCCACAACTATTTCCATCATCAGGACACAGTATATCCAGGGGCGATTTACCACATGTCGTTAATATGTTTGTTATATTTTGTTGGCGGAATATTAAAGTTCATCAGAAGCCCGCACACAGGGAAAGCATATTGAAATGAGTATTACGGATCTGTCAGGCTGGAGTTTATGGCCTTTCTCAGTACTACACTGTAAGTAAAACAAGCCCTGATTGAGTCAGCGGCCTCCTGGGTACTCATTTGCCAAAGTGTAGGGAATTTTAATGCTAAGTTTATCTGTCTGCGTTAGGCAGACGGGGTTGGGGGGAGGTGGGCAGATTGCTTTGGCTTAGGGGCATTATAGACAAGCCTGCAAGTTCCTCAGACACCAGGAGAGAAGCTTTCAGCGGGTTTGGCCTCTTATCTTCTTATCGTCTTATAGATTTTGGAGATGTCGTACCCTGGAGTTTTAATACTCAGTTTGCAAATCCTCCTTTTAAAACCAGTGCATTGAAATGCAATGGAAAAGAGAAGGGAAAAAAAGAAATATTCACAGAGGAATGAAAAAAAAAAGATGAAGGAATAAAAGAAGCAAGATTCATTAAAATCCCAGTTACTGAGTATGATTGATGCAAATATCCTCACACCTTTATTCCTTTACAGGCAAATTCCAGGATGGGTTCAGGCATTCTCAAGGGGGAACTGCAGTCTCCCAAGAGGACTTTGTAGCTGCCGACACCATCTAAAGAGATTACAAAGCTTTGTAAGTCCAAATTAATGCACTGGGAAAATGAATTTGGAAACAAGTTTTCTGTCTGTTTCTTATTTTAGGCAAAGCACAGGAAGCATGGATTGAGGGGAACACATTTCCAAACACAGGAATGGACCTGTATCTGTGGTTTGGGGAGGGTCTAAAAGGTGGGCAGTTCAAAGAGATTGCCCAAACTGAGACTCAGGGGTGATTAGCGCTAACAGCTCTCTCACAGTGGCAAAGCCATTTCTTATATTCCTTACTCCTCAGCAGGGAGGCTCATCTTATGCTTCCACCTTGTCTTTGTCCAGAGCCCACACTTGGGATTCTAGGAGCTGGAATCTATTTCTCATTCCAGTGGCGTGCAGCATGGGTCACCTGGCTAACACTGGGGCCATTCCACATTCCAGAGACACAGAGCTGTGGTCATTTGGCATTCCAACAGCATTCCGAAGCTGCAGGTCATTCATTATGCCAAGGTTAGTTTGTCGGCCTGCGGAGCCCAGAGCCTTATTCGGTGCTAGTTGAGATTGGAAACTGCAAGGAAGATGTAACTCTGCTGGTGTCAGAAGGATGGAGATGGACAGAGGGGAAAAATTAACTGCAGAGAATTTTTAACTAGTTCTCGGAGAGTGTGGTAGGGACAATAGCTAGTGTGCATAAACTCAAGCATGGCGGATTTTTTTTTTTTTTTAAAGAGAAAGAAAAGAAAGAACATATTGAACTCAGGTAATAAACAAATTGCTCTGACTTTTTAAAATTAGATGACAAGTGACATATAACTTGGTCACAAGGCATACTGGCTCTGAAAGCAGTCAAAATTGGGTTCAAATCCTGACTCTGGTTTCTATGAATCATTTTGAGTCATCTGTTTATCCTTTTAAATGAAGATTTTATCTGAAAAATAAGGACAACAAAAATAGTCAACCTTTAAGATAACACCTTCCAACCTGGTGCAGTGGTGCATGCCTGTAATCCCAGCAACTTGGGAGGTTGAGGCAGGAGAATCACGAATTCAAAACCAGCCTCAGCAAAATTGAGGTGCTAAGCAACTCACTGAGACTCTGTCTTTAAACAAAATGTAAAATAGGGCTGGGGATGTGGCTCAGTGTTCGAGTGACCCTGAGTACCCACCAAAAAATAAATGAATAACATCCTCAAAAGTGATTGGCATAGTCAATGACTCCAAGAAAACAATTTATAAATTTATTATTTATTATTTCTCATTATTGTTATGCTTATTGGGAGACACTTTAACTGAAAAATGAAGATACTGATACCTTTCTTTAATGTATCATTAATAGCTATCCACTCTTTGCCCTTCTGTTCTACCATATTTGAGGCACTGAGAAACTATTTTGGTAACTCTGGACAGATTTAGTCTGGCCTGTGCCTAAGTGACCACAGATTCAATTCAATAGACACTTGGTGAGCATCTCCTGCGTGCAGTGCCCTGTTCTATTCCTTGTGGTTAACACTAAAACCCAAAGGACTTCACTCTTACCCTAAGGGAAACCACAACACATACTTGGATAACTACACATTCCAAGGAAGGAGAAAAATGCATATCATCCAAACAACCTCTATTACATGGAACTCAGAGCTTGATGAAGTGGGACTGCTTTTCTTAACGTGCGTTATGAAGTGGACAGTCCTCACTCCAGCGGTCCCAAACACATTAAAGATGGCGGCAATGGCTGTGCCATCCTTAGCTTTCCCTTGTCATACGGTCCAACAGGACATGTGGCGGAAGCCAGATAGGGAGGAATCTCGACTTCCAAACTTGGAATATAAGCCTAGTTCTGTAAAGAATGAAGAAAAAAGAACAAAAAAACCTCTGATATTTTGGTTTGCTTTTGTTTTTGTTCTCATTCCTACAAATAAGAGATGTCACGTACTCATATGAATACCTCAAATGAAGTACTGAGTATTGGAGCAAAATATGTATTCACAGTATATAATGACTATCAAATTAATCTGATCTAATATTTGATGAGATAAAAAGCAGCCATCCAGACTCTGGGAGGTGGGGGACAGCTATCATGGTGGGACATGGCCAAAACTACAGGGAAAGTCTATGTGATTTGCACTTTGCCTGAACCCATAAGCTCAGACAAGCAAAAGAGGTCTGTGTGTACAGGGGGTGGTGATGGAGGCTGCTGAGCCTACTTCAGAGGGTCTTGGAGTATGACCTGAGAATGCACTGGGATGCTCATTAAAGGAGACTGTATAATCCTCACCAGGAGCAGATCTCCTTAGGGGCAATTCTTAGAGGCCTCTAAGAAATAAAGGTCGAAGTTCCTCTCATAGGGTTCTCAAGAGAAGCAGCAAATCAGGTTGAGAAGGGATTCTCAGAGAACATCTTGTGATCCTCCCAAGCAGTTGTCTCTGTCTTTTTCTGAAACCTGGGGATATGAACTTTAAGGGGGGAAATGCAAGTTTTCTGCTGGGGTGATCTTACGGATGGAAAGAATTTTAATTTACATAATTTGAGGGGACCCTCTTAAAAATAGATTACAGAAGCAACAAAAGTTTAAATATGAAAGTCATCTTTATTTGGCATTTAGGGAAGATGTGATAACATAATACAATGCCTATCTGCTAACAGTGCTAAAATGCCAATATATCAAAAAATTCAGAAAAATAAAACATAGTGTGTCTTGCCACACAACAACCTCTATAACAGTGTTTATATTTTACCTGCCTACTTTTGATATCTTCACATGGTGTTTTATATTATTGTCTATTGATTAGGAAGTTAATTCAGTATTTCCCTCTGCCTACATATTTTTTAATTGACAATTTGATAAAAGTTCTTTTTACCCTCACAAAGTATTATTGAAAACTCATGAATGCATATTTAGAGTTGATGTGATTTTGGAAAAATGAGTATTAAATTTTCTTAAGAAAGCTTTCCTTAAGAACCATTGAGATTTCGGGGAAGGAGAGGTTCTAGAGAATGAAATTGATCTAATTATGTTATGTGCATGTACAAATATGTCACAATGATTCCTGTTATTATGCATAATTATAATGTAACAGTGAAAAAATCTAAAAAAAAAGATGTTAGGGAATTTTAAGAAGTGTGCAGTAATATATCTTATATGTTTTTAGTGTTGATAATATCAGTTTTGATCAATGACCATAGGGTATTAGTATATTTTAACTTTCATGATTATTTTTTTGACTTTGGTAGCTCACAGAAAATCAGTAAGAACTGAATAAGGACACAGCAATTTGATTGGTCAAGGTGATTTTGACCAATGCATTTGGAAATGCATGTAAAATGTTGGTAGACATTTGAGACATTTAAGCACAATTTTAAGCCTTGACAATGGAATATCCGTACATGGGACACAGAGTAAATTGTAGGGAAGGAAAGATCAGAGTGAAATGAGACAGTAGTCTTGAGCAGTTATACAACAGAATTAATATTCTTCTTTAGAAAATTCTGGGAAAAAAAATCACCCATAACCGCATGATCACATTGCCAAGGCAACTCCCTGGGGTCCTGAAGCATAAACTTCATTTGCCTCCTGTTTTATCTGTTTTTGCTTCTTGTAGTTTCCATGGAGTTCACATTCTGGTTAGCAAAGACAGACAAGTACATCAGCAACGTCATAAATAGACAATCACAGAGAGAGCATAAGAAGAAGATAAAGTCATATAGACCATATGAAGTTGCTGCAGGCAGGGGAAGGAACACCAGTTAGTGGGGTTGCAGGAAGACCTGGCTGAGAAAGACCACTTGGAATTGAGTTTCCATCAGAGCAATTGCAAGCGTTGACACCAACAGGCTGGACTAGGAGGCCCAGGGGGTGGTGTGGCTGGTGTGGCCTCCCACAGCCAACTGTTGTCCCAGCTGCAAAGATGACCAAGACACCCTGAACCAAACCAAAATTCTCCACTACTACTCCGGAATTTCCTGTGAAGTCTTAAGATATTTTAGAAATACAGAAACTCTCACTGACTCCACTAAGTTCCTGGTAACTGGTAATTAAGAGTTAATTTTTTTTTAATTATGACAAAAAAAAAAAAAGCTGAGCAACCAATTTAACAGTCAAACTTCCATTTCACTTTTTAAAGATAATCACAATGATTAGAATAACCAGTTTTGGGGTCATAAAATCATTAAAACAAATAGTGCTATGAAAGCTTCCAGAAATCAATCAGGCAAGTCTTTCTCTAGATTATTTTGATTGCTTGTCTCTATCAGAATACATAAATCAATCTATTAATCAATCAACCCATATGAAAGAAAAAGACATGGAGAGAGGGAGGATACCCTCCAATGTAGACTTACTAATTTATCCCCATGTGCTTATTTTATGTGCTTTGCAAAATGTGTAAAGAATGTGTATTTAAAAAGATATGCTAAAAATTAGTGAAAAAAAATAAGTTCCAGAATTTTCTTTCCATACTGCAGTGGAGCCCTGTGATGTTCTTTGAAGTGGCTTTATCTGTCTTTATGAACAATGGATTTCGTGCATCACTTGGAGTTTTAAGCTTAAAGAAATTAAGGCCAGAAAAGGGTCAGGAGAAAGTATGTGGAAATCCCCAGTAAGACAAATGAGCTAAAGGGCTTTAAAATAAACTCAGTTTCATATACATGCAAAGTCTTTTAAACTATTACAGATATTTGTTAAAGTTACAATTTTCGGATGCCTCCATCTATTCTTTGTAATCCCTTCCCTATTCCCAAGAGATGTGTGCTTTGCTTCCGATACCCTCTCAACAGCGAGCAAACTCTGTCACCAGATCCAACCCAGAGTAACCTCCCTCCCTGTAGTCCACAAGCACAACATGATCTCAATCCCTTTCTCTCAAGGATTCCCAGAACAGACGCAAGCTCCCAGCCTGCTTACGAATGCAGTACCGCACTTCTCAATAGCATTTTATGACACATTTCTCAAATCAAATTTAAAAGCATAACTGAGTGGAATTAAATTAATGCCGTCTGGTAATGTCAGCGGCACCAGAGCTGTAACAGGCTGGCTTAACTCCTGAACCAGCTAGAGCTTCATGATACATATTCAAGCCTTTGTATTATTGAGAGAATCTGTGTACAGTGTGGAGTGTGTGTGTGTGTGTGTGTGTGTGTGCTCGCGCACACGTGCATGTGGGGGGATGACATCTGGTGTGGGGCTGAACAATTTTTCAAAGCATGAAAATCGTTGCAAGTACTTAATGATCACACATGCCCCATGACCTTGATGTTGTTAAGTTGACATTTGCATATTCCTTCCTGCTTCGTGGAGTGTATTTAGCTTCATTATATCATTTGATCATCATAATCACCTGTTGAGGAAAGTGCACATGTTTTAGTCTCCTTCCTTTATTTATATAGTTGACTTGAACCTGAGTTTTGTGACTCCAAACACAGCCTTCTTTCTACTCCCTACGTCCAGCAACAATCACACTACCTCTCTTTCCAAAGTTTCCTCTGTCCTCCTGTTGCTAAATTCAATATTCCATTAGGAATTCTCATCTTCATGGAGTCAAGAGAAACATTGGCATAATCACCATTCCCTCGCTGCTGAAACAGTTTCACTTGACTTGATCTCAAGTTGCATGCCTTCATTTTCTCCCTACCTCATGGGGTCTCCTGGTGGTTTTTCTGGGTCCCTTTTATCTTATTTTTAAACATTGGCTGTCCCAAGGCTCCTCTTCTCTATCTGCAATCACTCCCTTGGTGAGCTATCCAGAATATGGTTTTGAGTGCCATTTTACACTAGTGACTTCTAAATTTATATATTCAGTTAAGATGTCTCTCCTGGGCTCGAACCCCCTTTATCCAAATCTACTGTCATCTCCATATGGATGTCTAACAGGAGAATCACACATAGCCTGCATTGCTGCTGTGCCCCTCCAGTCTTGCTCCCCACATTCTCACACCCGATTGCAAATACAAACTCCATCCCTGAAGTGGCTCAGACCACATGCCTGTGGCCTCTTTGTACCCTTGTCCATCTTTGCATACTCCACATCTCATCAGCCAACTAGCCTTGTTCACTGGAACTTCAGTGTATGCCCAGCACCTGGCCACTGCTCACATATCCACTAGCACCACCCTAGCCCAGTAAATCACCAACCATTGAAAGAATTCTTTTCCAGGGGTGGATCAGGTGACATCACCCTTTCAAAGGATGTCCATCTCACTGAAAGCAGTGGCCAGGGTCCCTACAACGACTTACAGGGTCTTGCTAATCTTTTTACCAACCCTGGCATATTACTTCTAGCACATGCCCACTGACTCACTCTAATCTAGCCACACTGGTTTCCTTACTGTTCTGGAACACACTGGATATGCTCTCATTTCAGAACACACAAATGTTCTATTTCCATTTGGTATTTTTTAAACCTGGAAGACAATTCCCTGGATAACTGAAACACTTGCTGTATCACCTACTTCATTCTTCTTATTAGATATTAGCTTCTCACTTGGTAACATGCTTATCACCTTGGACTTTGTGCTCCTCTTTGTCACACCTTAATCTCCCATCCTACTTTTGCTGTGGTAGTGTTGAGGTGTTTATAGTAGGAATCACTTTCTATATACCATGCTATTTTGTTGGTTTTTTAAGGTCTCTTTCCTCCGCAACAGATTATAATGTCCACCAAGGCAGGCAAATCCAAGCACCGATCTGCAGTGTGCAACAGAATTTTGCACATAGAAAGAGTACAAAACATATGTTTGCTTATGTGAATAAATATTTCATTGTTGTGTCATGACTTGGTTGCCAAATTTCATGCATATGCATTATCCCATGTTGAGTATCATATAAAGACCTGGGAGATAAAAACAAAAAGGTAGACACTTTGATATTGAAAAAATGAGACATGTGAGACCCAGTGAATTAAGTGATTTGGCTAAATTCACTCAGATATTAGAGGCAGAAACCAAGATTAAACTCTCAATTTCCACATTCCCAGGCCATTTCTCTTTCACTAGCTAATGATTTCTGCCACAAAGAGTGTGGACATACATGACAATATGGAATAAGGTTTGGCATACATACTTTGGTAGCTGACTGCTCAGGTGCAATTTGTAGTTGTACCTCTTCCTATTTTGTTGAGTTTTTAAAGCTTCCATTTCTTCTTTTGTGAAACAAGTATAATCATAATTTCATCCAAAATGAGTCATTACAGAGTTTTAATGAGATAAATATGTGGAAAAAACTCTGGCATGAAATAAACATCCAAAAGCATGCAGTTGGTATAGAGGATTGTTTTTAAAAACATGTTATTATTAGCATATGGGATTGTTTTTGGTAACAGATATATGAATTTGGGGAAGATCAAAAAATTCATGTAGAAATATTACCCACTTATCCCATGTAGTTTTGGAAATTTCATTTTATATGCAGGGATATATAAATATTAGAAACTTCATTTCCTGCTTGAATCGCTGATACAACGAGAGTGCAGTCAAGCAAACCTTAAAATTTAATGCCAACCTGTAGAGTTCAAAGCTGTGGGAATCCAAGAGACCTGTGTACCTACAAAACTCTAGAGAGGTAGCCTGAAGCAGGTGGAATTGACATGACTTGAATGTTGCAGGTCCTGAGAGTTCCATCAATGTCTAACACTCTGCCTCCAAGAAGGTGGAACAGACCGGTGTTTATTCAGTGAAAATACATATTTGGTTAAATGAAAACTAGGGATAATGAGAGAAAGCTCAGACCAAGGAGAAAAGGATGAGAAGCATTTGAGGTGTAGAAATTTTATGAGTTATATAGAAAGCATATAGGGAAAGTCTATGATCATTACTATATAATATGTTACCCCAAAACTCAGTAAGTTAAAACAACATACACGTGCTATCTCTAGATGCTAAGTGACTTTTAGTCAATATCAACACTAAACTAGTTATAGATACTGGGCCAATACTTAGAGAAGTGGTTTTCTATATTCATTTCATATGTCAGAAGTTTTGAACTATATTTGCATATGTTATCTAAATTTATCATCACGACAATCCTATGACATAGCTGTTACTGTTTTATTAATTCATTTATTGATCAGTTGTTTCATTAAGCAACTTCTTATTAACCTTCTACAGCAGGCAAGGCACTCTGATTCAGAAGCAAACAACAAAGATCAAGATCACTGCCTTCATGGAACTTTGCATTGAGGAAAGAGAAAAGGAAACATATGTATGCATATATATCAAAATGAATCATTTTGTCAACAAATGCTGTGTCCTTTCAGAACAATAAAGCAGAGGAGAGGAAAGAAGGCTTCCAGAACAGAAAAATTAAGTAATTGCCTAACATTGCATAGCTGTCAGGGGTCAGAATAAATCATCTTTTTTAAATCTGACCCCATCGTCTGTTCTAGTAACCATACACCATAGGTATAACAAGAACTGCAGCAGTTTCTTAAGGACACATGATCAGTTACAGTCTTCCAGCAGTTAGAGCAAAGCCTCACTCAAATGGGAACCTACTGCACATACCAGAAAGCTCAGAGGATACAGTCATCCAATAGCAGAAATCTGGCTTTCTTCTGGGAAGAAATCAGATACAGTGTGAGCTTCCCATCCAAATGCTCCCACATCCAGTGTGAGAGAGTGAACGTCTCTTCTGAAATTTTTGGTTTCCCTGTGATACTGAGGACTAAACTACCAGGGGAACTTTACCACTGAGCTGTACCGCAGTCCTCTTTATTTATTTATTCATTCATTCATTCATTTACTTACTTCTTATTTATTTATTTGAGATAAGGTTTTGTGAAGTTGCCCAGGCTGGCCTCAGTCTTGCAATCCCCTTCCTCAATCTCCTGCTTTAGCTTGGATTACAGGCATATGCCCCACTCTCCTGAAAGCTTGGCAAAAAACAAATAGATGCTGAATGATCTCTCTGATAAGTGCATGATGATACATAATGCGGGGTGGAAGGGAGACAAGAATGGAGGAAGGATGGATTGCATAGGGGAAAAAGAGGGATGGGATCAGGGCGGGGGGTAAGAATAATAACAGAATGAGACAAACATCATTGCCCTGTGTACATGTATGATTACACAAGTGGTGTGCCTCTACTTTGTGTACAACCAGAGAAACAACAGCTGCACTCCATTTGTGTACAATGAATCAAAATAAATTAATTAAAAAATAAATAAATAAATAAATAAATGAATAAAATCTTTCCCAGAGGGTCTGTGTAAAGCTCCTCCCATTGTTGGGAGCATGCGCACATGACCCCCACTGAGCACATCGCTGGCAAGGAAATGAACACCCAGTGGTATCCTGGAATTATTCACGGTATGTGCAAAAGAGATATCCTCCCATGTTAAGCAAGGGAACGACCATGATGTGAGCAAAATTTGCTGAAAAGAAAAAATGGGGAGCAGGTAGGAAACCACCAGCATTTGCCTTTAATTTGGAACAAGTTTTATGGTTGTATTCATGGTCCAGTGGTCAACAATGGATACACGAAAAAATTCCATAAACAGTTGTTGGAATTAAAGTAAGAAATCAATAGAGGAAAAGAAGATAAAAAGAATAAAGGAGTGAGAGTAGGATTAGGAGAAGCACAGGTTTTGTTTTGTTTTGTTTTGTTTTGTTTTGTTTTTTGTACTACAAAATATAGAGGAGAGAGTGTATAACATTGAATTAGGAGTGAAGAAACTCCATTCCTCAGTATTACTAAATCATTTGATAGCTCTGTGACTTGGGGCTAATCACTTAACTTCTCTGTGACTTACTTTCTTGCATAGCATTTCTAGTCTAATAATACTCATTAGTCACATCTTAGGAGTACCAGAAAATTTAATAACATCCCTGAGTTCAATGGGAAAAAAAAGCAATAGAAGGAGGGCATCACAGACTTAGGCTGTTATCCACACACGGCTACAGAAAGCATTAAAAAGGTGCATCCATGATGCAAAAACAAATCAGTCAGGCAGATTATTCAAAGAGTGAAAATGCATTAGCACACTTACATACAACCATTCTGATTTTTTGAAATATTATTTATTGTTATTTGAGCAACTATCATTTTCTAGGCACTGGCTAAGTAATTTATGAACATTGTCTGACTTAATCTCAAACAGTTCCATGAGTTAGAGAAAACTATAGTTTTCTGTCTGAGTTACTGGGATAAATTCTGCAGATTTCCACTTCATTTTACATATGCACAGTTTTATTCTGCCATTCAGTGGGTACCATATCAATGAATGATATCTTCTTCAATTTTTTACTTCTCAGTTTGAATACCATGGTTCAGTCATTTTCCTTGCACAAACCAACCATCCATAGTGTTTTGAGACATCCACATAAAAATCATTCAGAAAAATTTAGCCCAAGCTGGCTCCTAAAGGCTGAGCCAGGTCTGGTTTTTCTCTGACCACTCTGTATTTGCTCACCTAGCCCCTATGCCAGCACTTGCTGTCTGTCAATCACTTGTGTCTGTCAGTCACTTGCTGCACGTCCCTCCCTGCATGTCCTCAACAAAAATCTTGACTGATGAATCTTATTAAAAGTAGCAACTTAGTATTCCACAATGGTTTCCTCTTCCAATCCATGTACTCATGTGATATGTGTATTTGTTATAAGAGAGAAAAAAAAGATCAGAAAAAGATTCAGAGAAATGAGTGTTTTGGCAGGTTTCCCATGATAACTCCAAAGAAAGAACCAGGATGTGGCCAAGGGCAGTCTGTGTAAGTTCAGGCAGGGTGGAGATGGTGTTCTGCCAACACCATCCCGCATATTCTTCAGCGATTGATCTTAAATCTCCCAGTGTCAGTTTTCCCATTGGTAAAAATGTAAGAGAATTAAGCTAAGCTTGGAAGTTAAGTACCTGGCATAGGTGCCTGAGACAGACATCAAGAATCAATCATGGTACTTCTTTCCCACTGAGCCAGCAATGGGTTCCCCAGTTCTAAGCATTAACTCAAGGCAGCTTTAAATGATTAGAATTGGCACATTATCTAGAATATATCTTTCATTCTTGCACAAAAATAATCTCTAACATGCATTTTGGATCTAATATTTTAGCAATAGATTGTTACTGTGGAAAGAATCATGAACTTGGGATCAGAAGATCAGGTTTAAATTCTGGTTTTGACATTTATTATTCCTGTGACCTTAAGTGCGTCAATTCATATGTTAGTCTGTTTTTTTTTTTAACCTGAAAAATGGGAATAAAATATCAGCACCCTTTGGTCAACATGAAGGTCAAATAAGGTACAGGAAGAGACACTCAAAAGCACATGGCACATAGTGGCACTTTGTGGTGAACCAATCACCCGTTAAACTAAACATCAGGGAGACAAGTTCTCTGATGGATCTGAAGGGAATGTGTAGGGGGAAGGGAAGGTTTGTTCCTCCTGGGCTGTGTAACTCTCCTTCCCTTGTTTCTCTATTGCTCCTGGTGGACCCCACATCCTCGTCCTGGAGTTAAAATCTGCAGCACACTCACCCACATCCATTTGCCTCACCCATTGAACAGATATGTCCTCATCCTTTAACTCTGGATACCTGTCTCACAAATCACCTTCTGGACAGCATGTCAAGGAACAGCCTGGAACTGTCAGATCCCTTTCACTTTCAGTTTTTCCCCCTTCCCCTACTCCCCCATCCTACATTTTCCTACATGCAATGAGCTAAATGTTCCACTAGTATCTTTTTTTTTTTTTTTTTGCTACCAGATATAGAACCCAGGGATGCTCTACTACTCACTTGGTTATATTCCTAATCCTTTTAATTTTTTTTTTTTTAATTTTGAGGCAGGGTCTTGCTAAATTCCCAAAGTTGGCCTCAAACTTGTGATCTCACTGCCTGTGCCTCCGGAATCACTGGGATTACAGGCCTGTGACAATTGCATCCTGCTTGACTAGTATCTTAACTAAATGGGATCTTTGGTTTGGTACATCTCTGTACAGACATAATTATGTGTGTTTGGGAGAATGGTAGATTGAAGTTAGAGGATGGTGCTAAGTGTCCTTTGACTTGACATCACCCTAGGTACCTAGCACTTCAAGTCTCCTTTCCTGGAAGACTATATCATATTGCTACAGAAAGATAGTTATCCATTCAACATATTCATACATCTGTATTTTTTGGTGGGGGGGTAAAATATTAAGGCACAAGCTTCAGTGTCCCTTGTGGATTGACCACAGTCAGATTCCCTGAGGGCAACTGCATATACCTCCCAACCCCTGAGTTCCCATTGCAGGTTAGCTGTGCTACTTATGCTGGAATGGAGATGGTATGGTCTTTAGTACACAAACTCCTGGAGCAGCAGGTACACCATCTCAGACCAAACAGGGCAGTCGAAACATTCAAGGCTCCTCCTTTCTCATTCTGCAGAAATCTGTAGGATCTTATCTAGTCTTGGTGGTGGTTGTGTTTAAGGGGGAGGTACCAATTATACATGGGGATAGTCTATCTTTTTTTCTTAAGTTAGAATCACTTTATGCCTTTGTTTTTTATAAATTTGGGGTCACCAAAGCAGGAATGGTCTTATGTTGAGAAGTATATACTAGAGGAAGGACCAGTTCAGGGTCCAATTTTGATGTGTTCCTAGATAGGTAAAAAGCATATTAAAAGGCACTTAAAAATTTCCATTCATATCTGCTCAGATATCTTCACTCTACTATAACCAATGACATAATAATTACTTTATATATGCCAAGTGTTTTCTGAGCATAACAGATACCATTTAATTAGTTTGAATAGCCAAAGGTGGACATGGAGCTCAGTCAGAAATGGAACCTGGGAAGAGATGAAATGTCATGCAAAAGAGAGTGGATGTGATTTTGAAGTTTTGTAGGCATGTGGGAAGAGATGGAGTCTGGCAAATGGAAGAAGAGAGGAAGGGCCCCAAGACAACGTGAAGCCTGGATACCTTGTAGCATGAAGCAGCCATGGAATTGTGTCAAGTGACAGGGGGACTTTCACAACCAAGAAGAGTTGATATGTAATTTGGAGTGGATGTGAAATTCTTTTTAGAGGCAAAAGTATTTCACAAAAGCATTCTGTAGTTAAAAGCACATATGTGTAACTGATGTGTGTGTGTGTGTGTGTGTGTGTGTGTGTGTATGTAAATGAAAGGACTTTGAAGATGATCGTCCAGTTGACATAACTCAAAGCAGTCTCTGGGTATGGGGCATTGTGCTTCTGATGCTGATGACATAAGTGGGTAATCTGTCAGCTCCACCTATAAATATAAAACCCTGCTGGCAACATGAAGAGATCTGGTGAGTTTTCAATTTCCAAAGGCCGTAGAATCTGTGATCCAAACCAACATATGAAGATCTCAAAGATCAGGAAGTTTTATCGAGCATTTGGGTTCAACATTTTCTGTAATTCTTTCCCTTCTATGAAGTCTTCAAATTCCTTTTGAGAAAAAAATAATGACTTCTTTAGTCTTCTATGTAATTCTGCTTGCAAAACTTTTATGGATGTGCCTGTTGATGCCTCCCTCACCTACCTGTTCCTCAAGGCTATTCTTATTTGTTAACATTGCTTCAGGGCTTACTGCCATGTTTTGTGTAATGAATTAAATCTATTTATAGTATCAAATTTCCCTTGCTTCTCCAGCAAAGGCTGTGAACTTCTGCATTGGTCAAGGACTGGAGGAAAGTATGTCTAGTCAGAAGCAGCAGGGAATGGTATAAACTGTGAAAATATGTGCAGAAAATCCAATCTCTGCAGATAAAAATAAACCACTAACCAAAAAGTGTGAACTACAAAGACACAGTAGAGATTTTCAGTCAGAGAACCAGAGTCTCCATTCTGCTCTCTGCACCTAAATGGTGGCATCTCTCCTTCCCTTTCTTCTATCCCTTCTCCTCCCACCCTATGCTGCTGGAATTCTAGACAAAATCTGAAGTCTCCATCCTCAGTAGCCTGAAGATCTTGAGACTCACTTTTGTGGTAGGAAGAAGTAGTCAGAATGGAGTCTCAGATGCCCCTGCAGTGGGGGAGATAGGGTCCTTGTTGGACACAGACATTGCTCCTCGATGACTGTAAGTTATCTATGGTCACCATCAAATATTACATGTTGGGCTCTCTACAGGTTCAGTAGTTTTGGGGTGATTGGAAGGAACGAAAAAATAATGTACTACGAAAGTTCCATGTTGAAAATATCACTGTTTTAAATAAACAACTTAGAAATAAACTTTTAGAACTCTGTTCATCTTTTGTTTCTTTCCGTCAGAAACAGAGTTAAATTCTTAAATTGTCCCCTGTCCCTACTCTCAACCCTAGGGAGCTACTCTTACCACCCTCCGTGTTCATTGGGCATAATTGTTTTAAATCAATTTTATTCTCAGGGATGTTTATGGAAACTCTCTGTCCCTCCTTACTCTAATTTGGCCACGGGAAGATGTTCAGATTGATTGTTCAAAATCAATTTAAGGGACCATTAGTCATCCAGAGGCTAATTGCTGTTATTATCTTATTATTCATCATAATCCCAATAACACAAGAATAATGTAAAATTGAAAAGGTAAATCCAATTTGCTATGCAGTCATCAGAAAAGATCGTAGTGATTTCTGAACAGAGCCCTTGAGAGTGTGTTTCAGGTCTCTTTGCTCTAGACCATTTGGTAACCATCACTAGGGCCTGTCCTACTATCCCAGACCCAAACTGGATACTCAGATGGGAGCAATATGTGGGGTGAAGCTGTAGTGGTGGGAAGTTATGGTCCTTGTTTTGATAGATCTTTAGGTCTGTGCAAGGTAATGTACCTCATTACTACCACGACAAAGACAAAAACAAAGAATCACAAGAGAAATTTGCTAGAGTTACACCGAATAGGGGAAGAATAGCTTCATTTTTCAGGAGTCCTGGTGACTTTAAAGCTAGGTCCTGAGTGATATTCAGCACTTCATTATTGCAGCAAAGAGAAGAGAACACATTCTACCCAAAGCGAATTGCAAAACCAAGGCACTGGGCTGCTAGTGTTTCTGGGGAGGGTCCCAAAGTTCTGAGCAAAGAAAGCATGGGTCAGAAGGAGGTGGGATGGAGGAAATGTATATTTGGAGACAAAATTAGAAAGGAATACTGGCCTGGAGCTGTGATGAGCCAAGAAGTCAAACTAAGAAGTTTGGATTTTCTATTGGGGGCAAAAAGAAAGCACTTTACAGTGGAAAAAATATTAACAGAATTCTCTGACATGTAATCAGGGAGAGAACTCAGGTACTAATCTTGCAAGCTGGTTTAGATGTGGAGAAGTCTAAGAGAAAGAAATGGCAAGATATGAGTCTTGGCAAGGATTAGGGGAGATGAAGAAACCGAGTCTGTGCTCCCAAAACCTTATTGCCATGAATATTCTTTTACATGATTCTCCACAATGAAAAGAAATGTAGAAATAAAAATGAATGCATTGCAACTACAAGTCATATAGATAAATTTTGATATAGAAACTGAGTCTACAATCATGTTTCAGAAACTGTCTACAAAACAACAGAATGTTTTAAAGCTCAACATTTGGAAAACTACAGAATATACTTAGTGGTATGTACATAGTAAGTCAAAACTATATTTAAAGAAAACAAATTATAGATTGGTTGCAGTGTTTCTTTTATTACTATGCTTCATAATATATATCCTTGTGTGTTTTAATATTATATTAATAAAAAGAATCTGTTTTCCTGTAATATTCATTTGAGGATGTCATTTCCCCTTAAGCAATAAGCAAGTAATTGAGTAAAAAATCCTTCTGACCTCTCTCCTCTTCTCATCTCAATTTTCCAGATTATTCAAGAGAAATATTCTGCTTAGTTTTTATCATTTCATCATCATAATTAGTAGGCAAATATTTCTTAGGATGGCCACCACACTCTTCTGGCATTTGGGATGAGTCAACTCCTGCACACGTTTGTTGTGGGAATTTCACAGAGAATAGCACTGTGGGTTAGAAAGGTTTCCATGCTCCATTTAAATGCTCCATCCACTATCCCCATCCCTCTGGTCCTTGCTCCTGGTTTGCTCCTATAACATACACAGCATTGATGCTACAGGGCTGGCATGAGCCAGACTAGTATGTGAAGAATTTTGCAAAGTATAATTCATTGCACGTCTGTGGCGACTCTATTAGACATCACAATCTTGACTTTGTAGATAATGATCCTAGGGCTCATGGTGATAAAGTGCCCTGCCTTGTTCAGGCAAGTGGTAAATGGCAAGACCTACTTTTTAACCCAGGTAATCTGAACCCAAAGCCATGTTTATACCCACTTTGGTACCACTCTGATTATTGTACCTGTCTGATTAGTTTTGCAAACTAAACTCCTCCCTTGGATTTTGATGAACCTTTGTCATTTTCAGGAAAAGCAATCTATTCACCAGCCCACTGATGTGTCTGGACTCCTGTGAAAGGAAAAGAAGAACCAGACAACATCAGTCAAAAAAAGTGAAGACAGTATTGTAACCTAACGTATCCCAGCTTGTCACTTTTTCTGGCCAAATCCACAACGGAATATCATAGCACAGAGTATAGAAAAAAAGAGTTAAGATACGGTCTGGACCATAATGTGGGCTATTAAATGAGCTAAGGATGGAGAGATGAGAGGGGGCAGTCCAAACACAGTGTTCACAGTTGATAAACACTGTAATCTAGTTCTCTCTTGGAATAGGCATTATTTTCTGGGAAGATAAATTATCTTGAGTCTTGGCAAAAGAAGACTGAAGGATCCATATTCTGGGTAATCTGTTCCCTGGAATAAAGACTCAGCTGTGATGCTGTGTTAGGAGCAAAGCTTTGCAGAAGTAAACTAGGTTCATTAAGAACAAACATAAAGGCGGTGAATTGAGCCAAGCCAACAGAGTTCCTGGCTTCAATCAAATCTGGTGACCAAGAGAGTAGACTCCAGGGTGGACAGCCTAATCCACAGGTCACAGGCTTAATACTTCCAGGTCAATACCTGTCTCACTAACACAAGTTTAAAATAAAATGATCAGCTGGGTGTGGTGAGCATGCCTATAATCCCAGCAGCTGGGGAAGCTGAGCCAGGAGGATGGAGAGTTCAAAGCCAGCCTCAGGTAAGGCAAGATGCTAAGAAATTCAATGAGATCCTGTCTCTAAATAAAATACAAAATAAGACTGGGGACTTGGCTCAGTGGCCAAGTGCCCCTGAGTTCAATCCCAAATAACCACCCCACCAAAAAATGATCAAATTTCCCAACACAATTAGCACAATAAAGTGTTCAATAGGTAGTAGGTTAAAAGCAGAAAAAAAAGAAAAAGAAAAAAGAAAAACAACAACAACAACAAAATAAGATGTGAAGGCACAGAGAAGATTCTAGACTTAGAAAAATATTATTTTAAGCTTGTTTGCATGGAGGCATGCAATGAGGTCCACTCTGTAACATTGCTAGGTTAGGACTGATTCTTTCCTCCCTGGTACTACAGGGCAAGATCCATGGTTGACAATTCACTGGATCTTAGCATCTTGGTGGGGTTGGGGAGAGCAGAGTCAAATGCAGTCCAAAATTGGAAGTTCTCACCAAGGAGAACAGAACAAGGCCTAGAAATAAACAACTGGAAAGGTCTCCCTTGAGCCTAAATTATGATTACTGGGTTTGTTGTAGTAGTTGTTTGTATATTTGTTTAATCTCTCCAAGTTGACAAATATGGTATAAATAAATGCCTCTTTGCTCTTGGTGGATAGACACTTAATAGATGGTGAAGGTTATATTTCTATTTAACCCTACTGATCACCTTTACTTCAATGTCATTAGGCAAGTCAGGGAAAATTATTGTTATTAGGAATCTTATTACATTTGTCCACCATTCAGAAGAGCATCTTCTAGGACCACCTAAGAGCATCAGTACTCTTGGAAAAACTCAACAATAATAGGAATATTGGCAAGAGAGGGAAAGTCCTAGGTTCTGGTCCTTCCTCTCTAATGTTTTTGTGTAAATTTGACTTCTCCCACTAGGACTGGTCCTAACTGCAACCCTCCTGATTGGGATGATTACTGCAATGAGGTACTGTAATGCCAAAGAAGCTCACCAAAGACAGGAGTTAATAACAAGGGATGAAGGGAATAGAAGGCTTTGTGGAAGAAGTGTCTTTCAAGCTGGGATGCAGTTGGGTAGCTCAGGAGATTTTCAGGTCACTGAGTATCTTGGGAATGAGCCAAGACTTAAATTTTATCTTCTAAAGCAGAGAAGCAACATACTGCTAGGAAAAGAACAATTGAGCAGGTTAGAAAACATGGGATCCTGATTATCTGTGCACCCTCAGGCAAGCCATTTATATTAGCTGATATGAGTTTGAAGAATGAGGAAGTCTGGGGCAATTTTTGTGTGATTTTTTTTTTGAAAGATGCATTTTATATATATGGATATATGTGCTCAGAAGACAGGTAGCTACTTTTTCCTTTAAGTCATAAATCATCCCTTTAATTGATAATCAACTGTCCATCAAAACCAGAAGGATGCTCTTGCCTGTCAGGTGTCTGTTTCATCCCTTTTTAATTGGTTTCTGAGCATTCTGATATATTGGCATCCTTGACCCTGCCAGTTACTTACAAGAAGGGAAAGGGTGGGGGCAGACAAACAAAATGCTATCTTCAGTAGATAAATGGGGAAAAATATTTATCATTTTCTAATCTCTCCATCAAAAATTAAGGTATCAAATTAAATGCTTTAAGAGGTAATGTCAGGTGAGAGCATATAAATTGAATAAATTGAAGAATCATAGGCATGATACACATAAGCAATTATGTGTCTGTATTCTTGGAAATGAAAGGCTACATAGAAAACCAAGAAAACACCAGTTTTAGGGTCAGAAAGTCTGCATTTGAATCCCAAGCCAGTTCCAACACCAAGTGTGGCTCTGACAAATGACTTCTCTTCCTGGAGATCTGGCTTCTTGTAAGAGGGTCATAAGAATATATGTGATGTGAAATTTCTAGGAAGAGTCAATGAGATAATATATGTGAAGATGCCAGAGAAAACATTTGGCATATGAAAAGGAATTAGTAATAATGAGAAATAATGGTTTGTTTGAGTTCTCAAAATAAAAGAAGAAATACTGAATCTAAGGCAGGTTGTTGAGGCAGTTGAAGGATATTAAGGATAAATCTAAGTGAGCTGAAGTCTCATGACATTCCAGAAAAGGAAGACCAGGGTGGATCACCCTGAAACCAGAGTGTACAGTGGTTCTTGGTTCTCAGAGCAAGTGTCAGTGACTCTTCCCTCCAGGACATGCAGTTCCTTAAGCTATCGTACCTGCTTCTCTATTCTGTACTTCAGGTTTATTCTCTGCACCCATAGCTTCTGCCTGCTGAATTCTACATACTCAACTCTATAGCTGGCCAGTAGTCTCAGATGACTGATGTTTTGGCTTTAAGTTGCACATTATTTATTTATTCTTTCAGTTATCCAACCAATATTCAACATATATTTATTGTGTGCAATAATATCTTCCATGCTGGTGATGCAGCATGATGATCACTCCAGGCTGTGGAGACTTGGCATCCTACTCAGGAGACATGGACCACAGATAACCTGTTGGATTAGAGAATGATTTGCACCATTTGGGCAAATCAAGCAGTAATAGGGATAAGTGATCTAGGTGGGGGTAGGTACTTTCCATTTTTAACTGAGTAGTCAGGGAAGCTATCACTGAGAAGGTGAAATTTTATCAGAGTTGTGCAGATACCTAAGAGAAGAATATATGAAGAAAAGAATTATTGTGAAGAACTTTGCAAGACAGCAGGTGTTGAAACTATGAAGGAAGAAAAAAGCTAGAGTGGTTGGAATGAGATGAGCAGTAGGTGAGGTTAAGGAGGTAAGGCAGGGCCCAGAGTTGTAGAGAGTCTTGCAAACCATAGTAAATACTTGGGTTTACTTTGAGTGGAATGGGAAAGTGCTGAACAGAAGAGTTACTTATGGCTCCTGCATTAAGCTTAAACCTAGGTGAGGCAAAGGAAGAAGGTAATGGAATAATTCAAATCGAAGACACATGGCTCCAATGAAGGTAATAGCAGAGGAGGAAACAGGTGGGTAGATTTGGAGTCAGAGCTGCAAATATGGTGATAGATTGCCTGTGAGGTGACAGAGGTGTCACCTGAATTCCCAGGACAGATTCCCAGGTATCTGGGTGTCTGAATAGACCTTTGCCTACCACGCTCTCTCACACTGCACAGGATTATAGAGGAAATGGCTCTTTCATACAGAACAGTGGTGGCAGCCAAGCATGGGGACAGTGTGTGATCCTGTTCAGGGCTGTGTAGCTCTCTTTTCAGCAGGGGGCAAAGAGAGGGATAGTTTTCCATAGAAGCAACAGGGGTCATTCTACAGAAGGAACTGAGCTATCACCTTGTTAACATGCCTTGCTAGTAACGTAAAAGTCCTCTCATCTGCCTTATTTTCCACATCAGGATAAGATCTCTAGAGAGAGCACATAATGCAATCAAATTTACACAGCCATGTCAAGATTGAAGTAAGACCTGAACCCACGCTGTCCGTCTCTATTTTTCTTTCTTCACTGTGTTCCAGTATTTGCCCTGGAGTATGGATTTCCCCATTGCAACTTTAATTTTTCACATTACAAAATCTCCAAGTAATGGTCTTTGTTCTCCATGTGAGAACAAGTCAAGTAAGTGTGCCGTGGTTTTGAGTGTGACTCCACTGTCTTCCCAGAAGGGTTCAGACCAAAGACCTGCCAATTAGTAATTATGTGTTATTGGTCCAGTTACTCCATTGCTCTGAGCCCTGGGATTACATGGGGCTTTTGTTTAAAGTCACTAAGAAAATGTGTGTGACATGCTCAGCATATTACCAATACCCATATTAAATTCCTTAAAAAATGTGTTAAGGCTATTTGCTATTATTAGTGGTAATTTCCGTATCTTGGTTGGGTAGATGAATAGAAACACAAATGGATAAAGGAATATTCTGTGACATCTCTTTTTGGAAAAGCCACCTTCCCTCATTAAGGATTTCTGGTTCTTTGATGTGTTTTGGCACCCTATCTAAAAGGGTGGGGATTCCAGTTTTAAGTATACCTAACACATGCTGGGTTGTCTGAATAGAATGGCTACAGCAGAGGAAATGGCCAATAATGTTAAGAACACAGTCTAACAGAAATGTCTCCAGCTGCAAGATCATCAGGCCCGGAAATTATTTACGCTATTGTTGATCTAGAATCCACTACTACAATTTTAAAATTAATTTAGTCTAATTACCCCCACTTAATAAGATAACTTGTCAGTTATCACCACTCCCATAATCTCCTGCATTTCCATCTCTTTTAGCCTGAATTATCCTCTTCTAAGCTTGTTTTTAATGTATTGCCAAAAAAAAATCCTTGGAGGTATAATTAACTTTTTCATTCAGAATCCTAATTTCCTCTCCATCTCTGTTACTGCAGTATTTAAACTATTTATTATGCAAACTTGCAGAACTTAAACTATGAATTATGTACAAATCTATGAATGCAAGCTCTGTCCTAATCATGGCATTTCGATGCCTTTCTAGTTCAAGGTAAGCAAACTTGTGGGAAATGAAAGCTGCAATTCACAAATGGACTTACATCTAAGAAGAAGAATTTTAAAGGATGATTTATCTATGCCGGTTAGTATTTTTTAATCATTTAAAAATGTGCATTACTTAACTCATATCAGTTTTAATTATTCCTCTTGCAAATGATGAAGATTTTGGTGTGAACTTTTGTAAATAAGTCTAATGACCAACTTACTTCTCCAACCCTTCATTCACTCATGCACTCCTTTTCCAGCTCATCAAATATTACTGAAGAACAACTGAGGGTTGACTGAGCTAGTCACAGAATTGAACAGTCAATGTGACATACTCAGTACAGAGGGCAGGAAATCTGGTCCGGAGTATTTCATGCTAAGTTCAAGAGTAAGCTGTAAGAACCAGATGGGCAAACACTGGGTGCAAGCATTTATATCGGTGCACTTCTGTGCATGTTGGAAGGGTTGGGCAGAATTAAAATGGGCAGATGACATGCATGTGCACAGGCTAGAGCCTCCAATGCAGCAGGACCTATTCAACGATCATTAAAAAAAAAGAAAAAAAGTATGGTTAAAACTGAGAGATTTAAGAGAAGCAAGAAATAAGGCATTAGAGTAAGCAATTGAGAACCATATGTTTATATCATTTACATTAACTACTTGGTATCCTTTAACTTGTCTTTCCAGAGGCAATAGTTTAAAAGGTCATGCTAGAATCTAGAACATTTGTCAGTGGTTTATCTAACCCTTGAGTCCTGGCCATCTGGGCTGCAGCCTCCTTCCTTTGCCACAGCCCAGTAGCCCTTTCACTGAAACCGAGTGAAGTAAATAACACGCTAGACAGCACCTCTATGCTGATGGATGTGGGCTTCATTTACACATGACTCAATGTTTTCAGAAGAGAAAACCTACCCTGATTCCAATAGTGCAGCGACCTAGAGCATGACACAGAGAAAACCTCACTAATATTTGCCAAGGAAAAGAATGCACGAATGAAAGAATAAGGGCTAGTGAAGAGGATCCCAGAAAAATAGGAAATAGGCTCAGCTGGAGGTCATGCAAATCTGTCCTCTATCACTTACGGAAAGCTACCCTTTCTGTCCAGAAGTTTAGTGTGCACCGCTGAAAAACAAATAGGGTGATAAAATTAATCACTCAGCTAGCATTCATGATGGATATTTTGTTCTAAAATCTCAGAACGAGTAGTCCAACTTCTTAAAATGATATTCCTGAGATAAAACTTGATGTTGAAGAAAACATTTCTTGGCAACTTGCCTAATAACATTGAAGGCAATTAAAACTAAAGTATTTTTTTTTCCTTGGAATCACATTCTATTGCACCAGCTGTGGAGTTTATTTGTTTGTTCAAGTTCGCCCAGTTGGAGTTAATATCTTTGCTTTATATCCTTATTGCACTTTCTCAGTCCCTTTGTTGTAACACTTGTAACAGTCTGGCTAATATTAAGATTGTTTGTGTACATGCCTGTCTCTCCTATTGAATTAGAGCCCCCTAAAGGCAGTGACTGCTCTTATGATCTCTCTGTCCCCCACTGTGCCTAGCATTGTGCCCAGCATGTCATAAAGACTCAGTGAATATTTATTGACTCCAATGGACTCACATCTCTGCAACTCGGCTCCATTTAAATTTTTGAAATGGTTTCAATTTGTTTTCTGTTGACATTTTCTTTATAAGAGTAGAAATTAGCTTGCAGTTTACAAGAAGGTTTGCAACTGAATTTACTTTTTGGTAGTTGTCAAAATATTTAATGAAACAATAGACAAAAATTCGAAATGAAATCGAAAGGTAATGGTGAAAATAGGATTAACCTACACTAGTAGCAGAGGTTGCAACAATAAGAGATGTTTGTACTCCAATTGTGTAAGAAATGCATATAAGAATCTCTTAAACTTAACCATGCCTAATTTAAACTATACTATAATATCTTCAAATGGTTCTCTGTGCTTGCACACAGATCAGTTTCTAAAATGGGATAAGTTATATTAGTTACATATTATATTTGGAAAAGAAACATATGTGAAAATTCAGAAGACTTAATTTCTATTCTCTACTTCTCCCTTTACTAGCTGAGTGATCAGGAGGAAGCAAGTCCACTCTTTTTTTTAAATTTATTTAATCTTGATTCATGGTTGAGATATGAGGTGTCCCCCAAAAGTTCATGTGTGAGACAATGCAAGAAGGGTTTAGCAGTAAAATGATTGGTTTATGATAATTTTAACCTAATCAGTGCATTGATGCCCTGCTATTGATTAACTGAGTGGTAACTGTAGGCAGTTACTGTAATCAGTCACTGGGGGTCATACCCTTGGGATTTATATTTTGTCCATGGTGAGGGGAATCTCTCTTTATGCTTCCTGGTATCCATGTCCTGAACCACTTGCCTCACACACTCTTCCCCCATGACTTGTGCCTCACCTTGGGCCCAGAGCAATGGAGCTAGCCATTTATGGACTGAGGCTTCTGAAACCAGGAGACCCCCAAATACACTTTTCCTCCTCTAATTGTTCTTGTCAGATCTTTTGCTCAAAACAGCAAAAATGCAAACTAAAACATCAATCTATTTAACTCATGTACTCATTGATCTATATGAAAGGTAACAGTTATCCTTAATGATTATATGATAATTAAGAGTATACACTCTTCAATTTGATTTTAAGAGTGGAAAACTCTGAGTTCCCTCACTAATTAGATATAGGACTTTGGGAAAATTCTTTAATATTTGTATATTTTTTTCATGAGATTTAGATAATAACAGTACCTTTTTCAAAAAGTTAGTGTAGAGATTCAATACCTTAATTATTGGTATAAAGTCTACTAAGTAATACGTCTTTCATGAATTTTAACTATTTTTATACATCTACTGCATTGTAGTAAGAATCAAATAAGATAATTTTGCCAGGAGTTTTATAAGTGACAAAGTATGCAAATAAATGGACAATTATTAATAAAGTGTTTACATGTGGTAATTAATTCACCTTTTTTTCCCTCTTTTCAAAAGAAAATGAGACTCTTGTCTCATGAATGAGTTGAAAATTGTCCATAAGAATATGCCAGAGACATAAGGGCATAACTTTAAGACTTCAAAATTCAAGCAATAATAATATAATAATAAGGAACATATAAACAACAGGCACATGCTATTTCTAGAAAAGGTCCAAGTTCCATTATGCATCATTGCCACCAACACTGAGCCTTGAGACGATTCTGGGGAATTGGTGGCATGAACATGTTATGCTGAACAGAACTGGGATCAGTAAATATGCAGGATTTGGAGAATGTTATCAAGTCTCAGCTTCTGTCATGATCCTTAATAAAAGGGATGCAAGGAATAGCTTCTCCTTTAAGTCAAATGAAAACCCAGGAACCAGTAGGCAATTCCAGTGGATGGTCAACACCAATGTTTAGGGACCTCCAGATGTCAAAGATCTCACGGGTCATAATTGTGAATGTTCTCTATCTTGCAGTGAACTTAAGAGTGGGAGATTTACAGTAGGAAGACAAGAAGGGCTGCATTCTGTTTCCTGATCAAAAGTGGACTCCCAGGTGCAACTATCCTTTGGAGTATGGACTAGGTATTTCTGCACTTTCCAACAACCCTCCTTGAGGTTTCTCCCAAAGCTCAGAACTCCAGTGAGCAGTCAGTCAATCAAAACAAGACAAACAATGGGGCTTAGAGCTAGATGAAGAAGAAAAGTGGAGGAAAAAAACAAAAAACAAAAAACAGGGATCTGAAGGAGAAATTAACTCATTCAAAACAATAAAAAAGTCACGTATATTTTGTATATCATATATATAGTATAAAATATAACTGAAAAATATGGGACAGAAAGACAAATTATGTCATATACCATATGATCTTAATGAAAGAACCAAGAACTTGACATAAACATATTTAACATATTTAATACCATGAAGTGTCATTTTTTCAGTATTCAATATGGAAAAGAGAAACATCAAAAGATAATATATGAAAGAATGAAAATCAGAAATACAATTATGAGTGATTTTGAGAAAAAGTACATGACATTTAGAAATCATAGATGCATGTAGCAATTTAATTTTGATGTAAGATTTATTTAATCATATCAATATAATTCTCTAAAACAACATAAGGGGAAAATTTGATGGCTACATTAAAAAAATTTAAAAGGCATTTAAGACATTCACAAATCAGTCTTTATAGAATATAGTTATATCAGAATTGAACAAAATTATTCAATGTTCTATCAGGAAGATGAAAGAAATAACTGCTACGTCTATTAGCACTCAAAGATATCTCAGATATTCTAGCAAACACCAAAAAGCATGAAAATCCAACAATTTGCGCATTGAATACTTGAGGACAAATTATTTAATATTTAATTATTTAATAAGATCATATATCTAGAGAACCTAAAGTTTCAGAAAGAAGAAACTTGTAGAAATAGTAAAATAATTTTGTAAGGTGGCTAGATATAATATATATATATATATATATATATATATGCACATATTCATTCTAGCAATAAACAACTTAAAGGAGCAATGCAAAAGTAATAAAGCTAGCCACAAAATTATAAAATGAGTAGAAATAACTTTTAACATGAAAGGAACAAGATCCATAATTAGAAAAAGGCTATGTAATGTTATTGAATAAGCAAAGAAAATGGAAGACTGCTAAGGAGGATGATGATATAATACGAAAATAGGTCAATTTCCAAGTGCTTAATATAAAATATTAAAATACTATATAAAATTAAGTCATTTATAATTAGAATAAAACTACATGTTTTACCTATCTTCCTATTAATTATCTATTTTTTTTTGCTAATTTATTTTATTTTTTTTATTTTATTTTTTTTTATTTACTTATTGATTCATTGAACACAAATGGAGTACAGCTATTGTTTCAAGGGTTGTACACAAAGTAGAGTCACACCATCTGTGCTTTCATGCATGTACACAGGGCAATGATATCTGTCACACACTCTGTTATTGATTTTACTCCCCACCCGCCCCCACCCCTCCCTTCCCTCTATGCTAGCTATCTTTCCTCCATTCTTGCCATCTTTCCCTCCCACATTATGCATCATCATTCATTTATCAGAGAGACCATTCGGCTTTTGGATTTATGGGATTGGCTGATCTCACTTAGCATAACAGTTTCCAACATCATCCATTTACCTACAAATGTCATAATTTTATTCTTCTTTATGGCTGAGTAATATTCCATCGTGTATATATACCACAGTTTCTTTATCCATTCATCTACTGAAGGGCATCTAGGTTGATTCCACAATCTAGCTATTGTGAATTGAGCAGCTATGAACATTGATGTGGCTGCATCACTGAGGCAATCTGATTTTAAGTCCTTTGTGTATAAGCCAAGGAGTGGGATAGCAGGGTCAAATGGTGGATCCATTCCAAGTTTTCTAAGGAATCTCCACACTGCTTTCCAGAGTGGCTGCACCAACTTGCACTCCCACCAGCAATGTATGAGTGTACCCTTAACTATACTACAGAGCAATAGTAACAAAAACAGCATGGTATTGGTACCAAAATAGACAGGTAGATCAATGGTACAGAATAGAGGACACAGAGACAAACCCAAATAAGTACAGGTATCTCATACTTGACAAAGGAGGCAAAAACATGCAATGGAGAAAAGACAGCCTCTTCAACAAATGGTGCTGGGAAAACTGGAAATCCATATGCAGCAAAATGAAACTAAACCCATATCTCTCACCCTGTACAAAACTCAACTCAAAGTGGATCAAGGACCTAGAAATCAGACCAGAGACTCTGCACCTAATAGAAGAGAAAATAGGTCCAAATCTTAATTATCTATTGATCTGTTACCTCTATTAGCTGAAGAAGACATTCAGAAGTGGTATTACAGTTCACATAATATTCTAATTAATATACACCAAAGGTATCCAAAGGAGAACAGCAAAGTTTGCCTTGCCTTGCTAATATTGGAACATGTTATAACAACTCTGTGTTCAACTCAAAGTCACATTGGAATAAGAATAGAAAATACATCAGTCTCTGAAGGCTGATAATAGCTTTTCTATTCTGACAGATTATCCAATCTTGGTAAATCTGCCATATTTTAGATAACATGCCACGTGTACTCCAATTTAAGAAGACCTTTCCATGTACCATTCCTCCTAGTTCAAATGCTAACCATTAGATACACACACAGAATGCTCTTCAGCATCATCCAGGTGTCCATTAAAGAGAAGAATGGAGAAACTTTAGATTATGTAGAGGGAAATGAAAGGGGGAGGAGGTGGGGTATGAAAAATGGTGAGAGATATCATTACCCTATGTACATGTATGATTAACACTAATGACATGAATGTACATCATGCGCAACCATAAAAATGAAAATTTGTGCCCCATATGTGTACAATGAATCAAAATGAAGTCTGTAAAATAATGTTATTTTAGTAAAAGAGACATCTCTGGACTCTCAACCTCAAAGAGCACCCTCTGCCCTTTGTTCCCTATTTTACCCTATTATTCTCAAACCCTGACTTATACATTTAGTTAATTAGCTTGTTGTTGTTTTCTGTTTTTCCCTGTTGAATATAAACTCGATGACAATGGGTACTTAAGATTTGTTTTTTGTTCTTGTTCCACATTATAATTCCAGGACTTAGAAAATTTCATGGTGCAAAATATATATTCAATATCCTAAAATAAGTCACAATATTTATATGAGAATTTAAAATGGAACAAAGGCAGCGTTTCAATGTGGGGGAGAGGGATGGTTGAACTAAATAGAGCTGGCACAACTGGCTACCCATCTGGAAGAAAATTAAGTTGGAGCCTGTCTTGCATCATAGAAAAAATAAATTCCAGATGGTTTTGAAGCTTAAATACAAAAATAAATGATTAAATAAATAAAACAAAAGTATCACAATACATTATAAGCACAGGGGTAAACTTCATAATTGAGAAAAGAAAAATAGATGATAAAAAAGAGATACTTGTTTGTTAAAAAAAAGAATATATAGGTAATCATTATTATCTCTGTATAGACAACAAATGTATTATTTATGTAAGATGGAAATATGTATATATGCACATATATAAACATAATAAGTAGATTTACATAAGACTACAGGAAATAAAATATTTACCAACTTGATGACAAAGAAAGAAGATTTGAGATCATTTATTAAAAATTTATTGCAAATGTAAAGAAAAAACTAAGGATAAGCATATATCATTTTCAATATCAAGTCTCATCATTTTCAATAGTCAATGACGATATGAAGGAGTTCATACCATCTGTAGCGAAGAAAATAAGTACATTTTCATCCATGAGATCAGTAAACTTTACCCATTACATCTCATTTTCTCATGTTAGGTCACCTATAAAAAGCCTTGAAAGCTTTATAGGTCACCCATAAATTTGCTGAATTTAAGTTTTCACAGGTATCCTATAGATAGGATGATGGGGTATAGTGAGTTATGACATAATATTTTGTAGTGGCAGTACAGGATAAAATGCTACCATCCATTGTATGAATTTGAATTGCAACAGAACTTCTGGAGAGCAATGTGGCACTGTCAATAAAAATTAATATTGCACATCCTTTACATGTTAATCAACTTTGGTGGCAATAACAAAGAATCCCCCAAATCACAATGATGTGGAAAAACTGAAATTTATGAAAAGTCTGAGGATCCTCTGTGACTCTGGTGTAGTTGGTTAGGGTTTCTCTCTATGGGAACCAGGTTCAAGGCAGTCACTGTTGAGGGACTGTTCTTGTGAGGAAGCAAAAAATGCAAGAAAGTGTTAAGATTTTTCCATTCAATGTCATATCCTGTTGATTCTAGCAAGTGCAAAATCTCTGAGATGGGAAGTGCACTCAATCCAAAGGCATGAGTAAGAGGAGAGTGAATACTCAGTATAATAAGGCATCTATCAGACTGTTCAGCCCAGACTGTTCACCGAATCGATCCTATGCAAATCATACATGAACATTTATCTGTGCAGAAAGCTGAATAGTGTACCCGCAAATGTCTAAGACCTAATCTCCTGAGTCTTTGTATATGTAATATTAAATGGTGAAAGGGACTTTGCATGTGTGATTAAATTAAGGATTTTGAGATTGGGAAATCATCCTGGGTTAGCCGTGTGGACTCAAAGTCATTACAAGTATTCTTAGGAGGGAGGAGAGGAGGATCAGTTGGTGGGAGATTTATGATGGTGGAAGGAACAAGTTAGAGTGATGTCAGCAAGGTGCTAATGCTCAAGAAAGGGGAAGCTTCTAGAGATGAAAAATAAATAGGAAACAGTTTCTACCCTAGAACCTCTAAAAGGAACTGTCAACCAATTTTAGGTTTTTTAATCTCTAGTAGTGCAAGAAAATGATTTTTAAACTACTAATCTGTGATAATTTTTTTTACAATAACAATATGAAAGTCATACTCCTATATTTGCTAATTGCCTATATTTCTTGTTCTATAAAGTGTCTGTCCTGTTCCTTGGCCCGTTTATTGTTTGGGTTCTTCATATTTTTGGTGTAAAGTTTTGTCAATTCTTTAGAAATTTTGGAGATTAGTGCTCTATCTGAAGTGCATGTGGAAAAGATTTTCTCCCACTCTGTAGGCTCTCTTTTCACATTATTAATTGTATCCTTTGCTAAGAAAAAGCTTTTTAGTTTGAATCCATCCCATTTATTGATTCTTTGATTTCTTGTGCTGTGGGAGTCTTGTTAAGGAAGTCGGGTCCTAAGCCAACATGAAGACTTGGGGTCTATTTTTTCTTCTTTTTGATGCAGGGTCTCTGGTCTAATTCCTATGTCCTTGATCCATTTTGATTTGAGTTTTGTTTAGGGTGAGAGAGAGAGGTTTAGAAAAATGCAAATTAAAACAACTCTAAGATTTTGTCTTACTCCAATTAGAATGGGTATTATTAAGAACACAAGGAATAATAGATGTTGGCGTGGATGTGGGGAAAAAGGCACACTTGTACCTTGCTGGTGGGGTTGCAAATTGGTGCAGCCACTCTGGAAAGCAGTATGGAGATTCTTCCGAAAACTTGGAATGGACCCACCTTTTGACCCAGCTATCTCACTCCTTGGCCTATACCCAAAGGACTTAAAATCAGCATACTACAGTGATGCAGCCACATCAATGTTTATAGTAGCTCAATTCATGATAGCTAGATTGTGGAACAACCTAGATTCCCTTCAACAGATGAATGGATAAAGAAACTGGTATATACACAATGGAATATTTTTCAATCATAAAGAGAAAAAATTATGACATTTGCAGGTAAATAGATGGAATTGGAGAAAATCATGCTAAGTGAAATCAGACAATCCCAAAAAACCATAGGCTCAATGTTTTCCTTGATAAGTGGATGATGATACATAATGGGGGTGGGTGGGTGAGGGGTAAGAAAAGAATAGAGGAACTTTAGATTATGTTGAGGGAAATGAGAAGGGGAGGGGCAGGGATATAAAAGATGATGGAATGAGACAGACATCATTACCCTATGTACATGTATGATTACATGAATGGTGTGAATCTACATCATTGTACAACCATAGAAATGAGAAGTTGTGCCCCATTTGTGTACAGTGAATCAAAATGCAGTCTATAAAAATAAAAATAAAGAAAATTCTCCCTCACCTATGTCCTAACAGTGTAGATCCATTATTTATTATGCAAACATCAGAACTTACACAAACTAAGATGGCTATGACATCACTAGGTGATGTAATCTTATGAATCACGGTTGCATATCTGTTGTTGATTGAAATGTCATTATGAAGTGTGCACATGCACACGCACACACACACACACACACACACACACTCACTCAAGGTTGCGTATTATGACGTGGTTGATCAGGCCAAAAGATAGAAACAAAGCAAATCCATTTGTTATTAGAAAGAAGTTGAAAAATCACAGCACACTATGGAATATGTCTAAATCATAGAATGTGATTTAGGAATAAAAATATGAAATATAACTTCAATGATTTATTTGGAGTATATTCTGAGTGGTAAGGCTGGAAACAGACGTGATATCAAAAACATATGTAATGTGATCCTATTTCTATAATGATTCAGGGTGGGGATATTCATTTTTATGAAATGGAATGATGTTATTTACATTACTCTGCATGTCTGCATTATATACGCACATATGTAAACATGTAATTGTAAATATTTTTGATATATAATGCATGTATAATTTAAATATAATTTAAAAATATATAATGATGCATGTCCATGTGTTGCCCTGGTTACCTGGGGAGCACACTGATGATGATAAACTAGTTGGAGGGAAAAGAAGGGAAATGAGAAACCTGAACTTTAAAAAAAACTGCAAGATATGATTTCAATAATATAAAATTATGTATGTAATCATATATTCATTAAACAGTTATGTGCTATAAGCTTCTACATTACCTTGTAAGACTATCTACGGTGTATTTTTAATTGGTGGGATGTGGGAAATGTAGAGATGAAGTATAAGGTAAATAACATGGTAATATTTTTCTTATAAATTAACAAACATAAATGTGCACTTACATATGACCCCTGTGTACTATTCCTGTTAACAGATTTCTGTGAATCTGTAATTCTCTCAAAATAAAAAAATTTGTAAAAAAAGAAAAACAAGGACTATGGGTATAATTCAGTGGCAGAGCTCTTGCTTAGCCTGCTTCCAGCTCTGGGTGGGATCCCCAGCATGAAAACAAAACAAAACAAAACAAAAAAATTCTTAAATGTGTGCATGTGCAAGGGCATCTAGGTTGGTTCCACAATCTAGCTATTGTGGATTGAGCAGCCGTGAACCTGGATGTGGCTGCATCACTGTAGGATGCTGATTTTAAGTCCTTTGGGTATAGGGATGGCTGGGTCAAATGATGGGTCCATTCCAAGTTTTCTGAGGAATCTCCACATCGCTTTCCAGAGTGGCTGCACTAATTTTCAACCCCACCAAGGTAAATGGATGAAGTTGGAGAATGTCATGGGAGGTGAGATAAGCCAATCTCCCAAAACCAAAGGCCGAATGATCTCTCTGATAAGTGGATGATGATACATAATACAGGGTGGAAGGGAGGCAAGAATGGAGGAAGGATGTATTTCAAAAAGGGAAAAGAGGTGTGGGGTTGGGGTGGGGGGTAAGAATAATATCAGAATGAGACAAACATCATTACCCTATGTACATGTATGATTACACAAATGGTGTGACTCTACTTTGTGTGCAATCACAGAAACAATAGCTGTATTCCATTTGTGTACAATGAATCAAAATAGATTAATTTTAAAAATGTTTGTGTGCAAGTACTTGCAAAGGCCAGTATGATAGAAAAGACATGTGAATGAATGGTTACTTTTGGGTACCTCAAAAAGGTAGAATTGGAGGTAGCTAATTAGGTATACTTTGACATTTGTCACAACACTGTATCATGAGTATAAATAAAGATGACTTTTCAGAACGATTAAGTTTTTTGTTGAAATTTGAAATAATGATGTGAGCATACATTTTTTTTCTAGGCGTTTTCTTCCTTTTATTTTAACTATGGGGTTATTACCCTTATTTATCTAACAAGAGTTGATGACCCATGTTAGTGTAATCTCAGGATTATTTAGCATTACTTAATGCAAGAAATGTTTACTGATAACTTTTACAAGTTAACTATCATAACAGGCAATTTTTATACAGTGAAGATTTCCATCTCTTTCACTTGAAGTGCTTAAGCTCCATTAGGGGTTCAAAAATGGAGAGAGAGGACTACTAACAGATTTCCAACCTCAGCCCATCACAGTCCAGCTTTAGAGATGTCACAAGCTCTCCTCCAAAGAAAAATCAGAGAAAGCAGATGTAGTTTGACATAACTTCTATTTTACGTTTTGTTCATCACAGAAGTAACAAATTCTCATATTTTTTAAGAAACTAGAAAGACTCAGAAAAGTTGACATAGGAAATCACAAACATTCTGGGTTCTTTCCTTTTAGTCTTTCATAATAAAATTACATAATAAAATTATATTTATGTAGTAAAATATAATGGAACCTTATTTTTATATTGTGTTTTTTTCTATATTTAAATTAGAACATTAAATTCCATGTGAGTACAAATTTTCCGTAACTCGTTTTTTCTAGCACTCTTAGAATCATCTTTTCTTTCTATTTTTAAAGGCTTTGTTGAAGTGCAATTAATATACAAAGAACTGCACATATTTAATGCATGCAAATGATGAGCTTGTACATATGCATATACCTGTGAAAACATCACTGTCATCAAAGTAATAAACATACCTATCACCTCTAAACATTTCCCCTAAATCCTTTTTTTTTTGTTGTTCATGTGATTAAAACTCTTAATTTGGCACCAATTCTCTTAACATGTTTTTAGTGTGCAATTCAATGTTGTTAACAGTAGTTAGCTATAGGCACTATGTTATATTCCAGGTTTCTAAAGTGAATTCATCTTGCATGAGGGAGTCTTCACACTCATTGAACAGAACCTCTTGTTATCCAATCCCTAGGCCTGGTAACCTCTACTCTAGTCTTTTCTTTTATGAATTCAACTATTTCAATACCTTATTTAAATGGAATGATGCAGGATCTGTCCTTCTGTGACTAACTTATTTTCTTAACATAATGTCACAATTTATTGCTTTGTGAAATTGTTCAATTTCATGCATGCAAATTGGATGTCCTCCTTCGCCATGCCAATGGGCTGGTGGTGCCCAGGGACAGGGACTAGCGAAATCATTGCTGGCCTTCACCTTGACTGAACCATCCCTCTGCTGCCCTATATGAAATGTTTTTACACGTTTTCACTGTTGTGAATAAAGTGCTGGTAAATATCTTACTGCAGAAAATTTTCTTTGAATCTAGGAATGTGGCATTATGATTTGCCCCTAGAAGTAAAATTATTGGGTCAAAGGGGAAAAATTATTTTAAGAACTCTGATACCTCTTGCCAGTCACACAAATGAGATGAAGAAGATTGCCAACCTCCAGAATTCACAATCAATCCTTGTGACCTTGATGTTAAAATATGCCAAAATAAGAGGCTGGCAACCACACAAACAAATTTTGTGTTTCCAAATATTTCAGTACAGTAGATAAGACTCAAGTGAAGCTAACTTACCACCAAAGAGAGAAGAAATATGACATTTATTTACTTGGGGTATATGCTACATCAAATACCACATTATATTTGATATTTCATTTATCACATATATTATTAGATCCTCCAATCAATACTTGACCAATAAAGTTTTGCACAAATAAAAGACTATAGTTTATGTAATTCTTTGATTCGCATGATTTCATTTATGACCAACAAGTTTTATCACTCTAAAAATGTGTTTTCATTTGTCTGTTTTTCCCCTGAGTTCTCTCATTCAATAAATGTGTAGTAGCTGATTTTTCAGAATGATGTAAAAAAAAATAATAACTTCAAGTGTGATTTACATTTGAAAAAGGAGGGAAGGAAAGAAAGTCAGTGAAGATGTTTTAAGGGAACTTTATGAAAGCTTTTGAAGCTTTGAAAGACGATTTCCCCTCCTCCTCAACAATTTCCGACAAAAGCTCAATTTAGTACTTCGCCTTCCCACTGGTGTCCCTTTAATTTTATGGGACCTTATCTTGCCTTCTTTTCTGATATCCCAATGAAAGAGAAAACCAGACAATGTGACTGTACTGATCTGAAATGCTTCCTTCTCTTGTTCCCCTCCCACCTCCTCCTCATCTCTAGGCATTCCTCTGAGAAATCCCGTTCTTTCTGATGATGGAATTCCGTTATTGCAGTTTACACTGTAGCTATTCTATGCAGGGTGATGAAAAATTCCTGGACTTACAAAACCCACAGAGCATATGGATGAGAGAGAGAGAGAGAAATAGAGAGAAGGGAGGGAGGAAGGGAGAGGGAAGGGAAGGGAAGGGAAGGGAAGGGAAGGGAAGGGAAGGGAAGGAAAGAATATCTTAAAGATTAATAACAGTCAAATTCCATCCAGGATATTAGTGACCAAATATAAATAATGATCATTCAAGGAAAGCATTGAAATACATCTTCAAGAGATACAAATAGAGTCTTGCAGATTGTTCAGGGTCTGAGTTTGTAGAACAGAATACAGTAGAAATATGGTAAACTTCAGATGTTTGGTGCTACATAGATCAAGTTCTATAGTGATAATAGCAATAGCTATTTAGCTATTATATTTACATATATATAATATTACATATTATATTTACATTTGTATATAAATATATTTATATTTATATTTATATTTATTATAGCTTCCTACTTTCTATGAAATATACTACTTTGATGGATTTGAAGTGCAACCAGAGCAAAACATTGAGACCTTATAAAATCCCTGTATGGCAGGCACCTGAGTTATTTATTCATCTTGCAAAAGACCAAACCCTGAGGAGTTACTGGTTGCTCAGAATGACCCAGTTAACACTGGAGCCTGGATTATATCCAGGGTTTGTGAATAAAGATCCATTTTTTCTTTTTCCCCATTGCACCCTTCCAAATTGCGAAGGAGGAGACCATTTATATATAACTCCAATATCCATGAACCAGTCACCATAATCTTTGCTGAATTAGGGAAAATGCACCAGCAGGTCTAGAGAGAGGATGGGGTATTAGAGAAAAAACAAATGTCCTTCTTATTTTCAAAACATGGAAATAAGTTAAGTTTGACAAACTACAGGACGTTGATTTTGACACCCACCCGAAACACAATTTTAGAACAATGAATTGATGGAAAGATTGGGAAGTCCCTGAGAGCTGGGATGACTTATCCATCTTTTGTTATCTGGGGCTGGGCATGGCAATAATTGGCTCACTATAGTTTCACTAGGCAAAAGTCCTCTTGGGGAGTGTCTTTGGATGCCTAGAGGGATCATAGCTGCTTAAATTTCTCATAATCTTTATCAACCTAGTCCAGGTATTTATGTGAATACATGTAGGATGCTTGCTCTAAGAACAGCTTCAGGAGAAGTTTCTAGCACTCAGTCCTTCCAAATTAATTGCTGCCTCCATATAGAATTTTTGGAGGTGCCTCTGTGTTAAGCCAACCTCATTTTCTCCTTATATTAAGTTTACTAGACCAGAAAAAGTTAGTAGATAAGATGTGTCTGGACCAGAGCAAGACATTTGTCAAATGTCTTTCCTTATATCCATGTGGAAAAGGCTAGCATAATTAGAAGAGCTTGTGACTGGCTGAATGATTTTATCCAAATGGATTCATATGAGTCTAGAGTGAAATTTCTAGTTGGGTGCTTTGAGAGGAGGTAGAAAGTAAATTCACCTTTTCTGTTTTCATTTTTATTTCACAAGGATAATAATGATATTAATGAATATTGTTTCTGTTTTTGTTTGTTCAATTAGGAAAGTTCCCCCAGCTTCCATCTTCTTTGAGGAAGTCTCCTTTCCTTCAACCCAAGGCATCCTAGGAGCACAATCAACATTGTTATTTCTATTCATCTGATAAGAAAAATAGTTGTATGATCCGCACCTGACCAATTAGAAAAAACTGTCTTCCCTGGACCGAGGGACGAGTGGCATCCTACACTGTATTTCAAAGGCTGTTCTCTATTAAGGACTACCTTCACAAGCTAGCAAAGTCAGGCCTTATTCTCCTCTAGTTTTCCGGGAAAGAAACTGAGGTGCAGGAGAGTTCCTTCCATTTGCTCAAGGTCACCCATCTAAAATTTCTGAGCGCGGACTCATATCCTGTGACATTTTGTTTTCCAAGCTCTTCACCCAGGGTCAGTGTTTCCATTAGGCATAGTAGGCACAAAGGCACTTTTAGGGGACCATAAAAATGTTTTTATTTTGATTGCTTTTTAAATAAAAAGAAATATAGTAATACTGAATGTGTGATAATGAATTCAGCCTGGATCATATCCATCTTTTCATCCATGGAGCCACAAAACATATTTATACATTTTTATGGGAGAAGGGGCTCACTCTGGCAAAATACCTAGGACATATAAAAGGCATAGCATAGCCCGCCCTCCATGCCCAGCCCACTTTCTCACACCACGTCAGGTAGAAGAGGAAGTGTGCATGTTTTGGAGTTTGGAGTTTTCTTTGAAAATGATCAGGAAGCCAAATAGATGAACATTTCCCTTTTAAAACCCCAAGAAATCTGAATGTAGCAACCATACCAGCAACAGCTGATATTTGTGTTATTCTTTACAACTAAAAACTGTAGGTTTTGAATTCTAATGCACTTCTGTCCAAATCCAAGTCCCATCCTTTCTCAGATGGTCTAAAGCCTGAAGTTCACCTGTCTTTATGCCAATAAAATCTCAAAATGTGCATTTTAGTCATTTTTAATGGAAGAAAATGGCTGTGAAGATATAAGAAGTTACTTAGATTCCCTGAGCTCTGTATCCTAAGTGGAGAGACACAGATTAAACATCCCAAGTTACAGAACAGCTACCAGGTGTTCAGCAAATGGTAAGTATGTCTTTATGTATCTCATTGTAGACATGAGAAACCAGTTTCACATAGCAAAAACAAATTGCTCACAATCACAAACAGCACAGTTCATATTTGGTAAAGTCATTGAAATGGAAGAGGCTTCTATGAAGATGAGGCCATCAGAAGTTATATTAGTTTTCACGTTGCTGTGAGAAGACAAGGATGAACATAAATTCAAGAGAAAAGTTCTGCCACCTCCCAATCCCATCCTCATCTCCACTATTATTTCTGAGCAGCCAACTTGTATTATTGAGCCTCTCTCCTATCTGTCTTTGATAGCATCTTGGGGATTTCACACTGATGATTTTTTTGTTCCATTGGGAAATTTCCAAGGAGACCAGGAGATAGAAGTCACATTTTTAATGCAAATATTTCTCCTTTACCATTTCTACCACAAAAAAAAAATCCACCAACTTAATAATTATGGTTACTTAAAGCAGAGGAGATTTCAGTTATGAGGTAGTAATAATAATTGCCACATTAATAAAAAAGAATATTCATCCTTGATCTATCATGCTATATACTTTGCAAAATACTTTTGAATGTAATTTTATTCAATCTCAGTGATACTGGAAAGAAGGTAAGGCAGGTATTATTCTACCTAATTTATAGATGAGAACTTTGGAGCTCAATTAAGTGAATTGATTGCCTAATATCACACAGTCCTGAACAGAGCCTCATCTCCAAGACTTTTGTCTCCTTGTCTTTGGTAACAGTATAGTAAACTTCCAAAGATTTCTACAATCATTTACTTAAATAATAAGCAACTCGACACCCACGTATTTTAGACTTCACATCTGAAAACATGCAGTCTGTATGCTCACAATTTAACCTGATTCAACCAATGTTGGATAAGAATTTTCTCTGTGCAAAACAAACTGTGTGATTCTGCTGAAAGAAACAGGAATAGTCAAAACATGGATTTTGCCCAGAACTTTAAGATCTTTACAATGTAGTAGAGGAAGTAGATGTACTGATAGCTAAATCACAAGAAAACCATGCTGAAATCAGGGCTACACCAAATGGATACGGGAAACACAGGGTGATGAGAAGGAGGAGAAATTACCTCCTATTGGGAGACTGATGGAAGATTACAAAAGCAGAGCATTTTTAGAGCTTGAGGATAAGAAAATTGTTGATAGAGAAAGAAGAAAGAGGGCAGATTAAAGGAATTAGTGTGAGAATATATATATTGTACCTAACTTGCTTGTACACTAACACATATTGGAACTCTCATTTTGTGCATTGACCAGCACAAGCATGGATTTGATCAGCTTCCCTAGAGTTTTAGCTCCTGGAAGCATGAGAAGAAACTTGGTTCTAATCTGACATTCTTCCAGCAACTTGGCTCAGATCATGAGGGGCCAGATCTCTCCTTATTCAGGGCTCACCCACTGGATTTTCAATGCCTCCTCCAATCCTTTGTGGCAGGACAACAGGGATGCATGCTTCCTTTGTAGCCAGTAGCCATTTCCCATTTTAAGCCATCTATTATATCAGGGAGGGAAAGAAACCTGTGCCTTACCTCTGCTTGCTTCCACTTGACCCTGGTACCAAAAAACCACAGAGCAAATAGCTCATTGAATTGTGGCAATAGGCAATAAAATGCATTGTGTTTTGTATTTGGAATATTTTACAACTACAAAACTCCATGGAGTGTTTAAAATTTTCATCATGTTTAACACTGTTCAATCCTGAGTTGACTTGTGGGTAAAGAACCCTGTTTGAGGGCTAAGGAGAACTGGGCTCAGAGCTCGTTTCTGCAGTGTGGACTTTACTAAGTCCCTCCTTATGATGCTCAGGTACCCATCATTAAAAAAATTACTCATGAACCAAAGGTCCTGGACTTTAACATTCCATGTTAATCGCCTAACAAAAGGGATTCCAAGAGCCTCACATACAAAGATTTCTTGGCCAGTATAGAAAAAGTGACTTTTTTTTTTTTCCCAAAAGAAAATTTGCTGTATCTTTTGTCCTAGTGACCCTTTGGGGAAATGTGTTAAGGAACAGAGACAAAGAAATTTGCCTTTGAAGTATTTTGTCCTTATCAAAGTCCAAAACTCATTTATGTCTCTGATGTGTGGAGCCAGTTCTCTCTCTTTCTGGCTCTCCCCTCTGCCCCTTCCCTCCTAATGCCTTATTGCAACATAGTGAACAATGCTAGACATGGAAGCCAGACAACCAAAGAGACCTAGGATTTCATCCAGCAGCCAGTACTTCTCACCATATGGCCTTGCCTGAATTATCTTACCTCTTTCTAAGACTTGATTTTCACATCAATTAAATGGAGCAAATAATATTTATTAGCGACATTGTTCTGTGGATTAACTAGGTTGCAGTACTGACCAAAGAAAGAAAAAAAGGCAAAGAAAAAAAGAGGGGGAAATCCAATAGAAACTACAATGAGAAAATCAAGTTTAGCATCTTCTCTATTTTTGGAGGCAATCAGTAGAACAAGTAAAAGAGTAGTCAGACCAGATTCACATCATGGACATAGCATCCACTTAACACCTCTAAAGCTGAGCTCATCTGTTACGTGTACATCATTCTTTCTGGTGGGACTGTTGTGGGTGTGAAATGAGGTAATGCCTGTATAACAATTTGTGCGTGGCTACACACATGCAAAAGATTGGAGAATTATTATCACTGTCCTTGATAATTCATTAATTAACCACACAGTCCATTATCAGTATTTCTGGTCTATAAAATATTTCCTGAGTCCTGCAGAGGTCCTGAGTTCTATGCTGTGTTGGGCAGATAGCCACAACTATGCTTCATTTATTAACTTCCCCAGTATGAATTTATACTTTAGAAAGTTAATGAAATAATAGACATGTAGATATTTCCAATCCAACTCCATAGTATTAACAAGAAACTATGGAATCTTGGGGAAAAATCTTTAACTTTGCTAAGGGAGCGTGTCCAGAGATGGTTTCTTCCAGGGGATGATGAGCATGTTAAGTCCAGAAGGATTTGCAGCTACAGTTCAATCAAAGTCGGACAAGAAAAGATGTGAGTCCCTGGAAGGGGCTTATCACACAAGGGTAATTCTCAAGTTTTGGGTTTTCTTAGAAATCACCTGGGAAACTTTCAAAGATGTCAGTCTCTGAGCCCCTTCCTGCTCAATAAAAGCTGTATCCCTTGGGGAGCAACCAGACTTCAATGTTCTGCAGGCTCTGCAAGTGATTTCAGTGTGCAGCCAAGTGGGGAAGAATTGGCCTAAAGTATGAGAAAATCAAGTTAGCATAATTAATGTGTGAACAGAAAACTACTGTCCTGAAATGAGCTGGGGCCAATGAGAACATAAGAAACAGGGCAACAAGTACTTGAGTCAAGTGATTAGTCATGGCGGAGTTTTAGAGGAGAGATCAGTGGTCATTTTTGTGTTTTAGAAGGATCTCTTCAAATATAACTAACTCAGGGCTGAATTCCAGAGAAAGCAAAATTGAAAATTGATATGATTTTAAGTCATTTAGGTATAGGCCAAGGAGTGGGATAGCTGGGTCAAATGGTGGATCCATTCTGAGTTTTCTGAGGAATCTCCACACCACTTTCCAGAGTGGCTACACTAATTTGCAACCCCACCAGCAATGTATGAGTGTACCTTTTTCCCCACATCCTCGCCAACACCTATTGTTGCTTGTATTCTTGGTAATAGACATTCTAATTGGGGTGAGATGATATCTTAAGGTAGTTTTGATTTGCTTTTCTCTTATTACTAGAGATGTTGAACATTTTTTCATGTATCTATTGATTGCTTGTAGACCATCTTCTGTGAAGTGACTGCTCATTTCCTTAGTCCATTTAGTGATTGGATTATTTGTATTCTTGGTGTAGAGTTTTTTGAGTTCTTTATATGTTCTGGAGATTAGTGCTCTATCTGACCTGTGTGTGGCAAAGATTTTCTCCCACTCTATAGGCTCTCTCTTCCCATTGCTGATTGTTTCCTTTGTTGAGAAAAAGCTTTTTAGTTTGAATCTATCCCAATTAATGATTCCTGCTTTTATTTCTTGTGCTTTGGGAGTCATGTTAAGGAAGTCTGGTCCTTGGCCTATATGATGAAGATTGGACCTAATTTTTCTCTATTAGGTTGCAGGGTCTCTGGTCTAATTCCTAAGTCCTTGATCCATTTTGAGTTGAGTTTTGTGCAAGGTGAGAGATAGGGGGTTAGTTTCAATTTACTACATATGGATTTCCAGTTTTCCCAATACCCAAAGGACTTAAAATCAGCATACTACAGTGATGCAGCCACATCAATGTTTATAGCAGCCCAATTCACTATAGCTAGACTGTGGAACCAACCTAGATGTCCTTCAATAGATGAATGGATAAAGAAACTGTGGTATATATACACAATGGAATATTGTTCATCCATAAAGAATAATAAAAATTATGACATTTGCAGGTAAATGGATGGAATTGGAGAAGATCATGTTAAGTGAAATAAGCCAATCCCAAGAAACCAAAGACTGAATGATTTCTCTTCTAAGTAGTTGATGACACATAGTGAGGGTGGGAGGAGGTATGGGAAGAATGGAGAAGGGATGGATTGTATAGAGGAAAATGAGGGGTGGAGAGGGGGCAGGAAAGGAAAGATAATAGAATGAGACAAACATCTTTACCATATGTATATGTATGAATAGGCAAATTGTATGATTCTACTTTGTGTACAACCAGAAAATCGGTAGTTGTACTTCATTTGTTTACAATGACCTAAAAGAAAAAAAGAAAAAAAAAAGAGAGAAAAGAAAATTGATATGAGGTACAATCTTCAGTAAACATTTAATTCTTTAATTAGTCCAGGAAGAATGCTTTCTAGATATTTAGTTTTGAATAGACCCAATATCTTTTCATGTATTTATTTATTTATTTAAATGTGGTGTTGAGGATCGAACCCAGTGCCTCACACATGCAAAGCAAGTGCTCTGCCACTGAGCTACAGCCCCAGCCTGATATTCCTAAGGGACATGTGGAGTTCATAAATATAATGATCCCTTGGGCTTTAACTTAGAAATACAGAAAAAATTCATGGTATATTGGAACTTTGGTATTTGCCGTTTTGAGATTTCCTTAAAATATTGAAAACAAGTGCCAATGAACTTGAGTAACCATTCTTTAAAGGATATTCAATCCTTGAGATATAAGAAATTCATGTTATACTGTAGATCAGGCCAAGTTATTAAAAGGTTGGTTCTCAGACAGAAGGTCTCCAGTCCTCCCATCCTTCTTATGCTTGACCCTTCTCTCCTCTAATCAATTGTTCTCCTTGCCCTTCAAAGCACTAGGTGTGTATAATTCCACCTGGTCTTTATTAAAATCAGTGCTTCAATTAAAAAAAAATAATGAAATAAACCACTGCCTACTGGCTGAGACTGAAATCACAGTGAAATGGAAAAAAAATTGAAAATGGAATGGATGATAAGTTGTGAAGTAAACTGTGCGACTCAGCAAGTCCTGGTTGTGAGAGGGAGATATATTTTGAAGGAGTGGGGGGCATCACCACTTATTGCAGGAGTAGCTAAAAGCAGACCCCTACCACGGCACCAGCAGGCAGATCAAGGATAGATCAGATCATTAAGCAGCAGCTGAGGCAGTGAAGGCCCACACTGACAAGGGCACATCTGATAGGTTCTTCTTGAAGGGAAGGAGGGAGAGAGATGATCCATCTGGACCCTGAAGAAGAGACTCAGACCAGAATGCACAGGCAGCCGCCCCAAACTTCCTGCTCTTTGCTTCTCTAAGGAGCCAGACCTCCACAAGTAAGCTGAGAGTTGCATTTTTGTGACTCAACAGTGACACCCAGTGACTCTCTCTGTCAATCCCAGGTGGCTGTTCCCGGAGGATCTTCCAGAAAACACATTTCAGTCTCCATTACCTTGTACTCAGGCTGCAGCAGCAATCATGTCAAATTTAGTCCTGAAACAGACAAACATAATAATAAATCCCAGTTTGTATTCACATAATCATTCGGCAGTTGAAGCATATTCCTCTCCCCTGTTGGGCCATGTCTGATACGAGACATAATGCCATCGTGGAGTGTTCTTGACTTTGGAATCACATGTCACATGAAGAGTATCTCCCTCATATCCTGGGCTCAGATTTCACGGACTCTTATTGCCCGCCATTTTGGAACATGGGTGCACATGCACATATGTCTCACACACATGTTTGGGTTCACAAGATCGAGAATGCGATGACAGAATCATGACAGTAGAGACAGGGATAAAATAGGCACACATCATTATATATTAGGCCACTGAATCTGGACACAGAGAGAAAGATTAACAATTTACAGCATATCCAGAGGGAAGTGATCAGCATTCCAAGTGGGATTCCAAACTATATCATATAGAAAAATATGCCCATCTAAGGACAGTCTAGGATACAAAACCTCCCTATGGACTAGGGGCAAGGGCAGGCATGCTTTCTTTTCAATGTTGAATGGACACATGTTAACTAGGGATTTTGATTGAAAGGGTAGGAATAGGGCTAATGAGTGGAAGTTACAGGAAACTGCTTTTCCCTCAATAAGGACAAACTTTATAATGATTGGATCTACTGGGAAAGGAAAGAATCCCATGTCATCAAAAAACATAGCCTAATGTGTTTGTAGTGATCATTTCAATTTAAAAAAAAAAAAAGCCTAAGAGGAGTGGATTTGGAAAATTTCTTGAATAACTTCATAAGAAAAAGGGAAGGGAGTTTGGTGGTCAAGAATACAGGAAGATGTAATTGAGCTGAGTGCATTTTTTCTCTCAATTTTTTCTAATAAAAATCTGCTTTTCTCCTTATTCTCATCAGACCAGCACTCTGTTTCTCAATCTGCATAGTGGGTAGAAGGTGCATACTCCTTCCACTTACATTCACATATCTGACACATGAAAAAAGATACCCCTACACACACACACACACACACACACACACACACACACACTTCCTTTTCTTCTTTTTCATTCCTTCATGGTTTCTTTCCCAAGGGCAACTTAATTAGGATCAGGATCTGATCTGACTTCAGGGACAATTGCATTGACCCAGGAGAAGAGCCCTGCATTACACAGATGTACCTTCCCAGGGAGAGATGGGGCACATAAGCTGTGATTGTCCCCTGCCCTGAATAATCTACAGTATGCTCTTGACCAGGGAAGAACACATGGAGTAAGGACAAGGCTACACAGAAAGGCTATGCTGCAATCTGGATATGTCCCTCCAATATTCATGTTGAAACCTAATTCCTTTCTTGGGGACATTAAGATGTGGGGCCTTTAGGATGAGTTACATCATGAGAGCTTTGCCTTTGCAACAAAATGTGGGGGAGTTCTTTACTTTTCTGCCACATGAGGCCACATAGAAGTTGTGGTGTCTGAGGACAAGACTCATCAGACCATCTCTACTGGCACCTTAATCTCGAACTGCCTAGCCTGCAGAGTATGAGAAATAAATTTCTATTATTTATAAATTATTCAGTCTAAGGTATGTGTTTATAGTGGGCCCAATGCACTATGACACTCTACCAGGCTAAAACAGGCTCTTTTCCCTTCAAACATCAGAGTTACTGATTTCTTAATTGATTCTAAATGATGCCAAATAAATCTCCCACTTTAACCATTGCTGTTTTTCGCTATTGCACCTTATTTACCCCAATCTACCAATGGATTATGGATGATGGAAAAATAGAATGTAAAGAGAAAGATGAAACTAAAGAAGAAAAAATGCAACAGAAAAACTGGGGGGTATACAAGGTCCATTTGGTATATTGATTCAGATGTAGATTGTTCCACAATGAGAAACACTAATACAAAGAAGTCCTCAAACCCTGATGTGGGCTAGCATCAATATCAAATATATTTGGACCAAGGGATGAGGTCAGAGAATCTGGTAAGTAAATAAGCAGGATATCAAAACTCTAGCTGAAGGACAAAGTTAGTCATGAGTTCATGCAGGACTTCAACCTGAATCTCAGATACATGCCCAGTTTTAAACCTGAGTGCCCACTGAGAAAGTTTCAACTACCAGAAACTGATTGTGCTTGCATGTGTGGATCTGAATTCCATTTTAGACCTTTCTAGAGATGTAAATTGAGGCAAGTCACTTCCCATTCCTAATATTGGTGCCCTTGTTTGTAAAACAGAATCCTGTCATCTGAGGATAGGAAGACAGTGTACATGAAGTCCCTGCGACAATACCTGCCATATTATAGATGTTGTGTATTAATAATCATCAATAGGATGAATCTAGGCAGGAAATGGAAAGGAAATGGGCAATGGAACCCGGTTCCATGACAATTCTGTGTAATTATGGATACCTAGATTCAGATTTTCTGACATAGTTCTGATATATTCATTTATTCTGATATATTTATTACACTCCTAAAACTGATTTAACACATTAAAAGTTCTTGATCCCAGCACTCCACCAGTTTGGAGGAAGGACTCTATCCTTCCTGCCATCTCATCCTGCCACGATTTCTCCCATCTTTGCTATAGCAACCGGCCATACTCGAGTGTAGCCTAAGAGAACCTGATCTCAGCAGCACTGTGGATCTCTTACTTTTCTGCTGCACTCAGAGATCCCCTACAGGAACCTGATGAGCCTGCGCCCTGGCTCATTTGAGAGGTCATTGCCACCTCCTGGGGCAACCCTGAGCAAAGGGGCCACAGCATGTGTGCAAAGTTTCCCTTTTTCCAAGTCTCAGAACTTTCAGAGACATATTCCACATAGTGTCTCAGAACGACACCAGCAGGAGTGAGCTCCAGTTTCTCCTAAAAGCAATTAACTCAATAATCCCTGGGTTGTCTGCTTTTTCCCTCTTTCCCCATTTGCATTTCCCTAACCCTCTGAGCCTGGGGTTTGCTTCCTTCTCTTGTTTCTCTTTTCAGACATTTGGCTCATCAAATGATCAAAAATAAACCTTGGCTCATCAATGATCTAAAATAAATCACTTCCACAAAACCCATTGTGTCAGACTGATTTTCAGGGAAAATCAAGCTATCTAGGCTGAGAGAAGTAGTAAGAATGCCACACCGATAGCACTAAAAAGCCGGAAAGGCATCAGGGATAATTGAGTTGATTCCCACTTCTCATGGATGAGTATGCAGAAACAGATTTAGTGACATCTTCAACACCATACAGCTAGGCAGCTTGTGCAATGGGAGATCAGAAATGTGAAAGGAGAACAACTTGGGGTTGAAAGAAAGGGACTGAAGAGGAAAGAGAGGCAAAGTTGCCTGGGTGATGGGAAAAAAAGAAATTGCGAGCAAGCCATTAAAACATCTTAGCACAGTGGGGATGACATGTATTGAATCTACCCTGTCAGCAGAGCAGAGCGCAGTACCTACCCTGATAAATGCCAGGTTCTCTTGCTGACACTTGATAAAGGTTCCATGCAGCAGCAGAGCAGCACGCAGGAATGGGGCGAGGTGCCACTGGTTATTTTAACCTCCACCATTCTCCAGTGCATACTGCAGAAAAGAAGCTAAATGAGTGTTTGTGGAATAATGAGCAAATGAGGGAAAACCCCATATCTCCATCATGAATGTGCACGTACCTGGTTTTTCCCTGAACATATGGGCACTTACCTGTATATGAGGTTGCATATTTTCTTTCTTTCTTTCTTTCTTTCTTTCTTTCTTTCTTTCTTTCTTTCTTTCTTTCTTTCTTTCTTTCTGCTTTTAAATATTTTCTCTGTATTTTAAAACACAGTTTCAAGTGTTCGTGTCACAGTGAGGGTAGCCACCTTGAGTTGATCTATAGCTGTGTGTATATGGGTGGGTGTATACACAAAGAATATTTTATAAATGTGTGGGAGGTGTGAATGAATGTACACACAGGGTGGTTTTATACATATTATATTACATATACATATATATTCCATTTCTACTTCTCTCTACTCACTGTATATGTATTCCATTCCTATTTACTCAGAACTCTGACAATGTTATCAGCTCTCATGCTCTTCTATTACAATGTGCTAGTGATCCCTCAACTTTCTTAGATCAAGGAGTTAGGGGTTTGGAACTCTTTATATGTACATTTATGTAAACATATTATCTTAACTTCCTTCTAGTCATGCATGCGTGTGTGTGTATGTGTGTGTGTGTGTGTGTGTGTGTGTGATATTAGATTAAAACCAGGGGAATTCTACCACTGAACTACATCACCAGTCCTTTTTTATTTTTATTTTGAGACAAGATCTCACTAAGTTTCCAAGGCTGACCCTGAACTTGCAATCCTCCTGCCTCAGCCCCCTAAGTCTCAGGGATTATAGGCATGATCACTGCACCCGGCTCATACAATTATTTGATCACATCAATATGATTTTTTTCAATTGCAAATTCTCAAAATATTTCTTTATTAATTTAAAGAAAAAAACAAAAGCAAAAACAAAAATAAATTACCTACTAAGTACCTTGTGCCAGCACTCTGCTGTATATTGGGCTGAATAGGTGAAGATGGTGCTTGAATATAGGTTATTAAGATAAAAACTTGTTTTTAGCATTAATCTCCAGGATATTTAAAGAACTCAAAAAACTTACAAAAAATCAAATAATCCAATTCATAAATGGACAAAGAAACTAAACAGACACTTCACAGAAGAAATAGTCAACAAATAAATGAAAAAATGTTCAGCATCTCTAGCAAATAGAAAAATGCAAATTAAAACTAGACTGAGATTTCATCTCACTCCAGTCAGAATGGCAACACTCAAGAATAGAAGGAACAACAAATGTTGGCCGGGATGTGGGGAAAAGGGTCCACTCGTACACCGTCAGGACTGTAAATGGGTGCAACCACTCTGGAAAGCAGTATGGAGGCTCCTCAGAAACCTGGGAATGGAACCACCATTTGACCCAGCTATCCCACTCCTTGGTCTATACCCAAAGGACTTAAAATCAGCATGATACAGAGATGCAGCCACACCAATATTTGTAGCAACTCAATTCACAATTGCTAAATTATGGAACCAATCTAGTTACCCTTAAACAGATGAATGGATAAAGAAACTGTGACATATATATATATATACACACACACACACAGTGAAATATTACTCAGCCTTAGCCTTAAAGAAGAATGAAATTATGGCATTTCTTGGTAAATGGATAGAACTGGAGAACATCTTGCTGAATGAAATAAGCCAATCCCCCCCAAAAAAATGTCAAATATTCTTTCTGATTTGTGGGTGCTAACACCCCACAAGAGGTGGGGGGGAGAATAGAAGTCAGTGAATTAGACAAAAAGGAATGAAGGGAAGGAATGGGGGATAGGAATAGTAAAGACAGTAGAATGAAGAAGACATGATTTTCCTATGTTCATATATGAATATATGACCAGTGACTCCACATTATGTACAACCACAAGAATGCAATCCTAAGTTATATTCCAAGTATGTATAATAATCCAAAAAACACTCTACTATCATGTATATCTAAACAGAACAAATAAAAAGAATAACACCGTAAAAAAACAAAGCAAAACAAAAGCAACAACAGCAACATCAACAACAAATATTGTCTTTACATTTGAACCCATCTCCAGGGAGTAGTTGTTATTAGGGTGGGCCTTAACCTGAACATTTTTTATCTTGAATACTGCCAGGCATGGTGCTGGTCAGATGCTTCTTAGTTTAGTATTTCATGGAGACAGGAATCTTACACAGCTGAACCTAAAGTTATTCTGGTTAAAATTATATATATATACAGAATTTTTAGCCTATATTAGATACAGTATGGTATAAAAAAGTATTTGGATCTTTTATAGCTCTTAACACACTATTAAATTTCTTGGCTACTATTTTATTTTCATACTGAAACACAAGAATATGGGTGCTACATCTGTCTCTTTTACAACTTGAACCCTCACTATCATTTGACATAGGCCCCAAAAGATTTTGGGAAAGCTCTGTACAATATTCTGTTTATTTCCTGATCAAATCAGTAAACATAACACATATTGCAGATCTAGTTTTTAATGGGGGGTAAATATATGATTCTTCATGGAGAAATTACTCATATTTACAAAAGCTTTTCTAACCTCATATGTTTGGACATGACATTGAAGTTTTTCACAGTATGTTTAAGAGAGGGAAGAACTCTCTTTTCAACCTGCCAACTTCATTTTTATCCATTGATGAAATAGGACCTGGGTAATATCTTACTGACAAAATTAAAGCAATACGTTAATTTTGGATTAATTAGCTCCAAATAGATGGATTCTAAGAAGCTCGTGATACATGGAACACTGAAGCCGGATGGGATACAGTAACCTGCCCTAGACCTCACTTCTTAGCAGTGGAAATGTCTGTCTTAAACCGAGATCCCGGATTGACTGGGTTCCTTTGATGATAGCTTGCAATTTCTGCTAGTGATGCCTTAGTTTTCTTGGGTCATTGGATAACTAGTATAGTACTAGTATAGTAATTCTATAGTCCAGGATTTTTGGTCTATTCATAGACTCTTCTTTCATTCTGACTCAATTTTTTCCCCTTCTATGTTAATAATATTATTTCGCATTTTTTAATCTGCATTAAATCCCTACTGGATGCTTTCAGATCCACAGATAATAACTGAGATATAAATAAATTTTATTCACGTAATCTTTTGCTTTAGAAAAATATTTTAATTTCTTTTACTTATATACTTCATTAGTTTTCTTTCCTTTTTTCCAACCTCTTAATCTTTATCTGTTGAAAACTATTAGTAATATTCAAATCTCTCTTGTCAAGTGCCATTCTTAAAGCTAAGATCGGTCATCCCACAAAAGCAGCAGACTGAGCAGAAATTCATTCCGGGGCCACACTGTCATCAAGAAGAAGGGAAGAACACGGCTGGGGCTGCCCACGCTGAAGGTCAGTGGCATGACTGTGAACCCAAAGAGACAGCTGACACGATGCAACAGCAAATATCTATTAAGTGCTTACAACGTGCCAGGCACCAAGGAGGCCACTGTGTTCTGCACTGTGCTGAACCTTCTCATGAAGCACGTGATATTGGGGACTCTTGCCTCAAAGGTGAGAAAAATGAACTTTCAGAAAAGTTAGAGGGCTCATAAGTGTCAGAGCCGAGACTAGAATCCAGCCTTTCAGAATCCCAAACCCTTGTGACACAATAGTGAAAATTACAAGCTTACTTATCAACGTCCTGGAAATCATTTGTCCACAGCCATTGTCCTGGCTTCACCCACTCCTGGCAACACATTCACTTCTTCAAATGATGTTGATGAAGCAATGAACAAGAATAACAGGCAGGGCATTTTCATACGTAGGACATAGGAAGGCTGACAATGTGAATTCTGCTATCCCATCAATGTCACCTGCATAAATAGCAAAGAGAGTAAGAATACAGATAACTGGAAAAATTGTACTGATGTTGTTCATAAATGGTGACGATGGTGCTCACTATGTGCCTGACACTCCTTTGAGATGTAATCTGGATTATCTCATTTAATCCTTGTTGCAGGTAATTATCAATGGTCCACCTCTTATCTCCTTGTCCCAACTAAATCCATCTGCATCTGAGATGGATAATTTTCATACTAAGAGCTTCTTCCCTCAAGTGCCTGCAACTCCTTTACCCAGAGTCTCAGGAGTCCTTTCAGTCTGCAGCCAGAGGAGCTTGGAAATGTCAGGGAGTTAGTGCTCCCACAGGAAACCCTTAACCAAGGAAAGATGGGAGTTGGTTGATGGGTACCCCAGTTTTCCCAACCTCAGTGGGAAACTCTGAGACACCTTCTACAGAGTTACTCAGAACCCTACAAGGGTAACCTATTAATTATCAAATTTTTTATATCCATTTTACAATTTCAAATCCCATCCTTCCTGCCAGTACTTTCTGATACAGTCTGGTAAAGCCTGATCCCAAGTCTCCAACATAGAATTTGCTTTGGGGGATAGAAGTAGTTCTGTAACCCCCAGGACAAGATTTGGAACTGAAGCAATCACTGGTCAGTTTAAAAAATAAGGAAATGATTGCTATTTTCTAGGGTGGTGATGGCAAATGTCATGTTGTAGATGCACAATCACTAAAAGTTTCATGTGTGGCTAACTGAAATGAAATGTGAGCAGAAGCAAAAAAGACAAGTTTATGTAAAGACATAAAGACAATGGTAATTACAAAGTGAAAGAATTGGATGAATTTGGTTAAATTCTCTAGAGGCCTAAAGGGCAAAAAGCATGGGTTTATTTTTATCAACTCAAGGTGTCCTGTGAAAGCCAGAAATCTTCAAGTAGCATTTCTAATCCAGAAAAGGTTGATTCATTATCAACTCAGAAGTTTGACTCAGTGCTCGCACATACACTAAAATTGGAATGATACAGAGAAGATTAGCTTGGCCCCTGCATGAGGATGACATGCAAATTCATAAAGCATTCGATAGTGTTAATATTCATCACCCCAAAAAAAGAAGTTGGACTCATGCTTTTCTCAAAAGTTAAAACTCTCTTAAAAGAGAGTAGTAGGGAAGAAAAGTAACATGAACTTGTTCATCTCCAGTAGCCAGAGGCCAGAACATCTTGAAGATCAGGTCCAACATTAAACATAAAGCTCCTCTTAGGAACTACCAAGATGAGGGACTACTTAGCACCATTTGAATGTCTTCACTAGTTTGGGTCTTGATGGACAGAATTCAAAGACTTGAAAAATGGGTGTCTGGGTAAATGCCTCAGAGAAAATAAAACTCCTAGATACCTTGAACCCTCCAGATTGAGGAATATAGCTTTATTCCTTTGCTAAGAAATTACAGACTCTCAGTTTCTAGAGATTGAGCATGGACATTGCTTGAAACAACTCTTTCTCAGGATGTTGGTCCTGAACATTTTTGTCCATCTACTCTCATTGACTGAATACAGACAGTACTAGAATTGTATTTTAGAATGGCCCCAAATGGGCAGAAAATAACTTATTCCATTAAAAGGAATAATGGGCACTGGCTAGTATGACCTAAGAAAATGTAGGAACTGGCAGTGAATCTTGAACTTGGGATGTAGGCCATGGAAGGGCTTTGATCTTATTGGTATGGGGAGTTTCACATGCGTCAGGATCTAGTCTCCTGGACAGGACACTTAGAGCTGGTCTTGGTCACTACAAGAATGGGTCATTGAAGCTTGGTTATGGATTACCTTTGCAAAGTGTGGAGAAAAGTCAGAAAGCCCATGTAATTGGACACATTAGCAAGAAGATATTAGGTTAGGAAAGAAAAGTCACCACATGACTGTGCTCTCAAGGAGAGACCAGGGGATACTCCCTTCAGAAAATAAATATCAATTATCAAACATAATAAATATATATAATTGTATTTGTCAATTAGAAATTCAAAATCATATTTTTAAAGAAATAATTAAGGAATATGTCATTAAAGTGGTGTGTTAACATTAATAAAAGGCTCAGTTTTGTTGTGGTTGGTTACTCTCTGTAGGTCAGTTGATTAGGAGGTACTGTCATAGAATTGAAATCCAGGGGATAATAAGCAGTAGACTTTTAGGACAGAAGAGATGAAGTTGCAGCACCACTAAATGAAGATAGTCTTATAATTGAAAACAAGGAGGTCAAGTTGACATTCAGAAGGCCTTCAGTCCCCAGGAATCTGTGGCAATGTCTAGCAACCCATGGTGTCTCTAAGACTGATGTAAACAGGAAACTCATAATCATATTTCTTGATTATATAATCAAGAAAACTTCAAGAGCTGGTCCTCAGGAATCTGTTGGCTGCTGAAATAGAAAACTGAGATCACTTATTCCATTTTCTAACTGAGGTTAATAATAGAAAGAAAGGTAGGATAATCTGGACAGAGAAATCTGCAACACTCTTCAAATATGTACAATAAATATTTCCCCATGTCTTCTTCCAAGGGACATATAATTTGTGTTGTGCAAGAGTGAGCTTGCAACATCATCAAAAGCAAATTATGAGCACCTCCCTCTAATTCTGAGTTTAATGACCCAAAATTGTGATACCCATGGGAGAATGTTTTTACATCATGGAAACTGGAAAATTCTATACAACATGTTTTATTGTTTTTGTTTACTTCCTTCTTGGAGATCTAATTGCTAAACATTTGCTACACTATTACTGCTTATTATCATGTACTAAAATATATATGGTAGAATATCCAGAATTTTCTAGAGATACTGGGTATAGATTATGAATTGACATTGAGATCAAGGGATTCAAGTTGCCCTCTTTTAAATTCAAGGGCATATGGTGGCAGAGAGATTAGAATTGTAATTCAAGCATACATCACAATGCTTCTTTGGGTGTTTAGACTCACCCTGTGGTAATTAACTCATCTCTTGATTATAATTATGATGACTTCTTTTCTGTTTGTACTACTCTAACAGAATACCTGCGATTGGACAATTTACAGAACAGATATCTATGTATTGACAGTTTTGGATGTTAGGAAACCCAAAGTCAAGGGGCTCATGAGGGCCTTCTTCTTGCATCATCCCATGACAGCAGGTGGGAGAGCAAGGGGACACACACAATGAAGAGCAAGAAGAAGGAAAAGGAGCCATTCATTTTATTAGTAATCCAATCCTGTGATAATTAGCCCACTCCTACAGTAGGGGCATTAATCCATTCGGGAGGGCAAAGCCTTCATGACCTAATGACTTCTTAAAGTCCCAACTATCAACACTTTTCCACTGGGGATTAAGTTTCCAACACATTGATTTCAGGGGGTACATTCAAACTAGAGTAGATGCATATACTTAACAAATGAACTCTGAAGAAAAATCATGAAGGTATGAAAGATGAAGTAGAAGACCCTAAAATCATCCCCAAACAGTAATCCAGTAGCAATCCCAGATCCAGCTGAAATATGACCAAAAATGACTTAAAGGATGTACTGTGGGCCCATCATAACATCATTTAATCCACTGGAATGGTTCTTGCAAGACCCTGATGAGTTATGGCAGTGGTTGATACAGTAATACAAACCTAATCAAATGGCATTCTCCAATTACAAATCTCCTACATAAATTGTAATCTATAGAAAACACCAACAATTAATTGAATTTGTCAGCAAAGCTAGTGTACCCCCATGAGTACATTCTCTATCAGTTTAGTGAAAATACTACACTAAGGGGTAGTAAGGGTAATTATTTCAATTATCAAGAGAATATGAGGTTAATGCTCTAAAATGGGCATAAGGAAAAATATACTTGGAATGCAGGGGGTTTTCTAGGTTTTCTCTTAGTGCTTCCATGTCTGTAATTCCATTCCAACAATAGATGGACAATTAGAGCAAGCATAGTGTGATGGGTATAATCCAACCAAAGCCCTTACACTTCAAAAATACATTGTAGAATCACCTTATTGGGTAAGAAATAATAGATGTCCATAATAGATGACAGAGGAGAAAATGGATGAAGATCAATTGTGATCCTGAGACTCTAATACCTGGGAAAGAAATTTAATCCATTAATCTTCACATTTTAAGTCTTTGAAAAGATCGTGGTTCCTCATTTTGAAGTATCAAGTCAACAGAGTGGACCTAGAATGTGGCATTAATGAATGTTTGGTGTAGGTGGAGAGTAGGTGTTATTTATAGTATGTGTCATAATCTATCGGTCCTCATCTGTCCTTACGTACAGATTTAGTGCATATTTCTTGGCATTCTGAAACCTTAAGTTCCTGCATTTCTCTGCTCCTCTGTCTGAGGTTTTCATCTGCCTGTATGAAATGGTCTAAACTTAATCAAATTGTAGATGGGTCTTAGAGGATACCTACCCAAGTTTTCCAACCTTTTGTTGAGATAATTGTTAGACAACTTCTACATAGCTCTTCAAGGGGTCCCCAGGAAGACTGAACATTTTCCTATAGCAGTTCCATTCATTAATCAAAATGACTGCTTTTTTGTTTCTTTCCCTGTATTACCTCCCTTGGTCCCTTACTTATGCTTTTATGAATTATTTTACATAAAAAACTACCTGTACCCAAACTTTATCCCAATGTACATCTTGAGGGCAAATAGTCCATCCTTCCAAAACCCCAAGGTAACATGCAGAAATTGGTAACATGTATACCACTGTATCAGGAGATGGAATATCTGTTATTCTTATTCCTTATCATCTCTTCTAGACCACCTCGCCTTCCTTTTCTAAACTTTCTAGCCTCGAATCTAATTTTCAATTCGCACCTACATTCTAGATGATTTCAAGACACAGTAGATGATCCCTCTTGCAGGTTGACATGACATTTTTTTAATTACTGTTCTTTTATATTGGTCATATTCTATAAATAATAGAATTATTCATGGTAAACCTTCCATAATCTCAAATTCACCCACTCTGTGACTGCCATCTGCTAAGTAACAATTCATTCTCTTGAGTTCTCTAATCCCATCATTTTTTGAACCCTATCAACATAAAACTTTGTGATCTAATCACATTTCTATCTTCCTGTACACCCTCAATCCCTTCTTTAGCAGATTAAACTCTTTGGCTTATCATTGCATTTACTTTCTCACTCTTTTAACCCTTCATTGTACTCCTATGACAATGTATTAAGCCTCATAAATTATAATCCTCAGTTCCTCCCTTTTTGCACTTGAGCAACTAACCATGGCTGGAACCAAATATTCATGGGTGCATTTTAAACCCATTTTAATGCATTTTAAACCCATGCTAGCATATCTCAAATAGGTCTCTATTGATGTCTTGTGACCCTCCTATATTTTCCTATCACACTGACATGACTAATTAGATGCTTTTAATTTTCTCCTCAATACTCTAAAACCTCCTTATTCATCTTCACACTCAACTATTGACCTCAAATCCAATGTCACTAAGAAAAGTGTAAGCAGTTAGATGAGAAATTCCACAGGTATCTGCCAGTCCGTCTTTGTGCCTCCCTGCTTCTGTTCTACATTCTGGGATTTTAGTTAAGTTATTATAAAGGATCAGGTTGCATTCTGTGGCAAAAACTTCACCTTGGCAGTAGACCTCATCTCCTTCCCTGTTCTAGTTATTTGATGTAGAAACAACACCCCTCCTTTCTTTCTCTCATCATGAATCGTTCCTTCTTCACTAAATTATCCATTTTAGCATATAGGCATTTTTCTCCCATCTGTGTATGTAAATATGTTTACCAGTGTGAGTGTGTATATGCATATGTAGACATGCATATAGATGGATGGATAAATATGAATATACTTATGATAAATAAACTTTTCCTTTCCATATTTCCTCTAATTGCTACATCATTTATATTCTCCATATTAAAGAAAATTTTCTTAAAAAGCATGTTTGTACTCACTATTTCTAGTTCTTCTCATCCAAACGACTCTTTAACATACCCAATTAAGACTTTCCCCCATCCCTTCATAAAAATGCCTTTTGCTAAGTTCAGCAATGCCTTCCACATTGATGTATCCAAATGCCACTTCAACTCTGCAACTTCATTTTACTGTGAGCACCCCCTAACAGTGATCACTTCATCTGCCTTCCCTCCCTCAACTTCCAAGACACCATATTCTGTGAATTTCCATCCTACTCCATCACCCACTTCTCATTTTCTCACCTTCTTAACACCAGTGGGATGGTTTGTAGTCTTTAGCATTCTTTATAATAACTTTCTTATTAAACTTATTCCATCTGAGAAGTTTATCTTCCATCTAAACAAGGACAGTTAATATTTCACGGACAGATCTAATATTTCAAGTCAACGCATTACTCATATCCAGTTGCTGCATATTTTCATTTAAAGGTCTAGCAGACATTTCAAAAGATATATATCAAGTAGAAAACTAAATCCCTACTTACCTCAACTCAATTCATAAAAGTTACTTAGGACAGAAAACGTTGGAATCCTCCTTGACCTCCTCCCTCTGTCTTAGGTAGCAGATCCAATGAATCAGGAAATCACATAACCACTACCTTCAAAATGTGTCTGGAACCTGACTGTCAGCATCTATATCCTCACCACTCTGTCAGTCTATATTTTTCTCGATTTGCTCTCAAGATTTAGATAGAAGCCTGGAACATGATCATTGCTTTAAAAACATTCTTACATTTACAATAAATATTTACTTTCACATTGAAAAGAAGCAATGATAAAGAAGATATTTGACCCTTGAAAGAAAAAGTCAATATATTGAATGATAATCAAAATCATATATTTTTACTACTGAGGGCACTGAACTGTCCACATATTATGGAATAATCAGAGCTGAAACAGAAAGCTGCAGTCCACCTGATTGAAGAGGAGTAAGTTGTAGTTTGCACAGGAATGGGAAACTTAGGGGAGGTTCCAGGAAAATGGTGGTGAATAGAAAGAGATGCAAAACAAGTTAAAAAATTTCCTTCAAGTCTTTACCTTGCACACCTGAATGGTATATGTGTGGGGTGTCAATGCAAGGAGCTAAGTGTAAACACCAGTAAAATACCAGAGTGCAAGGGCAGAGTTTTCGGCTGCTGCCCATTGCTAGGGAGACAGATCACAGCTCAGTTCTACATGTATAGAGTGCCCTGGTAAATGCCTGGGGCCTTCAACTGAGACTCTAAAACAACTATGAAATAGCAGCACAATATATATCCAAGACTTACCTTGAGACTGACCAAAATTGAACTCAACCAGCAGTTAAAAAGCATAAAACAAAACATAAAGGCAAGACTACACAGTCATAAGGTAATATGGCAGCAATTCCAATGCCAAATAGATCTATGGCAATATTCTGTAAAAAAAAAAAAAAAAAAACCAGAATCTAGTTTATCTGTATTTTTCACAATGTTGTGTTGGTTATACAGAATGCCATTAAGCATATGAAGAAATAATACAGAAGAAATAATCATAAAAAAGAAAACAAAAGAAACAGAACCACAGGTCACCAAAAATATTCAGAAAAATACTGAAAAATAATTTTTGTAAACATTGCATTCTTTTTGTGTGTGGTAGGGATTGAACGCAGGACCTCAATTTTTAAAAGTTTTTTAATTTGTTCTTTTTAGATGTACATGATGGTAGAGTGTATTTTGATGTATAGACATATGTGGAGTATAAGGTATTCTAATTAGGATCCTATTCTTGTGGTTGTACATGATGTGGAGTTACCCAGGTTGTATATTCATACATAAGGATATGAAAATTATGCCTGATTCATTCTACTGTCTTTCCTATTCCCCTGTCCACTCCCCTCTCTTCATCCCCCTTTGTCTAATCCAGTGGACTTCTATTAACCACCCCCTCCCTTGTTGTGGATGAACATTCACATATCAGAGTGAATATTTGTCCTTTGGTTTTGGGGGATTGGCTTATTTCACTTAGCTTGATATTCTCCAGTTCCATCCATTTACCGGCAAATGCCACAATTTCATTCTTCTTTTAGGTTGAGTAGTATTCCATTATGTATTTATACCAATTTTCTTAATCCATTCATTTTTTGAAAGGCACCCAGGACCTCATTAATGTTAAGTATGCCAAGAATTCTCAGAAATAGATGGGTATAGTTGATTTCAGAACAATCAGGAGATGTATAGTAAGTCAAATATACACGCATAAGTGGAAATTGTTAAACTGAAGTATATGTTTGCAAAAACTGTTAAATGCATATTAGACATTGCTGAGTCATGATCAATGAATGTGAATAAAGATTAATATAAATTATTCATAGTGAATCAGAGAAAGTGAAAAGTTACCAGAGTCTCAACATAGCATGGTGCATCTCACTATCACACGTTTATGACTGGAGGCTCATGAAGGGCAGACAGAGATAATGATACAGCAAAATTAAACATTTGAAGAAACATTAGCTGAATATTTTCCAAATTCCATTAAAACAATAACACATATGCCAAGGAATTTCAGTTAACTCTAAGAGGAATAAATAGAAAACCAAACCTACATACATCATGCTGAGACTTCTTGAAATTAAAGATAAATTTAAATGGTGAAAGAAAAAGAAGAAAAAGTGCATGGAAGGCAATAATAATTAGCAAAAAACAATCAATGTTAATGGAGTTATGAAACCACATGTTTTAAAATGCTAAAAGAAAAATAACAAAACAGCACACAACAAAAAACCAACACTTTCAACCAAGTGTTTTCTCTCCAGTGAAAACATTTTTTTGAATTAAATAAAACACATATTTTTAGACAAATCAACTCTGAGAGAATTTATCACCAGTCAACCCACAAGGAAAACTAAAGAAATTTCTTCTGCTGATAGGAAAAATAATACCATCTGGAACTTTGAATCACCAAGGAATGAAGAGCATTGGTAATGGGAAGCATGTGGATAAATATGGAGGATATTTATCTCTCATTCCCTGAAATCTTGAAAAATCAGTTGAATGTTTAAAGTAAAAATAAAATAATTATATGGTAGAATTTGTAACATAGGTAGAAGTAAAATAAATGGCAATGATAGACAAAGGCTGAGAAATAATGTAGGTGAAAATATTCAGTTACAGGTTTCATGTATTACCCATGAAATATTTTAACATTAATTCACACAAAACTGTTTTGAGATGAATATCTTAATTCCTAGGGCACCTATTAGGGGAAAAAATACAAAGAAATATAGCGCAGTAATTCATACTCTATTCTCCCTTCCAAAAACAAGCAAAAGATATTGAGAAAGGGCAAGAAGTCAACAAAGAATAAGGGCAGGGCTGTTGGAGGAAAAATAGAAACAAGAGCAAGATAAAAGATACCAAATAAAGAAAAATAGTTTGAACACCAATGTGAATAATTTCATTAAGTCCAAATGGACTCCGGACTCTGTAAGCAGGTGATTTAAATGCCAGAAGTCTACAAGCTGTTTATAAGAGGCAGACTTCAAGTGAGAGAGGCAGGGTGGAAAGGAAAGGGTGGTCAAACCATGTGCCCTAAAAACATGAGTTCTGTGAAAGCAGATGGAGCTCTATTCATAACATAAAACAGACTTCAAGGCAAGATATCACATCGGAAATTGTCATTTTATGATGATAAAATAACAATTCATCAAGAAAATGCAACAATCCTGAAAACTTAAGCACCTAAGAACAGAATTTCAAAATATGTGACAACAAAAATTGTACAAATTAAAGTTTATCTGAGTTTCCTTTTTCATTAGTTAATACAAAATATTATCCCTTATGAAAGACACACCAGACATGAACAGCATCTATCGAGCTAATTTAATGGTGTTTAAAGAACATTAATTCAATATCTGTACAATATTCATTTGTTTCATGAGCATATAAAATATTTGTTAAGGTACAGCTTGTACTGGACCATAAAACATATATCAATAAACTCCTATAATGGAAGTCGCACAGAGGATATTTCTTGACAATGAGAAATTAAAGTAAAAATCAATAACAACTTTATCTCCAAAAATTCTAAATATTTGGAAATCTATAAAAATGTCTAAATTACACAGAGGGCAGAGAAATTATAAGAGTAGATAATATTTGAAAATACATGACATTTGAAGTACAATATATCTCAATTTATAATGTGCACATGAAACAGTTCTCAAAGGAAGACAGTGTTAATGTTCATAAGAAAGCTTAATACTGATTGCATGTGTTTCCACTACAAGTTTCCAGAAAAGGAAGAGAATGCTGTTAGTAAACAGAAAATGGAATTAATTTGAAAACTGAATTTTATTTAATTCAATAGAGATAAGAATAAGATTCCTTTTAAAATTCTATTAAAATTAATTTCTAGTTAGATTTAATATTAAAACAAAGAGAAAAAAGATACAAATTACCAATTTCAGATATCCAACTATGGATTCTACATAAATTTAAAAAATAATAAGGAGGTATTGTGAACAACTGTACACCAATAACTTTGGTAACATACAACAGACATTTCTCTTAAAACACAAGAATTGAAGAACAGTATGCTTTAAAACCTTCAATCTATGAAATCAGATAGAACTACATTAATTACCTAGAAATAGACCAAATATCACCTAATAGTAGAATTCTAAAGGGATTCTTCAGAATTTCTAGGAGCTGAATTAAAAATAGATTAGAAGAAAAAAAAATACAGAATTGCAAGTTTCCTGTATAGAAAACTTCAGGCTTAAATTGAATCACTGTTAATTTCCACCAAACATTTAGGTAAATCATAACAGTGATATTATTCAAATTAAGAAAGAAAAACACTCCAATTTATCTTACACACCTAACATAACCAGGTCACTAAAACTTAACAAGAAAATAACAAGAAAAAGCAGTCCAGTATTTATCATGAGCCAAACTGCAAACATCCTCAACAAAATATTAACTAGTACAATCCAGAAGTATACATCATATCTAAGCATGTATTATCCCAAAACTAAAGTTTGGATTAATGTTCAAAATTCAATTATGCAATTCACTACTATAAAATAATAAACAAAAAATATATGGTCTTGTCAACAGAGAAAAGGGAAGCATTTGGAAAATTCAAATTACTTCAATAAAAAAAACTGTCAACAAAGTTGTATAAAAGAGCTCTCTCAAATTAATAAAATGCATACATTAAAAATTAAAAATCACATCATAAATGATGGTAATATACTGAATGCCCTTCTCTTAAGTTTTAGTAAGTGGCAAAAACAATTTTGCTCTTACTAATTCTTTTGATTATTACAGAACAGGTATGATAAGGTAAGAAAAAGAAGCAAAAAAATTGGAAAGGAAGAAGGAAAACAAAATGTATTCAATGACAATGTAACAATATGGAAAATCATACACCACACACACACACACACATGCACACAAACAGTAGAGACGTTGGTCACAGGACACAAGACCAATGTTCAAACAAATCAGTCATACCATTATAAAATTTCAAGAAAGAAGTGGAAAATGAAGTTGACACCAAGTACTGCTATTTAAAATACTATTAAAAATTATAATGCTTATGTTGCAATTTCAGGAAAGTTATAAAGGGTTTTTACCCTGAATTCTGTTTCTACATAATAGAGAGACATTGAGAGCCAGACAAGGAGGAATACACCTGATTCTAAGGCTACTTAAATAAAGTTTCTCTCCAAATTGATCTGCTTTTTTAAATTAATTAACAAATTTTTTTAAAATTTTACAGACTTCATTTTGATTCATTGTACACAAATGGGGTACAACTTTTCATTTCTATGTTTGTGCATGATGTTTGATTGATCAGTGCAATCCCAATCAAAATCTCAGCAGGATTTTCATAGAAAGTAATAACCAAACTTGTATATAGATTGTCAACTGATTTTCAATAAAAGGTGCGAGGTAATTTAGTAGGGAAGAATATTTTTTCCAACCACTATGTCACGAGAAAATCAGTTTGATATTATTATAAACCTGAATTCTAAAAAAGTTTGAATTATAAGATTTATTAAAGAAGAATGTAAGAAAAAAATCTTGACAATTTGTTATAAACAAGTAATTTTGGAGCGAATACACGAAATACCACAGAGGAAAACAAAAATGTAAACTGGATTTCAGCAAAAACAAATACTTCTGTATTTTAAAAGATACTGGTAAACAAAAAGGCAAAATGAAGACTTGGAAAAATGTAATGTACATTTGTGGCAAAGGATTATATTGAGAAAACTTAATGATCATTCATGAAATATTAAATAATAAATCTAATTTTAATGGAAATAGTATGTGATCAGACACCAAAAGAGCATTCACAAACAGCCCAAAAGAATAAAGTCCTCCATGTATCGTCACACAATTAAATTCATAATTATGTTTTATATCTACTCAAATAGCTGACACTAAAAATTTTGCAAACCAAATATTGATGAGAATGTGGAACAACTAGAATTTTTCACATAGGGTACAAAGGTAGACCTTAAAATGCAGCTCAGATCAGAGTTTTTTTTTTTTTTTTTTTTGCAGTGCTAGGGATTGAACCCTGGGCCTTGTGCTTACAAGGCAAGCACTCTACCAACTGAGCTATATCCCCAGCCCGGATCAGAAGCTTTTACCAGGGTAAATATGTACCTAGCCTATGGCCTAATACTATTGCTTCAGTGTGCTGATACAAAAACACATATCCATGAAAATGTCTTGAATTTATTAGCATTATTCATACTGGTGCAAAACTGAAAACAACCCGAATTGCATCAACAGGTGATTGAATGAAGTAATTGTGAACTATTCACACAATGGAGTGCTATTCAGAAATAAACATCGACCTTTGATACACATACTGTGGGTGAATCTCAAAAACATTGTGCTAACAAAAGACAAATGCACAGAAACACAGTGTATGATTCCATTCAAATGGATTTCTGAAGCTGACAGAAACTGGCAATGCTAAAAAAAAAAAAAAAAAAAAAAAATTCAGTTAGGTATGTGTCTGCCTGTGGGAGGGATGGAGCTCCTGAAAAGAGAAAAATGTTTGGAAGATTAAAAAAAAATAGCTTGACTTTTCATGGAGTTGTATATTCTCAAAACTCATCAAACTGGACACTCAAAATATGTGTACTTTATAAAAATTTGCCTCAATAAAATGTTTTAAGTGAATTAGGTCATATTATTTTTTGAAATGTGCCATCATTATTCTAAGCAATCACATGACCCATGTAACTGATTTCTCAGAGCTGTGTTATAGGTGGCCATTCTCTTGTTCCAGCAAGAACATGAGGCATTGCCAAAATTGGTCAAGGTCAGATGGCAGAAACATTCCAGAGCTGAGTCCTTTCCAGGAAGTGCTAAACCAGGTGATGTCCCTGTCTGTGCTGTAATCAATCCTTCCAAAAATGCACAGCCTTTCCTAGTGGTGCTTGCTCAGAAAGGTCCATGTTCGCAGTCATCCGCCTTTCCTAAAAAGTTGTCATCATCTAATGGTTGCTTAGAACAGTAACGAATACTGGAAGATGTCTAAAACGAATGGTGAGGGAAGATATTCCAAGCATAAAGGCAACTAGAGTCTCCAAACAGCATCCCCTGAATTGCAGGCATAGAGCAGGCTGTCAAGAACCATCACTGGGAGGAAGCTGCTCTGAGGCCGAGAGACAGCACCTAGAATTCTGTAAACAGTTCTGGGCACCTCGACAGGAGAAAGCTGTCAAGAAATTGGAAGAGATTCCAAGAACACCAGGGAGCATGATTAAAAGGTGGAAGGGACTGATTTAGGAGAAGAGATAAAAAAGAATACTGTCTACATGGATGGAGCACAGCTAAGGGGTGTACACACTAACAACATAAATATTTGAAGGGCACACACACAGAAGGAGAAAGATTATTAACACTACCCCAGAGGATTTCAATAGAAATCAGAGGATGGAACACAGGAGTGAACTTGTTCCCAAATAGCAGGGATCATGTCCAACAATGAGGTCAATCAGACTTTGAAGGAGCTCCTCAGAGGACAAGTAGAAACCCAGTTGTCCCCATGCTGTCGACAATCAGTCCTAACAGGATAACAACCTCTGAATACTCAGGTCAAGAAGTAGAAGAGTGTGAGTCCAGGAAAGAATTTTCCCTACCACTTTATTTGGCCATTTGGAAGAGAAGACCAAATGCAGCTAGGGTGGTCCAGTGTCTGTCTTGATAAATGGAATGTACGTCTGACACAAGGCAATCTTAAGCAGCAGCTGGGTATTAGGATAAGAAATGTTTTCAAATGCATTTTTAAGCCTCAAACACTTTGCTTTTAGGACAGTGTTGCCCAGCACATTGTTGTGTTGTGAAATTGCAAGGTTTTACAAAACTTTATGTCTACCTTAGATCATGAATTTATTTACTCATAATCCATTTGTTTGTTTATTGAACATATATTGTGTTTGATATGCATTGAACATAGCACTGAGAATACAGTTGTGAACATATCAAACCCCCTGCCTATAAGGAGCTTCCGCAGAGTCAGGGAAATGACAGGGAGTGTTAGGTGAAATTATGAAAGATAAAACAGAATGAGCAGATGGACTAGGATGGAGGTTGTGATTAGCAAGTTTAGATCCGCAGGTCAGGAGGCAGGTAGAAAAAGAACATTTGAACAGAGACCTGATTAAAAGAAGAAAGCAAGTTCTATAAAAGTCTAAGAAAGGAGTACCAGTTGGGGAAAAGAACAAGGGTCATTTCCAGGGCTGGGTAGGTTAGGCTGTTTGAGAAACTGTAGTCAAGAGTTCACCATGGTTGAGTGGAATGAGGGAATCCTGAGGAATGAGATAGGAAGTACAGGGGAGGATCAGACTCCAAAGGGTGTTACTGTGATTAAGCTCTCCTTACTCTGACTACTGTCAGAAGTTATGAAAGGGTGAGGGCAGAAGTAATATGATCTCTCTTATGTTTGAAAGAATCCTTCTGGGTACTATGTAGAACAAAGATCGTAGGTAAGCAAGGATAAAAGCACAAAGAACAGTGAAGGGTCAGAGGTGTGATAGCTTGGACCAGGTGGTCTCAGTGGATGTAGGAAGGAATGATCAGATTTTGATCGTATGCCTAGAAGAACTGGCCGGAGTTGGGATCTGAGATAAAAGACACAGCAGATCATGTTCCATTGCAACTACTTCATCTTCACATCTAGATCACAGATCCCTTAAAGACAAATATTACTCAGCATATTTATAGCACTTACGTGTGTCTAGAACCTGTTATCAGGTTGTGAAGTGTAAATCGGTTGAACTATGTGCTCATCTTCTTTTATTGCTGAGTAGCATAAAATACAAATGGAGAGAACTTGCTTATGTCATATTACAAAACATATACTGGTTTCTTCCTTTGTATTTTGAAGACTTCTGCTCAGATCATTGGTTTTGTCATCTATTTTCAACTAAAGCTTATAAACTTTAAGAAGGCTCGATTACAGCCTTAGTCAATAAGAGTCACTGTTCAGGACCAAAGCTGCCTAGAACTGAATTTCAGATCTGCAATATATTTATTGTCAGACTTGACTAATTTTCTGGTCCCTCTACTTCACCTGCAGGAATGAGGAATTCCTCCTGAAGTTTCACCCAGGTGTTCCAAAGAGGGGAGAGTCAACTGGGAATCTAGGTGTTGACTCACTCCAGTTCTATTCAGAATAGTTTCATTGTTTTCAGTTTATCTGTTGATTATCTATGTAAGATTACACTGGAGGAAAGCTTGTGGTTAGAAAGCAAATGAGAAAATGACAGGTAGAATAGCATCTCTAGTCTCTTCTAACAGAATGCCCATCAGGTCACTGTAAACCTTGCTGGACACTGAGCTGAGGCAGGAGCTGAGGTGGGTGCTTCAGACAGTACTGAACACGACGGGCAGAGCTCCCAACTCATGAGGCCTGTGTCCTGGGATTGCATTCTTAGGTGGAGATTCATGGATCCCTAAAGCCTTATGCATTTTTTCAAGAGTCATCAACTCTGTCTGATGTCATGCACCATATTTTATAAGCCTGTGTGTATAATTGGAAAACCTCGTGTTGTTTTCATTAATGTTTTTGTAAATAAAACAAAACAGATCCATATTTTTTCGAAATATAATCAAATTCCTAAAGTAAGTTTTCATCTCCAAATTTAAGATCACTAGACATCAAAATTGAAATCTCTTACAGATTTTTTCTACTATGTTTCTATTGTTTTTTCCACAATTTTGAAGAAATGATTTGCCCTAAAAGTATTTTTAAAAATTCTGGTAAAGTACACCACAGATATCCCACAAAATCCCCATCTACACATGCAAAATGATAAAAAGTAAAGTAGAATATGACTCATACTAGAAAATATTCATTCAATTATGTGTGTATTTCAAATACTGATTTCCTTTTAACAGATATGCTTGTTGAAAGATCATCCACTTGGAAAGAGGAGTCTGACTATAGGAAGCATTTACTCAAAGCAAGAGACAGTTAAATCCATTCAGGGCCTCTGTTCATTGGAAGTCAATCAGAAGTGAAGATAAAGTATTTCTACCAATTTAGTGGAAGTCAGTAGGAAGTAGGATTCCATTTGTGCAATTTGGATTTGCATTTTTTTTTAATTATCAAAAGACCTCAAGTCTATGCCCAGCTCCATTACAGATTGATATTACGACAAAACAATTTTCAGTTACTATAAGCCTTAGTTTCCTCATCTGTAAAACTAACTTAAAGCTCTATGATCATTGGAAGTGTATCTGTTTTTCAGAACCACATTTCCAAAACCTAGGCATAATAGGAATGCAAGGATTCTTAAATGAATGAATGAATGAATGAGTAAGTGAGTGAGTGAAGTGTTTTAAAGCTATGTCCTTTAGTGGAAAGAGCTCAAGTGATTAAAGGAATAAAAGACATGAATGGTTCAGCCTGCTTTTTACGATTGCAATATTCATGGTCTTGGGACATATATTTACAACTTCCGATATTCAGTTTCCTCATATGTAAAATTAGCCTCTCTAAGATATGTGAAAATAGAGAAATTATATTTTGCCAACAAGAAAATATTTGTGTCATCCCACCCATTTAATTGTGATCTCAGAAACAGATTCCAAACTCTACTTTCCTCTGACGACCCTTCACCAATCAGGAAAGTCCAAGAACAAGCCTAGTAATTTCTTGCATTATCAGGTAGCCACCTACTAGAGAGTAAATTTCACATAATAAAATTCAGAACAAATACTTGGCAGGTACAGCTACTGCTGAAGCTAAATTTTTCTTCTTTATTTTTCCTCCTTTTTGCTCATTCAACTCTCTGATCACATAAAAAATAAATCCTAAAGAAAAAATAAACACAAAAAAATCCCTCTGAACAAACAGTGAATGTACCTGAATTATGTTAAAATATATTAAATATAATAAATGTGTATTGCCTATTTCATGAAAGTTGCCAGAGTTATTTTGGGGCTTAATTCAACTCCAACCTCCCACTGAGACATAAAGATTTTTAAAATGCACTTTTACAAGAGAAGAGAATTTGGTTTTATATAGTATACTTCATACTCTGGGTTTTCAAAAGAACATCATAAAGCGGCATGTTAGATCCTTGCCTTGTAGGGAGTGCAGCTGATTCCAGAGGCTTCTCAATCTAGTCATGCACCATGCTGAGCTCTGATCAGTTGACTTTATTTCACAAGGTGACAATGGCACATTTTCCAGGGGCTGGGGCTACAGAGAAGACTCAGAAAGGGCATCCATCAATTCACAGAAGGTGTTGCATGGTGAAAAGCGGGGGTCTGAGATTAAATCAGTCAGAGACTAGAGGAAAATGTTGTGCATCCTTCGAAACAGAAAATATGCTAAGAGTAGCAAAGTGAACTGACTCAGCTCTGAGATTTCTGCTCTTGCTCCAGCCTAAGCTACATGGATAGGCCAGGGCTTGCCAGCTGTTTAGATCCAGCTATTTTAATGGAATGCTCCTGCTTCTAAGTGGGGCAGACCTAAAGCATACAATGCAGTCCTCGTTCTTTTAATGGCGTCCTTATTGCTAAATTCATAAAACACAGATCACAAGATCATGCTAATTATCCTGCTTATTATTATCTACCAAAGTGTATTGTGTCATCCCAAAATAGTTTGGAGTAGCTTTATCATCCTCATTGTATGAATGAAAGACCATCTAAATTTTTTGTAAATAAAGGGGAAAATGGATTCTCCCTAATGTGTGTTTTTGCAGTTTTCTATTCCCATGTCATTGCATTTATTACATTGTTTTATGATTTCTCAATCCAAACATCCACTGGGACAGGGATCCTGCCTAATTCATCTTTATGCAGCCAGTACTTGAAGACATGCTAGTCAAATTTTTGAGTGATTATATAAATGTATGCATTCGTGAATGAATAAATGAGTTAAAATATGAATAATACAAAAGAATCTATAGTCCTTTAAGGGATAAAGTGCATTATTTCCCCAAAGTATTTTCATTATGCTCTAATATGATGATGCATGGAAAACAATCTCTTGGATTTCCTAAGATGGTAAAATTTGGGGAATCTCCCTCAGACTATTCTCAAAGAATATTCTTACTCTACAAACTGTCACAAAGTATAGATACCTATTCTTTTTTCACTTTGTGAAAGGTTTTCCAAATTTATTTGACCACAGACCTTGTCTCCTCCTCTTCCTTTTCCTCCTTCTTTCCATCTGCCTCTTCTATCTTCTTTCTGTTGTTCCTGGTCTTCTCCTTTTCACAACAGAGGAATGAATGTTTTCCCCAATATTCTAATAATTATTGCATAAATATAAAGTGAGAGTCACTGGACCAGAATGCTAGCTATCCCAAGTCTTTTCGATACTGTCTGCAGGAGACATCTTGGAGCTGGGAGAGTTCATAGAACCAGGCAGAAGATGCATCACAGGGTCAGAGGTTCAGCCCCATGGCAGCCCTGCTGAGTCATTTGTCATGTTCTGGAGAGTTTAGTATAAGCTTGTGCACTTTTCTCCAGTGGTTGGAGCATTCCAGAGAATGTTTAAAACAACTGAGCTAAGGGATCAGAATGCAGGTAAGACATGGTCTCAGCAGCTGCATCAAACACTGGGAATGTTTTATTTCAGAACAGACAGACACGGAGCTGTGTGCATTTTCCAGTCTGAGCAAAGCTGAAGAAATCACACGTCTGTTCTCAGCACTGACTCACCGTCCCTGAAATGGTGAGGACGAAAAATTTCTGCTCGGAGTGGCAACACAATGAAATATTTCTGAACACCTTTTCCTGACAGGTTTAAAAAAGAAAAGGAAGCTAAGGAAGGTGGGGTTGCTGGCTGTGAAAGTCGTGGGTGAATGTATTGAGAGCAGTTATTTTAGTGGTGCTGGTGATAAAACTTAAATGGGGGCGTCATGGGTATGTACATTTCCACAGAAAATGCTGGGACAAATGGAAGCTTTTAAAGGCATTTTCAGAGGCTAGGAAGAGAGGACAAAGAATACAGTCAGAATAGGGATGGAGTGGGGAGATGGTAGACCCAAAAGAATACACTTTGCGAAAGCATTTAGAGACATCTCAGGGAACTTGTAGTATGCTCATTCTAGCAAAGGGGCTGGAGGCAGACACAGGAAAGGAGAACCTTCGAGAAAGGGGAAGGAGAAAAGAAAAAGAGAGGAAGATGAACAAAGGTAAGAATTAACCAAAAAAATGAGGTAATGAAAAAGGAGAGGAGAAAGCCATGAGTGTGTATCATTGCTGATTAAAGAGACATAGTTTAATAAAAGTTCAAAACTTCTGGGGTCAAACTGACCTGAGCTTGGAATTCACTTCTGCTATTAAGTAGCTGTAGACCTTAAACCAATCCTATAAATTCTGTGAACACTTTTTTTCCCTTTCATTTTAAAAATGAAAGTAAGAATTCAATTCACTGGGTTTAAAATAATGTCCATGAAGAATCTAGCACCACACCTGACATTTTGCTAGCATTCAAGCATGGTCACTTTCTTTAAAATTTAGTAACATCAATACCTAGACAAAATGAGGAGAAAAGCAATATTCTTAAAATATGAATTCCAAGTATATGTTAAGTTACTTTATTATTGTCCTAATATCATTATCAATTATTTCAGATGAAGGCAGAATTAAGACTTCCACCTTTGTTTCCAAAAGTGTTCTGTACATTAATCCTGATGGTGGTTCATGGAAAGAAAAGAATATATTAATTATGTCATATTTATCTGCATCTAAGCAGTGGATTCAAGAAACAAAGACTTTTCGTTGTAGCTCTAATAAAAAGGATTATGGGTATGATGGAATGTTGGCAGAGAAGCAAGTTCAAAGGGGGTGCTGAGTCTGCCATGGTCCAGAAAGCACTGAAAGGGACCTCCATGGAGCTAGTCTCTGCCTCTGTGGGTGGGCATGGCCTTCCAGGTCTGCTTTTCTTTATGCACACCGAATTTTGCTCCTAAACCAGGTGTGCTGAATTGTGTCACTCTGCCATAGAAATTCCCTTGACTTCCAAGTGTTAATCTGCTCCATTCTAGGAAGAAGACAGGTTAAGTTAAAATTTCCTACTTCCAGGAGAGAAGTTATACCTTTTCAAGCACGAAGCGGGAAACTTCCATGGTCTAACCAACTGAAAATGAAGGACTTAGGGAAATGTTCCCAAGGAAGGAGGAGAAATCTGGAGAGAAATATGCAAAAAAAAATTTTCTCTGAGTCATTGGTGAGTCATCATGACTGTTGGTATCTCAAGGTCACCAAAACATACACATAGTAAAAAAGTGTGCTTAGCTTTATTTAGCACAATTTTTACAGAACTTACTTGATCCCAGAGACTTTTAATGCTAGAACATGCCATGGAGCTGTATGTGATCCAGTGTTATAAGGGATTTCAGAACTAAGGGGAAAGGCACAGAAATCATAAATGTAAGCAGACTGTAATGATCAGTTATTTTACATGGTCTCATTTCCAAAGTGGACAGCTGAGACCCAGAGAAATGAAAAAATATACAAGGTCACCTAACTAGGTAGAGACAGACCAATTCTCTGAATTTCTGTTTTAGGACTTCTCTTTCACACTGTGATGATTCCCAAAGGTTGCTCTTGTCCATGTGATATGGAGCTGGCTGCTTCTCAATACCTAACCCCTTCAACTCTCAGGGATTGACATGTTGAGTTTGGGTTTCTAAAAAGAATCAAAGGAAATATCACACTTAAGTCATTAGGCTGGGGTGTAACAATCCTACAACACGGAAGATGCTAGGAAAGATGCTGGAATAATACTTTTGCCAAAGTCCTTTAGCTACTTTATTCATTAAAAACTTTTCATTTCTGTAAGGTAAGTTGGTAGCAATTATCAATCACCATTGACCTTTTCTCACATGGATTCAGAGATGAGCAAGTGAGAAGCTGTAGCATGTGACTGAACTTACTACCCAAACCACCCCTTCTCCCACTCAGCCTATCTATTTCACATCCCCCACATATACATAATTCCATCTTCTGGCTTCTTAATTTTGTTGTGAGTTTTAATCATAAATCTTTAAATATCCTCCAAGATCAGCACATAAAAGGCAATTAGATGTTTCATTTGCAGTCAAAGTATAGCTATTTTGCAGGATTTGGCTGTTGAGCAGGGGACATTTTGAGATATAGGATTAAGATAACAATGAAATAATCTTTACATGCTCAATTACTTCATGTGATGCTTAGGTTGGCTCCTACTACCTTCAACTGCTCTTTACTTTGATGACTCACTTAGCTCCCAAAGATATATGCTTAGCCACATGCAGGGAACTTGAGTTCAAAGGAATGCTACTTCAATCATTTGCAAGACTGAACATAAAACTAGTTTTACTGAGATCCAACTCAAATGTGTCTCACTTTACAAATGGAGCTTCTGCTCCATTTTATGAATGCATATTCACCTTATATTTTAGTTTCAGTAAGTCCATCTCTTTTTTGCCTTTCCTTGCCTGGGTCCCAGGTTGGATAATATGTCGGGCAGTAATTATGACTCTAATGGTTTAGATGTGGTGTCCCCCAATAGCTCACATGTGAGACAATGCAAGAAGGTTTGGAGAAGAAATGATTGGGTTATAGCCTTCACTTAATCAGTGAATTCACTGATGGGGTTAACTGAGTGGTAACTGGTATGGCTGGAGGATGTGGGAATTAGAGGTCTGACTTTGGGGTATATATTTGTATCTAGAAAGGAGAGACCTCTCTTTCTGCTTCCTGATTATCATGTGAGCTACTTCCCTCTGCCACACTCTTCTGCCATGATGTTCAGCCTCACCCTGAGCCCCAAGGAATGGAGTCTGCTGTCTATACACTGCAGTCTCTGAAATTGTGAGCCCCCAAATAAAATTTTCAAACCTTAAAATTGTTCTGGTCAGATCTTTTAGTCACAGCAGAGAAAAAAACTGATTAAAACTATGACCTTGGAATCAGACACCTGGATTTGAATCTTATGCTAATATTAACTAGCATTATGACTAACCTAGACTTATTTATTTTCACTTTTTTGAAAAAAGGGAATGATTCTGTTCACACTATCAAAACTCAAAATCAGTAATGTGTATGAAACACCTGGTATTTAAAATGAGAATTAATCATTTTATGATTATCCTAGTTCTTTCATTATTGAAATTTTTTTTATTCTTGTTCCTTCTATTCTTCATTACCATACCCCATCTACTCTTCTGTACCCTGTCTACCACATTTACCTCAATATCCTAGGTGCCATATCATCACAGGTTCTATGGAAGTGGCTTTATTTATTCCTCACACTACTTGAGATTTACCTTCAGCTTCTTTCCAGTGACATGAGTGCACATCTAGTGATACCACTGAGTATGTCTATTTTTCTAATCTTAAAAACATTAATCTTCTCTCTGTACCAACCACTTGGCTCCTATTCTTATACTTGATGTTGGATATATACCAACAAAACCATATACCATTGTTTGAGTTCATAAAAATCTTAAACTGATGTCTCAGAAATCCACACCAAGATCAAAAATATAAAGTGAATAAATATATTACTTGTTATCTTTTTCAGTTATATCTTTAAATTGGTACAATGTATGTATATTCTATGAACTCCTCAGCAATTGAATTCAACTTGATGATTTTCTAATAATCATATGATTAGGGATCAGACAATTCACAAGTCTTTTGAGCAAGCTTTGAAATAATAAATAGCTAAAATGTATGAACTTCAGTGAGGATGGAAATATCAGTTAGGTATCCTATCATTTACTTGCTTTTCATTTATTATATAAATGTTTGAGTACCTCATCTGAGTGAGATTGCCTGATGGTTGATGTTGGGGGACATGAAAATGGACCTTATACTTAATAAAACTTTTGTTTTGGTGAAGGAGACAAAGGTTGTATGGGTTGAAAATCAAATTGTTTAAGGAAGATGAAGAAAACTCAAGGTATAAAAGTAATTAATCACAGAAATGCAAATTAAACATTGCCGTTTTGATGGAAAGAGGCTGCTTTCAAATACAATCCTAAGTGTTGTGGTCAAGGAAAAAACTGGAGAAATTAGATGAGCAAGTTTCACAAATCTCACAGCAATTAGATTTGATACTTGGCAGAATGCAAGAGTTAATAATTAATTGATCATGTGATAAAAGAAAGAACAATGACAAAATTTTGACACAGAATCCTATGATGGAAAGATTCAAGGTTCTTGTGACTGAGGACAATATCATGAAGGCATTGATCTCCAAGAGAAAACTAATGTATAACTGACATTGTTGTATTACAACTATGAAAAGGAATTAGTCAAAAGAAGAAGATAAAAAGCCAGGTGAAATGAATCACTTAGGGGAATCATAGAGGTAATAAGAGGAGGAGTCAATAGTAGTCTTCACAAGGGAGAGAAGATGTTTTGAAAAGAGGGGACAATTATGATTAAAGGAAAGCTCAGGAAGATAATATGAAATAGAAATGTAAGTCAAATTTATGGAAGGGCCTATTATTATTCCTTTAAACTTTATTCAAACTGTCCAAAGCCATGTTTGGATTAATGGTATGAAAGCCATCTAAGATGTGGTATAAGTTAAAAATACAAATTATCTCAATAAATGTTAGGAGGCAAAGAACCATAGACTATTAAGAGAAATTAGGTGTATTTTAAATAACAAACTAACCTTTTGAAACAGACGTGAAAAGATGGACATATTGTTTTATAAGTTATTTGTTGGTGTGCCTTGAGGAAATACTTTCTTGAAGACTGGAGGTTACCACTCTATGGTGGTCAGTTCCCTTCTACGCTTCCACTCTTGGAAGACCAGTCATGTATGGTTCTTAACCTGCTTCTTAACCACTGAACTGAGGCTGTGATCTTTGAGCCACTGAATATGACTCAAGTCACACTGAGCAATGCTTGGATGCAAGTCTGAAATCTATTCACTTCAATTCTAAGAACAGTGGTCCTTAAATAATCATTGGCTTTCATCCTTACCACTCCACTTAAACTATTCTTCTTTTTTTTATAATAAATTTATTTTTAAAACATTTTTAACAGACTTCATTTTGATTCATGTACACAGATGGGGTACAAATTTTCATTACTATGGTTGTGCATGATGTACATTCAAACCATTCATGTTAATCATACATGTACATAGGGTAATGATATCTGTCTCATTCACCATTTTTTATACCCCCTCCAAGAACCTCCACTCTCTAAACCAAATGACCAAAACTTTGGAAATCTGCTTTCCCTGCCACACTTGAACTGTCTGCAACATTTGACATAGGCCATCACATTTCCCTCCTTGATGCACTCCTTTGTGTTCTCTGCTGGATCATAATACACTCCTCATTCCTTCCATAGTCACTGACTTCTCATCTCCTTGGGTGACTCTCTTCATTCCTCTGATTAATTAACATGATTGTCCTTTCAGGATTACTGTTTAAAGCTTTTCTTGATATCTAGTCATTGTTTGGATAATCTCACCTTTGAATGTCATCTGCCTTCAAGATGACTGAAGTTTCTGATTTACTCCTAAATATCAAATTAATGTATATTAATATCTACCCAATATTCCCCCTTTACTATCTAAAAGTCACCACAAATGTTAAAAAAATCTAAAACTGAACTCTTTTTAAAAAAATTTTTACAGCCTGCATTTTAATTCATTGTACAACTTTTCCTTTCTATGGTTGTACACGATTTAGATTCACACCATTCATGTAATCATTTATGTACATACATAGGGTAATGTCTGTCTCATTCCACCATCTTTCATACTCCCTCTCCCTCCCCCTCTCATTTCCCTCTATGTAATCCAAAGTTCCTCCATTTTTCTCTTACACCTCCCCACACCCATTATGCATCATTATCCACTCATAAGGGAAAACAGCCTCTTTGGGGGGCAGATTGGCTTATGCCTCCTCTACTTCAAAGACCACTCCACTCACTAGCTTAATAATTTCAGTTCATGTTTACCTCAATTCATGTTTTTCAAACTAAATATCTTGAAACCATTTTGACTTCTCTCTTTCTTTCAATTCCATTTACAATTTATAACTTATTTTGTTTGCCTAACATTCAAAGAATATCCAGAATTTGGTCTGGTCTCAGCACTGACTGCTGGCACAATGGTCCTAGCCACCATTTCCTCTTATCTGCACTATGACCTTAGCCTGCTTGCTGCTCTCCCGCCTTACTCCCTTATCAGCCCACTCCATGTCAATTCTAAACATAAAATCCAGATTAATCCTATTAAAATGTAATTCATAAAATGTCACTCCTCCGCTCACATTCTTCCAACCATTGAATCCATCTCACAAAGAATACCATGTTCTACAAGGTCCCATATGATCTGAGGTTCAAAATCTCTGAGCTCATTCAATTCTCCTTCTTAGTCATAGCACCCTCTTTGTTGTTCAGTAAGCATATAGGCACATATGCATTTTAATCCCTTGAATTCATTCCCTTTGTTTGAAATACTCTTTCCTTGGTAGTTATATAACTTTTACTTCCAAGGTGTATTTGCTTAAATGTCACCTTCTCTTTGGGCCCACCTTGGCCACCATGTGTTAAATTGTGTTCTCCACAATCTGAACATTTTTCTTTCCTGTTTTGTTTTCTTATGGCATATATTACCTTCAATCCACTACTCTCTTTGATTCTCCTTGTAGTGTGCTTCTCAATGAAATGTAAATTTCATAAGTGTAAAACTTTGGGTTTTGGTACCAATTTATTTCCATTGTAAAAACTCTATATAGAAGATACATATTAGGAATTTAATAAATTTGTATTTAATTAATAAATAAATGAGGAATATATCATAAAGTTATGTTTATAAAGTATCTTAGGACCAGAAAAGAAGTACTATTAGGAATCACCTAGGGTAACTCCTTCATTTTTTATAGATGAAGAGTCTGAACTTTTGAGAATAAAAAACTGATCTGTAAGAGGAACCTAGTTCTTCTAATGGTTTTGGCTGTTATTTTTCTTACTGTATCTGTGGAGAACAGTACAATGTCTGATTTGGAGAAAGTTCTCAATGTGTTTCCTTTAGATGAATGCGTTCAGTGTTCTTTCCACCACATCATATTGCAATCCTAACTTGTAATTTGGTGGAACAATGGGAAGAGGATGAATAGGATTTTCCAGGTTTATTTTAACTATAGTCCTCTATTGCACAGCCACCCTAAATGTCCCAGCAGGTTGTTATAACCATACCTCTGCCAGTCCCCATATACTTAGTTATCATTTGCTCATAGTTGCTCTGGACTCCCTGCAAAAGGAATATAGAAAAATAATCTTCCTTTGGAATAATGAAATACATAATCTTTGAATAAAATTGGAAGATTATGCATTCCTAATTCCCTGCCAGAATCTTGACCATAGTTGACATGATGTGAGGATGACAGCATCACCAGTTTCTGTACAGAACTGTTCGTGTGAACGGGAGTGAGTGTCAGGGTGGTTTATGTTGACTACTATATCAGGGAATTTTAATTTTTTGAAATTCTATCCTTAACAATTTATCACTTTACTGTCTCTAGTTTTTGCTTCCATGCAAAGAATAGACAATGTATTTTTCAATATATATATATATAATTTATTTGTTCTAATTAGTTGTACATGACATTTATACATTTTGATAGATCATACATAAACAGTATAATTTCTCATTTTTTCTGATTGTGCATATTGTAGGATCATATCTGTCATGCAATCATATATGTATATAAGGTAATGATGTCTTTTTCACTCTACTATCCTTCCTACCCCCTCTACCTAAAGTAACTCTATTCTTCCCTAACTGTCCCCTTAGTGTGAAATAGCATCCCCATATCAGAGAAAACATTTGGCCTTTGCTTTTTGGGGGTTGGCTTATTTCACTTAGTGTGTGTTCCAGCTCCATCCATTTACCAGCAAATGGCATAATTCCATTCTTCTTTAAAGTTGAGCAATATTCCATCATATCACACACACACACACACACACACACACACACGCCATCTGTTGAAGGACACCTGGGTTGGTTCCATATTTTAGCTATTATGAATTGAGCTGCTATAAACAGCTGTGGTTGCATCACTATAATATGCAGATTTTAAGTCCTTTGGGTGCAATCTGAAGAGTGAGATAGCTGGGTTAAATGGTGGTTCCATTCCAAGTTTTCTGAGGAATCTCCATACTACTTTCCATAATGGTTGCACCAATTTGCATTCCCACCAGCAATGTATGAATGTACCTTTTCCCCACATCCTCACCAACATTTATTGTTGCTTGTATTCTTGATAATTGCCATTCTGATTGGAGTGAGATGAAATCTTAGAGTAGTTTTGATTTACATATATTTTTAATATCTATCAGTGTTTGTGTGATGAGGTGGAATATACCAGACAGACTGTCCTCGTGAAGTTACAGCCCTAGTAGGGGAAATCATTAATGAAATAATCACACCAGCATGTAAATAATCATAAACTGTAGTAAATATAATGAATGAAAATTGCAGGTTGTCATGGCAATATGTAACTACTGTGGGGGTAGCGTGGTTCATGAATAAGACACATTGGACCTGGGACACCAAAGATGAACATTACCTAACAGGTCTTTTGGGGAGTGGGGAAAGGAAGAGGATTCCAACTAGAGGTGAACACCCATATAAAAGGTGGTGGGAGGTGACAGCTTGGTCCCTTGAGTAATAAAGTCAAAACCATTGGTTTTGACCAATCAAAACCCTTGATCAGTTTTTCTGGAATAGAGATCAAAGAGAAGACATGGCTCATATGTAGTAAGGACTACACTTGCAGTCTTCAAGAGTAATAGGGAAAAGCTTGAGTAGCCCAAACTCAATAGCATATATGAATTAACATACTTACCTAGGTTTTCAGGAAAAAATTGTCAATAAACAGGATAATGTTTTGAAACTAAAAGGAGAAACTGCTTTTTTTACATTAATTTTATCTAAATTTTTCCAGATGCCATTCTGAGTCTTTGCATGCTAGGTCTCCCCATCCTGGAGAAGGGGAGACTTGCATCACACACACATCTTATGTTTTCTTTGCCTTCTATAGAATCTCAGCTTAAGCAGGTTTCTCTGCTTTTGTTTTCCAGAAAGCTCTCCTAGTATTTGAGATGTGTGGTTTTTTTTTTTTTTTTTTTTTTTTTTTTAATGAGTTCAATCTTAGTTCACTTTGAGGTTTCAGCTATAGTGCAAGCCAGGTCTTGATTTGCCTGAACCAGTTTCTCTTCCCTGGGCAATATTAGTCTTGCCTAGCTCTGCTCTGTAGATGAAATAGAGTTGATCATTTCAATTTCACAAGAACTCATATTAGAAGCTATTTCTCTTTTAAATAATAACAGAATTCTAGGCAAAGATGGTCAGGCACAAAGTTTCATAAAGCCATGAATGATAGACCGGTACTGGAATTGATTCAAATGTTTAATTATTTGTTGAGAGAAGGTTGTCTAGAGGCTTCACACAAGAAGAGACTTTATTGATTTTATTATTCAGGGAAGGTAATAATTTTGATATATAAAAAAAACAAGGACCAATTTCTCTGTTAAGCAATAATGACAAAATGTTTGTCAAAATATTGCTAGCAACTGAGAAAACGAAGGGGCCAAAGAGCCTCTCTTCTTTATTTCATGTCATCAATCTTGTGGTCTCCAAACCTGCAGGGAATGTCACAATAATGTAGGGTGCATTCAAGATATTTTTGAAGTTGAGAAAAGATACACCAATTTCTTTTGTATTTATGTCAGTTTCAGACTAATGTCTTTGACTGAGTGCACTGCAATAACAAACCCAGCAACTTCAGACATCAACCTATATTTTTAAAGAGTCTTGGGGTCATTTAGCATAGCAGATAATGACCATCTGAGGTCCAAGGTAGCTGGGTCAGGCAGTAAAAAAAGATAAATATATTTCATATGTGGTGAGTGAACAAAAAAGATGAAATTTAAAGTGGGATTAAGAATAGGTAAACTATGAAACAGTAAGGTAACAAATAAACCAAAGTACTCAGAAGCAACAGAATGTAGGAAAGGGCATTCAATGAGTTGAATTTATAACACCTGGATTTTAGGCCTATTCCCACTCCTAAACAATAATCCAGTTTGGGGAAAAGAACCCGAGCCTTTTGGCTTTTAGTTTCTGCCTCTGTATGTGATTTTATACATGATCACTGTGGAAATAATAGTAAAGGGTTTGGGAGCCATGAGTAACATTGTATAGAGGGAAATTAGAAGAAGGAATAGAAAACGTATTTCCAAGAAATTAGCATATTTCTTAGGAATAAAGTAAGGAGAATATGGAATGAGGGAATAGAAAGAGTGACCATGAGAATATTTGAGGGTTCTTAAAGGCATAATGAGTTGGGAGAAGTTTTTTCTTAAGGAATTTGTTTTAAGACTGTAGCCATCCATGTTAGAATCTCTAATTTTTAATTGTACTAAAATTTCCTAATATTAATTGTATTTACTAATACAATCTCAAAGTACTAAGTCTACAAAGTGAACTTAGTTGTGTCAGAATTTAGGTTGTTTACACATAGATGAAAAATCATTTAGGAATAAAAAAACCCACCGATATAATGGCAACTATCAATGCCTTAAATTTTATTTATCTGCCCTTCCCTGCAAAAAAACAAAGGTGAATCAGATTTGGAAATGGTGTAAGCTATCCCCCAAATCTATTGAACATTCAATATAAGCTGATGCCAAGATCTCATCCCATGTAATCCTGAGACAAGTTTTAAAATTCTCACTTTATCTGAGTATAGGCGAAGTGCCAAGGCATTAAGCTTGAGATAGAGTTGAGATGCCAACAAATATGATAAGAAATACATCCACTGCTCTTTCAAGAGCTAGGAGAGAATTACCTCCAAAGTACTTTGCCCCTCTAATTGGTCTGCACTCATTCTAGAATCACTAACTACTTCAGGCATGGAATTGGTATGTCTTCAGTGAATGATAAGTGAACCTGTATCCAAAAAGTACAGAAGGCGATAGAGGAACGTTTAGGGAACTGTAACTTATGCTGATCAGATCGATTTCTTAAGCAGCTTTTCCCAAGATAATTTTCTTATGAAATTCACAGGAAAGAATATTGGAGAGACCATTGAGTCGTATCCCAGACCATTTTATATTGTATTTTGAGATGGGTCTCTCTAAGTTGCTAAGGATGGCTTTGAACTTGGGATCCTCCTGCCTTGCTTCCCAGGATGCTGGGATTACAGGCCGTGTGCCACAGCACCAGGCTTCCAGGGATCTCTTGATTTGTTATCTGGGCTGGGAAACATTTATAAATAGGTTGAATTCTGTGATGCAGGGAGTTATCCTTTCTTCACCAGCCCATCAGTCAGACTATGGTGCCCATGCTCATGTGCTGGTTTGTGCCACCTGATCATGCACACATCATCGCTGCTCCCCTTTCTGAATAAGACTAGTAAAGCCCTGGTCCAGGCCACATTCATGCTTGGGCATCCCTCAAACTCTCATTGAACCAGAGAGTGACCTCCTTTAATTTTTTAACAAGTAAGGCAAAGGAGATGATGCGTTGAGAACTAAGCTACATCTATCCCTCTCAGTGGGAAAGAGTTCAACCATCTCAGAGATGTCTATGTGTATTTTCAGTTCAAAACAGACAGACTACTCAGTTTCACTTAAGTAATTGGAGTAAACTAAGATGTTGAATCACATGATTTAGACATTTTGGACTCACTTGGGAATGTATATTTCTCATTCTTTAGTTTTCTGTAGGTTGTATGAGATGATGTCTTCTGTTAGATTTTCTCAGTCCACTTCCTGAGATTGTCAGCTTTAATCACTTGAGACTAGGCAAGTGGGGATGGTTTAGTCTTTTCCCCAGGGCTTCAGAAGCTGTTCCTGCACTCCAAGGACTAGAGTACCTTCCTTTCCAGGTCCTCTCCTCCCTCCAAACTGTGTAGACATCACCGTAGTGGTAATTGATACATTACATGAGAAAGGTACCTGGCCTAGTTCACTCATTATTCAGCAGGGTGACAATTCCCAAGAATTGAAAAACAATTTTTCCATTACCATTGGACACTTATATGACATCAGGGCTTATGGTTGGTAATGGTTTAAAGGAGGAGGGCATAGAAATAAAGAAAATCATAATAATAAGGGCTCTTGAGCTTTGGGAGAATGTAAACAGTTTGAATTATTAAACTGTCAAGTTGTTGGGACAGAGACAAACTTAAGTCTGGAGCTAAATCCCTCTGTGGCCCTAGCCCAGGCAGTGCAGAGCACAGAAGGAAGAGTGGAAAAAAAGATTTTAAAATTCAAATGCCTCTTGTCCTGATTGTGAGTTTCTGTTGTCATTCCCCAAGAGCCAGATAGCTTGTCTGTCTCTTTCAGTCATAGGTGTACTTACTTATTCAGAGAGTAGTCCTTAGGGAGGAAAAGAACTGAACAAAATTGGAAGCAAGTTCTGGAAGAGAGGAGGAGGAAAAAAAGATCCTGTGGCAATGTAGAAATTTAAAACATAACATCATTTTTTTGTTGTTGTTTTGGCTTCTACAGAACAAGAGGTGTTTACTTAAATACACATGGGTTCATAACATATAGTCTCATAACAACATCTATCATTGTTTTATAAAATGCAGTTTGGAAACTTTGGAAACTAAGACTTAGTCATGGTGTGTGGCTTATTTAAGGTCTCATGGCATCCTATTCTATAAGTAGTGCATGGACACACATGTTTCTCTCTCTCTCTCTCTCTCTCTCTCTCTCTCTCTCACACACACACACACACACACACACACCATAGCCAGAGCTTGCAGAGCTTGCTTGGTGAACAGATACCCATATTCTGATGTCATATAATAGCATAATGGGATACAGGTTAGAGCTCTTACCACCCTCTCCCATGATGGAACCTCCCACTTCAGGATGCCTGTGATTTGAGGATTTAGTGCGGCAGAGCTGGACTACCTACTGTTTATCAGGGACATTGCTCTGAGAATTCTTGGAAAACTTTCTCCTCCCCAAAAAGTAAGACAGAGATGTGTCTCAGCCATGTGGGGAGGGCATCATTTGTTTTTATCAGATTGACACCAAGATCTTGCAATGTTATCTTCACATGTTTTTTTTTTTAAACTTACCAGGAATAATGGTTTTTCTGAACTTGATCATAGTTCACATCCTAGTGGTTTCTCTTCTCTACTGGACCTATTGCTACACCCAAAGTGAATGAATGAATGAATCTGTTGATGCTTTGAATTTTTCACATTGGATGACCATGTCTCGTGTGAACAAAAGAAACACAATGACATATAAACTAATAATTTGGCATTACAGCTTTTAAAATTGCATTTCTCAAAGTTGTTTTTAAAAGGAAGGCACATCACTTGCTTGTTTATTTTATTTTCCACAACATTCCCCATGTTAATGCAGCCAACTTGTGGACAAATTTCACATTTGATCTGAACTTTTATCCAACTAACACATGACCCTTGAGTCTTGAAGCTGTAATAGGCTCTGGTGACTTTACGTTTATGGGTGTTATTTTCTATATTTCTGTTCAGAGTTTTCGTAGAAGCAGATTTTGCCAGGATAATCGGATCATCCCCCCTTTTATTCTTTGATTGTTTGTTGTACATTGGTTTTCATCCCTGTGTTATCATTCTTTGGTAGAAATGTAATTACCTGTCTTATATTATTATCAAAATGTAATCAAGAAAGCTTGATCCAGAAAAAGGGAGAATTCACCCTCAGTTTTGATATGAAGAGAGTCTTTCCCAATAATGTTGGTGAACTTTCTTTTTGAAAATAATGTGCTCCCTTCCTTTATCTTTGTTTTCTTGCCTCTATCAGTTAAGTTTATCTTTCCTATTTTTCCTCTGTATACTTATCTCTTTTTCCTTATCTGATCTTTTCTGTTTATCCTGATTTGTCTTAGTGTTTTCTTTCATTGTCTTCTGCATAAGAATTATGCAGTTTTTCACTTGTTTATCTCCTCTGTTAGACTGTAGACGATTTAAAAGCCAAGATATAGTATATGCTTAAAAATCAAGATCAACACCTTCCAATCATTAGTTTCCAGTAAGAATTGATCAATGAAAACAAACAAAAAAAAGAACTGATCAACTAAGTGGAATCCCTCAATGTCAAATTGGACAACTGCTTCTGTTATTATATGCACATTTATGAGCTTCAGTCCATTTGTGCTGAATTATTTTTAGTCCCTTGCATAACATAGAAAGAAAATATGTCTATATACATATATTCATATATATGCATACACATACATATATATACACACACCTGTGTATAATGATATACAACATATTCACTTACATATAAGTCATGCATTAAAGTATAAATATATGCTTAATTTTAATTATATATTTATATCATATATATTTATATTAAAACATTTTTTGGTGTTTCAGTTAGAAACCTGCTTGGTTCACATTGTCTTCTGAATTTTCATCACCATTAGTTTTCTTTAACTCCACAACAATATAAACCTTCTTGTGAATACAGGTTTAGAAGGGGATAGTGGTGGTTGTGTTTGCATACAAAAGTCAGCCCATAATCTAGCATTATGTTTGACCTAGGGGAGGCTTTCATGGATTATTAGTAAAATGAATGAATTTTTGCTAAAGTCCCAATGTTTGTGAACATATTGCTTTCCAATCTCTCTACAAACATATATTAGTCTAAATGCAAAGTTGTTAAGTTGCCCTACCCTCATTCATTTGCCTTTGGATAAAAAGTCTTGTCTTAACAAAAAAAGTCTCTAAAGATTGTGCATGAATTTATATACATCAATGGAATGCATGTGATTATACATTTTAGGTGCATCTTTTTTGAAAAAGACTGAAGAATTGTTCGATTAGGCAATATGAGTGGATATGGTTTATGAACACTTAATTCTCTATAAAAGAGCATTTCTGCTAATCAAGCTCAAAGAATATGGCTGATCCAATTCAAACCACCCAAGACCCTAAAAAGAAGCACCACAGAGTAAACTTTCAAACCATGTAATAAAGTGGCTTTCTTATTTAGAGAGTCAAAAAAGTATAAGAAATAAAAATAGATTGAGAGGAAAGATTTTACATTAGTATATAACTAACTGAAGGAATGAATGAGTGAAATAATCTAACCAATGCACATTCTCATTGGGATGAGGAAAGTGCTGAACATCAGCAAAGAAATGAACCTGAGGCAAATAACAAGTTGCATTTATCCTTTGCCTTGATGTAAGACTCTGTTCTATATAAGGGCATCACACTCCCAACAGTATGCACTAGGTAGTTGAGGCATGGACAGACTGAGTTAAGGCTCAAATACACAATCAGAAAAAGATGAATTAGTGTTCCCTTGAAAAATACTTTCTTGATAATTGAATACAGTTTGTCTTCTTCACCAAAAGTCTTGGTGAGTGGGAACCAAAGCAGGAAAAAAGTGAATTTAGAATAGAGGAGAGAAAAAGGAAAAAAAAACCCTAATATTTATTAAAGTCATAATACAAACAGGGACATTTTGGGGTGTTCTGCATATCTCTTCTCTTTATACTTTGCAACACCCTTTTGAAATTGTAGTATTGAATCTGAGAGGGAAAAAAAGAGGGTGGAGAAAGGAAAGTGACTTCCAAAAGGAAGATGTGGAAAACAAAATTTCTCCTGCAAATGAACACCAAGATTCATAGTGTAGGAAAATAGATTATAGATTTTTATCAGAGAACATTTCAATAATTAAGGCACCTAAAACATACCTTGAAAGCTCCATTCCTGGAGGAAGGATAGAGGGAAGGGAGGGGTGGGGTCCAGGTGGGGGGGTAAAAATAATAACAGAATGATACAGACATCATTGCCCTGTGTACATGTATGAATGCACAGATGGTGTGACTCTACTTTGTGTACAACCAGAGAAACAACAGCTGTATTCCATTTGTGTACAATGAATCAAAACAAATAAATTTTTAAAAAAAGTAAATTTGCAAATAAAAGCAGATTTGGTCACCTCCTTTGCAATAATTTGCTCTCATATGCAGCAGTAAGAAAGAGGAGGGAAATGGAATACAAAAAAGTCAGGATTTCATAAAAATCGAAGGCAGAATGATAGAATAGAGGAAGCGGATCCAGAGAGAGTGAGGAGGGGAAGGCATGGGAAAGTACTGGGGAATGAAATCCACCAAATTATGCTAGTTCCATGTACAAATACACCACAATGAATCCTGATATAGATATATAAACATAGATTATATGTATATACATATTTAAAATAATGATGATGATGATGATGAAGATAAAAGGGAGATTAGTAGAGTAGAGGAAATGGGGGAGAGAAGAGGGGAGGGAAAGGGACGTTACTAGGTAATGACATTAATCAAATTATATACATATATGAATATGGCATAATGAATCCCACTAGTCTAAATAATTATAATGCACCAATAAAAATAAATAACATAAAAAAAGAAAGCTCCATTCCTCAACTATGAGAATTACATGACAATTCAATCAATTTTGTATAAAGTAGAACATGGATTTCAAATTGCTTTTCCACTAGTTGAATCCAGACCACTGTGGCCTGCTTACTGCTTCTAAAAACTGGGACAGACCAATGAAAAGCTCATTTACTGAATTCTCCAGAAGACTCAACAATAGTGAGTCCAAGTTCCCACCTGGTAACAATTGTCTGGCTAAGTACATTGGACCCAATCAGGTGGAGTGTGCACCCTCTGTGTGTCACTGTCTCAACCAACATTAATCTTATTTGCATGACTTCTGGATTTCTAATTTGTGACCATTGGCTTTGAAATACACCTCTAAGACTCCGTGAGGATGTTTGAACACCTGTGCATAATGTCCGTAACAGGCATTGACTAATGAGTGGGTAAAGATGTTGAAGATGCACCATATTCTCCTGGGATGCAGAGTCCATCAGGAAAGACTGAATGATGAAAAATATGAAATATGGAGGAACCAGTGAAAAGTGCTATGGAACTACAGAGAAGAGAACAATTAGTTTTTGTTTGTTTGGGTTTTTGTTTGTTTGGTTTTTGTTTTTGTTTTTTGCAGTGCTGGGGATTGAACCCAGGGCCTTGTGTTTACAAGGCAAGCACTCTACCAACTGAGCTATATCCCTAGCCCAGAACAATTAGTTTTGATATTTATTTTGTTTCTGTGGAAATAGGGAAGCATCATTTGAGCTAGATCTTTTTAAAAAAATTTTTTTGTAGTTGTAAATGAACAGAATGCCTTTATTTTATTTGTTTACTTTTATGTACTACTGAGCATGTAGTGCCTCACACATGCTAGGCAAGTGCTGTGCCCCTGAGCCACAGCCCCAGCCCCTGAACTAGATCGTAAAGGAGGAACAGAGGTTTCCAAGTTGCAGATTTCAAAGGTGTTCCAGGGAAGAAAGAGAAAACATAGGCATATAAAAATATATAATATATATATATAAATATATAGCATATATATTATGTAAAGACATGAAAAAATTATAGCATGTTGAAGTTGGAAAGGTAATTGAATGTGTCTAGAATATCAAGTAAAATCTTGAGGAAGGAATTGCTACAAGTGAGTCAATAAATGAAGGTGGAACAAAGACTTCAAAGATTTCAATAGTCATTAAAGTGTATACTAACTCATTAGACATTGTTCTATGTGCAGTGGAAGGTTTTGGGGAGGGAACTAGTTGATTTAAGCAATGTATTGGAATTGTTTGAAACTGAGAGAGATGAGAGATAATTATGAGTTCTCCCAATGTCAGTAATGATGAAGTCAGAGAACACAGATTGAAAAGTTAGTTTTTTCAATTTAATTTAACATCAATTTTATTCAATTTAGCATTGATCAGTTCAATACAACATTTGTTAATCACATCACATGTGTAAGCAATCATAGCGGATACTACTCCTAGAATCCTGGAAAAGACTGGGTTACATCTGCCAACATATTGTTGAGACTCTAGAAAAAAAAATGAATGAAAACAATGGAAATATTGGAGAATGAGAAACAAGGTAGAAAAGAAGTCTGTTTTTTTAAAAAAATATTATTGAGGTTGCTTTAAGTACTCTGAAACAATACCCATCTCTAATTCCACTGATCTTCCAAATCAAGTCTTCAAATAAAAGTGGTAAAATATTGCATGTTTGGTTTAATTGACCCTAAGAAAAACTGGAAATGCAATCTCAGGTGTATCCTGGTATTTTCCCCAGAACGTTTGTTTATTTTTCTACCACAATTTTCCTGGTCTCCAGTCTTTAGCTCCAACCAGAAATGCATGTGACTGACTTTATAACTCTTGAGGACTCCTAGTGCTCAGTCTGCCTCACACCTGGTACTGGTAAGTTGCCCGCTGACTTATGAATGGATGATTGAATGATTTCATAGCCACTCTGCCTTTATCCTGTATTTCTTTGTCCCATCTCTTAATAATGTAATGTATTACTAAGATTAACCGCTGAACTCTGAGAGCAATGTCTTCTTATCTTGAGAACTTTTGCTGATAATAGGGAGGCAAAGTGCAGGGGAGGAAAAAAAAGAAAAGGAAATTTCAATTTTTCTTATTTGGCCTGCATTTTTTGATGTGTTTTACAGATATATCTTTCAGAGCCCTACCTACCGTTGCAGTGTTTTTCTTGAAATTTCTTTGCTTTTGAAAGAAGTACTTTAGGGGAAGGAGGACTGAACATGTGGGATGAAAACTTCTGCAACATTCAGAAAATTACAGTCCTTTCTTGTCTAGACGTTTTGGATAGAAAATAATTAAAATGACAAGGACTTACCATCACCTGGTGTGGCGTGGTATGGGTGTTAGAAGATCCATATATACTCACCTTTATAGTACCAGGCAATCCTTTCCTTCCCAAGGTGACAATTTCCTCAGTTGTTAGGGAGGGTATGAGATGACTTGAAAGGCAACTCTAAGATTGATTTAAGAATCACAAGTCATATGATGAGGTCCCCTTGCCAAATAAATTTCCCAGGTCATTTTTTCTTGGTTCTTTTTAACTATGGATAACATGAGGATTCACTCTCACATAATTATAAAAACATGGAAAATAATTTGCTTTATTCATTCCCAAATATTTCCCCTTTCCCTCCCTCTCCCTCCCTCATTTCCCTTCCTTCTCTACTCTGCTAATCTTTTTACTATTTACTTTTAGTTTTTGTTGTGGCTTTGTTTTGTTTTATTTTATTTATTTTATTTTATTTATTTATTTTATATTTACTGTCTTGTGGAAAGATACTCCTTTTCAAAAGACCTCTTTAGAAATCATTGCCCTGTCATCTAGGTTGAATTTACTCTTATCTCTATGTTAAATTAATCATTTCTTCTTTTAACATGTATTCATCTTTGGAACGAAAGACATTAGATATTCTCACTTTATACTTTTTTATGATCTGTGCTATAAAGTGTAAAGATCCATGGCTCCATTACTTTCTGCCTCAGTTTTCACATTTGTAAAATGGATTTAATGTAGTTGGTATAAAGATTGAATGGGTTATTTTATGAAATAGTCTAGAGCAGTGCCTATCACATATTGTGTAGTTATTTGCTACTATGACTTTTGCACAAAAGTATAAAATTCCCACAGAACAGAGGATGTAATGTGTGCCAGTTCCATGCACCAGGTGTGAGGTGCAGAGGGAGCGTGAAGGGGAATGATGGGCATGAACACTGCAATAAGAAATTGTTTATAATCAAACTGGGAGTTTGAAAGGTGATTCTTCAGGGTAGTGAAGATTTAATAAAATTAATAAAAGGTATTTGAAAGGAGGAATAAAGTTGTGATTGATGTGAAGTTCAAAAGACCATTGGCCATGCCTAGACTTCCAGAGTGTTCTGGCAATGCAGATAAGCATTCCTCATGGAGAATGGCCTGCACCAAAGGACCAAACTTAAAATGTCCTTTCCATGCCAAATTTGTTTCTCCTCACATTACAACTTTTTTTTTTTTTTTTTTTTTTTTTTGTGGTGGTGCTGGGGATTGAACTGGGGACCTCATGCATGTGAGGCAAGCATTCTACCAACTGAGCTACATCCCCAGCTCCCTCCCCCAGTTCAATTTTAAGTTCTCCAGTCATGCAAATGTCTGAGTACTTCAGACAACCTAAATCTACTTTTTCTTCTTAAAATTTCAAAGCACACTCTGTAGAATAAAATTCAGCACAAAATATGTACAGCCATTTTCTTCATTGTGCAAATGTCTCTCCTACTTAAAAACAGTTATAGCCAGAGAACTGGATTTGAGAAGAGTTATATATTTATCAGATAAGATACAGAAATCTTAAGGAGTTAGTTCTGTCATTTAACTAGTAAACCACAGAGCTTTGATTGAAATCCAAATGTCTGATACAAGAACCAGCCCAGCTTTTTAAAGTATGTTTGCAGTTTTATAAAGATCAGAATAGATCTGAATATTGTTAGTTAGAAACACGAATTCTTGGCTTGGATCTAGTTGACGAGAGTACTTATAGGAGAGGTCTTCTAGTACATTCAATGAAACAGTGCTTCCAGGTGATTTTTATTATCAGAGAAGTTTCCAACAAACACTGTCTGAAGGGATGGAGAAGTAAAATAAAAAAAAAATCCATACATTGGAAGAGAACTAGATGTTTTTGATCTATCTGTATGCATTTCCAAATAAGCAAAATGTGGAAAACTTAAATATGTTTAAAAAAATAGTAGAAAGTAAAATGAAACATTCCTGGAAGGGAAAAACAAGAAGTGAGTCACATAGAGAAGACAGAGCACGTGTATGTCATGCAATCTGGGAAGGCTAAATGCTCACCAAAGATTGGGGTTGCCTGGATGGTTTGTGATATGACCACCCAGTTCAGAAGACACAGTTCGTCTCTAGGGACATATAAGGCCTTAGGTATCAGGGGTACAACTGAAATGATGCTTCCAGAGAAGAGAGTATAAAAAATGTGTCCCAAGGTAATTTACCAAGCTGATGATGGGGATTCAAGGGACAGGAGAAAGTCATTTTCAGGCCAATAATTCCCATTGCACAGTTGCTGTGAGCTGTGTGAATCACTGAGCACATTTCAAGGAATGGCTGTCATGTGTCACTAACCGATTCTCACTGCAGATGGGCTCCAGGGTACTCAGGATCTATTTTGAGGAGGCTGCAAACAGCGGAAGCCTGCTGGTTCCACTGTAAGGAAACCTCAGCCACCCTTGAAAATGTGGGGAAATAAAACCTTCAGCCCAAGCACATTTTCTCCTTATTATGATTCACATTGCCTACACTTCCTTTCCTCCATTCCCCATTCTCGCCCTCCCTTCCTTGTGCTCCTTTTTTAGGAAACTGCATCATTTTTCTTTCTTCTAAGTTTGTGGGCAAAGCATGAAACTTGGAGTTTTATACATGGGCCTGATTGAAGAGCAAAACAAGAGTTAGTGCACAAATTATGTTTTTGTCTGTCTAGAAGCATGCATAAGATATTCCCAGGTGCAATCATTTCTCATTTTCCATTTCCCAACTGGATGTTAATACCCAGGCCTACCTTAGAAACCATCTGTGGTGGTTGGAAAATCCTTCTGCAGACACGGGCCTTGTTGTGGTTGGTAGGATAGTGACACACACACACAAAAAAGGTGTCTGTGTCTTGATCCCCAGGACTTCTGAATGCACTCTCTTCCTTGGCAAAGAGTTTGTAGATGGGATTAAATAATCTTGAGATGAAAGAATGAGCCTGGGTTATCAGAGTGAGCCCAGTGTAATTCCAATGGTCCTTAAAGAGGAAGGTCAGAATATGAGAAGCAAGTATGACAACAGAAAACAGAGGTGATAGCAAGATTGGTCTACAAACCAAGGAATGAGGACCTTTTACATGCTGAGAATAGCTTATCAGTGACTTTAGACTTCTGAACTTTAGAACTGAAAGATAATAAATGTGTGCTCTTTTAGAACATGAAGTTTTTGGTGACTTGTTATATCAGCAATGAGAAACTAATACAGTCTTGGAATGACTGGGAAGAATAGCATCCCTAACTCTACTGACCAACAGCACTCAATTGGACCATTATGTAAGTGGGAAATAAAATTGTTTTATATTTAAAAATCACTGAAATGTTGTATGAATTAGAAGTGTGTATGTCATCCAAAATGTTACAGACTTTGGAAGTCCACCAAGTTGGATTTTGCCCAATCTGTTTTTACCTTCCCTTACTCTATTCCTCTATTTTCTTCAAACTTTATTCATAGTGTCAGGTTCATTTTATTTTTGTGTCCTCTTCCAATGCCTTTTATGACTATGTCAGGCTCAGAATAAATTTCGCCAAAGCCTTTAAACAGTTACACATTTTTTCTTGCAAAATAAATAAAGTGGATAAATATGGTAAAACAAATGGAGCATTTCAAAAAGAAATTACCAAAAAGACGATTTTAATACACAATCATCTGCAGTGCATCTGTTCAAATACCCTCACTACCATTTTTCTCTTTAAATTTTGACTTCCCTTCTGGTGGCCCAGTTTTATCAGGCTTTGAGTAGGTTTCATTGGAAAAGAGTTTACGTTTCAGGCAAGACAATAGGATTTGTTTATATGCCAGTGCCATCTTTCTAAGGTTGTCTTGCTTTTATGCACACGGAGATAGATGAACTCAGTGCAAAAACCAGGTGTTTTTACCAGAGCTTTACAATTGTCTCTACCCACTTTTTCATGCCCTGTTTTTATCCTGCCTTCTGAAGGTATCTGTTTTAGTCAAGGAAGGTTGAAAGCAATATATGCCAAGGCTCTATGTAACCGCAGAATTGCAAAGATATGAAGAGCCTGGGTATCTGAGTCCCTGAGGAATTGATTGGAGAAATGCTATTTGATGCAAAACCCACTTCTGAATATTTGTGAGTGTGACAGCTAAACTTTCATGTGTCAAGTCACCAAATTTTGGAGCTGTCTGTTACAACAGTTATCCTGCTCTTCTGCACACAGATGGGAAAAAGGCACAGAGGACTGCCCAGGGAGGGTTTAGAGAACAAACCTGGACATATGAAACATTTCTTCTAAGACATTGTTGCATCAAGTGAGGATAAACAAAATACAGGCACAGGAAACGAAATGATTATCACTTACCATGATTCCTGGTGCACAGTACCTTGAGAGATTTTTGATATTAGGAAATACAGGCCACTGGGAAAGAGGAGAAATAGTGAAGTGAGGAAATCAGGTATAGTTCTATCAGGCATTCCTCATTCCTTGGCACAGGTAGATAAAAGGTAAGCTCTACCAGATCAGAACTCAAACAATCATGGTGATTCATATTGTTTCCTGTTCAACCAAGAGATTTCCTGAGGGTGGTGATATCTAACATTATAATTTAAAACCAAGAACAAGAATGGAGTCTGGACCCAACAGCTCCATGGATATGAACTGTTTAACTATTTAGCAGCATAATTCTAACAAATAACTGGACAGTGAGTGGGAAGGCTGGGTTCAGATACCGAAAGCAAGAACAAGTATCATTTAGGACTCAGGGCTAGTAGCAGACAAAAAGCCCATAGAAAAATCATCTGAAATTCAGAGAAAGGCTCTCATCTCAAGGGAAAAGACAGACAAGATGTGGGATGGGATGGTTGTTCTCTTATCACTACTTTTTCCACAGCAAAAGCGTGGTTAAGTTCTAAGATTAAAGTTGTTGTTCAGTGTTATTGTGGAAGCATTCCAGTCTGAGGTAGTGGCTATTAGTTAGTCCTACTGCCTGCAACAGAAAAGAAGGTATGGATATTAGCTTAAAATCAAGGTGTACACCAAATGGTCTAGGGAGCCATAGGGGATATGCCACATGAGATTTTACCCATGCTGTTGTTAATAAATCAGCTGAGAAAATAACATGGGTTAATTCCAACCCTTTCTCTACTATAAAAAAAACAATTACTATGACTTGAGTGAGCACCATAGGCCAATCACCGTATTGCCTTATAATATATAAGATAGGATAAAATAGGACTTAACTCACTGCTTCACAGAAGGGGAAAATAAATTCCAGAGAGCAAGCCTGGTGACATGGTGCTTGCCTATAAGCCCCACAACTCAGGAGACTGAGGCAGGAGGATTGCAAGTTTGAGACCAGCCCGGGTTAACTTAAAAAATAAAAAGAGCTAATGGTGTAGCTCAGTAGTAGAGTAGCCCCGGGTTCAATCTCATGTAATGCAAATAAATTTAAGAAATTACATAACTTTTTCATGTTTCTATAATGATTAAGTGGTAGAAAAAGAATGCAAATACTAAACAAGTACTAATCTTCCTATTTCCAAATTTATGCTCTTTTTAAAAATCATGATATATGGTTTTCTTCACATTCCTAAGGGGAGGAAAAAAAGAGATGTTTAAGCAACCGAGTGTTTTGAACTGCTGAGAATCAGATTGTGAGGACCAGAAAGACATTAGCTTCTCTGTTCTAGCTTTGTCATTACAGAACTGAGAAGGATCAGCATGAAGTGATTTCCATAAGGTCATGCACCATAGTAGCCAACAGTGTTCCCTTGTCTGCTAATTCCTTTAGGTATTTTATGCACATGCTCACTGTCTGAGTCCTTCACACAATCATTTTCCAATCCTTCCCATTCTCTATTATTGGAGTGAGTGCTGAGCATCCAGCCCTGAAACAGCCAGGAAAATGTCTTCAAGTCTAGCTCACAACATTTTCTGTTGCATTGATTTTCTAGGAGATTTATGGCGATGACCTGATCTCAATGAAGAAACTAAATCCAATTCGCTAAGGAATTACAAGCCTGTCGGATCAATAATCTATTTATCTCCTTCACTTTGCCATCTTTAGACACTCCAAACTTGTCATGGGAAATTGAAAGCATTTTAAAACTATAATTATGCAGCCTCAGGAAAGGTCTTCAACATTTCTGAAGAGTTTCAATTGCCTTTGAGGAAATACTACCCTGGTTTGTGTAATAAAGATCACACTCTGGTCACCAGCCAAGTACTTAGCCTGGGCTTATTAATAGAAATACAGTGTCAGGATAATAGGAGCTCATAATTGGGGTATTTTCCATACTGGTTGATAAGCTCCTATAAGCGACATTGGGCTTGGTTCTGGGAGTCTAGTTTAAGAGTTACCTAATTGAAATGAAGCACATCCAAAGAAAAGCAACTCAAGTGGTAATGACAGTAAAATATTTTGAAAAACAAATAAGTAGTATTGAATAAGGTGAATATTCTGCTGGTATAGAATGAAACAAACTTAAAAGGAACCTTAAATAATCACAGACAGATACTTAGGAAAAGAAATTGCTCAGTGTAGATCCAGATGGCAAGCACAGAGTGGAAGCAGATAAGGAGAAAGTGATTGTCTATAGGACCAATCTTTCTTATGACTCTTACTTTGGTAAAATGAAACACCCTTTCCTAGAGGTAGTCATCTTGACTCCAGAGAAGAGAGGGATCAGTAAAATCTTCTGCTTAACCTGTTTGACCCCAGCTTTATCCATTTAAATTTTCACTCTTCTTGATTTATCCATTCCTTGAACTTATTATTCTATTGTATTTGAACAGGGAGCATTTATCAATACACCAATATGGGAAAATTAATGATCATGGGCTCTTACCATCCTGACACTGTGTTTCTGTTAATGATATTTCCTTCATCAACTCATTTCAACCATGCGACCTAGTGTCCATCTCAAAGCTCTTCTGAAAGACCCCTCTCTCTGAAACATGAGTGATTCCTGGCTCCACATATTTTTCAGGGTGCTTCTTTCACCTACTTTTGGAGTAATGATGTGTGTGTGTTTGTGTGTGTGTGTGTGTGTGTGTGCAGATTTTTCCATGTCTTTCACTGGAGCCTACAACAGTGGTTCTCAAATTTGAACCTGTATTAGAAAACATACATTCTGATTCAATAAGCCTTTACTGGGGACCAAGGATTTGTATTTCTAATGAGGTCCAAGTGGATGACAAGCTTGATGTTTTGGGGACCACGCTTTAAGAATCTAGACTGGTCTAGACTATAATTGCTGGGTAATTAGGATATGTAACAACTGTTGGGGACTGTGGTAAGGTTATAATGCTAACTGATAATGGTATTGGCATTTTGAGCTCTGTAATTCTCCATTTTGGAGAATGTGTCCTATGAATTATAGGCAGTTAGCAAGATCAATGGTCTCTACCCAACAGATACCAGTAGCAACTCCCTTTCAGTTGTGACAATCAAAATATCACACATTGGAAAATGGCACCCCTACCCTAATTAAAAGAAAAAAAATGTGTTAGAGAACACAAAGATACCTGATTCTTTGTGTTGTCCATTACTTTTCATTGAGAATTATATAACCAAAGTTAATATCAATCAAATTAATATAAGAGAACAGTTTTTAAGCACGTGTCCATGCCATATTCATCCAAGCATGGGGCTCCTGTAGAGTTTAGTTGAAACACTCAGGATCTGCCACGCTGTAAGCCAGTTCCTGGATCTCAAAGTCTTATATGACTAGCTTTATGGTATATAAATCAGAGCTAAATTTCCAAGCTAAAGGACACTTGTGTGTTCTTACTAAAAGTGGGTACAACCAATTTGTCTGCAACAACCCCAGGTTCTCTGGCTTCTGTACCTCAATAGCACAAATTTATTTGGCAGAGAGGGTAGCAAATTTGAGTATGAAAAAAGCATAGGATGTAATACACAAGAATTCCATTCAGCTGTAAATAGGACCCTGTGTGCCTCTTGCAATATAAAACATTGATATTTCCTTCCCTTGGGAAAGCATGAAAACAGAGATAGTAAGTGCTCTCTTCCCTGGTTTCCCCTTCTCCTGTGCTTTGCACAGAACAGGTTTTTTGTTTGTTGAATAAATAATTGAATGAACAAACACGGATATATGAAAGCAATGGAGGAAGCTTAGATAGCATCCTGCAAGTGCTGCTCAAATTGAAAAGTCTACTCTTCTGTCATGCTACCATCTGCCTTTTCAAAATTGTGCAACAAAAACTACCAACTGAAGTCTGATATGTAGAGAACATGGTAGTGAAACCCAGGACAATTTCAAACAGAAGAGCAAGCACGTGGGTATGCTGGCCAAGGCATTGCGAAGCTGAGGGCTTCCTGACTCTCCCCTCACTTCCACTGGAGTGGTGTTCTGCCAATTTATTTTAAACAGGGTAAAAAATTACATTCAAAAGGTATTCAGTGGCTTCCGTACAAATAAAAGACTAAAAATTGACTTTGTATCAATACATCTTAAATTACTGTGTGCCAAGCTCTGCATTAACAGTCTTCTCATTGATTCTTACAAAAGCCTTATGAAATTGGTATCAACACCAATACTTTACACACAAAAGATCAAAGTTCAAAGAAGTTGAGTCATTTTCCTACAACTGGATATTTGGCTAGCTTCAGAAACAAAATTTGATCCAAAGGCTTCTCATTCCATGCCCTTGTTTCACCCACCATAGGATCCTCAGTGATCAATATTTCTTGCTTCCACACTTGTTGGGCTTTCTCTATTCTAAAAATTTGTCAGATCAGATGATGGCATTTGTGATTCTTGCTCTAAACTCTATCTTTGGGTTTAGAAGTATATGTATCTTCTACCTCTGAAGTTCTCTAGACAGTGCCAGTCCTTGAAATACATAGAAAAACATAAAATACACAGTTCTTACTGGTCTGGAAGGTTCAGAGCATGATTGCAGAATTAGTACTAATAATAGCCAGGACTTATTTATTGAGCTCTTCTCTCCCTCAAACTCATCACCAAGTCTTTCACATAATGATCTTTGATGACCCTCATACAAGTCCATAAGGTAAGCACTACCACAATCCTATTTTGCAGACAAAGATTGTGATGCTGTGATTAGTGAGACCAACTACATTTTACAGAGGCTTGTGGGGGTGCATCAAGGTCAGAGTCAAAGCTCAAACCCAAGTCATTTGATTCCAATCCTTTTCCACAACTAGTTGCACTCCTCCACAGATGGTTAAGGCTATTCATTAACTTCTGTGTCCCCCACCTTCCTTCTTGGAGTGATGGGATGGATCTAGTAGAGGATATTGACATGAGAGGCTCACTGTGTGCTCTTAGGGGTCATAGATTGTGGATGTCGACTTAGGAATTACAATCTTTAAGTTAGATAGAAGTTCTGGGCCTGAATCCTAGATCCAATCTATCATTGTAAACATCTTCAGAGAGAAACTTCCTATCATCAAGACTTACCTCCTCATTTGAAGATTGGGATTGTAGTGTTCCCTCACTCATCAGGTGGCTCAGCATTAAATCCCTTGCCCAGTGGAACACATAGTATATGTTCCAAGGTGGATGTGATCACTATTGTAATAGCTAAGATAATCCACACAATTTACAAGGAGATAGGAAAGCATATTGTAATTAATATGAATGATCACAAACCTTAATACCAAGAGCAAAAGGAGGGATATTTTATGATAATCTCAAATATGATTGAAATATTTTTAACCCCCAAAGGGTGTTTTTGGGGTAGATATTCTGCCCAATATAAGATGAGGAAACTGGGGCTTAGATTGAGGAAATGACTTGCTAAATATTTTATTGCAAACTAGAGATTTTAGAGATTTGAATCTTGTCCTGCTTGCTTCCAGTTTAGGGTAATTATGATCAGTAAAGGCTTTGTGCAGTCCATGAGCCCTATGAGAAGTGCCCCGCACAGGGGTGAGAGATTCTAATTTTCTTCCCTACTCACATTCTCTGCATAAATGAATAGGACTTAATATTTTCTGAACAACCAATCTATGTCAAGAGAATTGTATGTGATCTACTATTTCATTATCACCTCTGTGAGGTGGGTATTTTCTTCTTTTTAAAGCCACAGAAAATGAGGCTCGGATACATTAAAACACTTGGCCAAGAATATACAATAAATAACTACTGGATTCTATGTTTCTCTAGCACTGGATTCTGCATTCTATATTGGATTCTGTTTTTCTTTAAAATTCATGCCCTTCTGATTCATTATCTCCTTCACACTATAGATGTCTCCTGGAATTTTCCATGGTACCTACTTTCCTAGGCCAACCTTACTATCTCATGTTTCTTTCTTTCTTTGTTTTTTTTTTTTTTTCCCTTGCTCTGCAGGGGTCCTTGGCTATGTCACATTTTAATCTAGTAAAGAAGAGAAAGAAACCCTGAAGCATTGACAACTAGTCAGAGAGAGAGAGGGGGAAGGGAGACCGGCCTCATTCTTCCAACCACTTCATTTCATTTATTTCTTTTCTTTTCTATTCTTTTTTTTTTTCCACATCTAATAACATTCACCACAGAGGCTTTTCTGTAGGTTGTTGTTATATGCATTGACACATACGGGAGAAAATAACTCTGCTTTGAAAGAAACAATTGGCAAATATATAACAGCCTATTTGAAGCTGTGGAGAAAGATTTTAATTCATAATGCTCCACATGTCCCAAAATATGCTCCTCTGGACATCTTAAATGCTGGAATCCTTGTGCAATATAAGTTCCAGCATAGGTCATGTGGCTCATGCATTATCAACTTTTTGTGAAAGGTAATCTAACCTTTGTATTGAGTCATAGAAACCTCTTAAAATCCAATTGCTGTTTTTCATTCAGACACATACTACATATGTAATATGATTTTCCTAGATAAAAGTTTTGATGTGTTCTATTAAAATGCAAAGTCCCCTGTCTTAAGCACACAATTTAAAATTTTCCTACTGCTTGGTCCTCACCTAACCCAATATTTCTACTTCCATTGTCCCAAACACCATGTTTCTAATCCCTTTCCCTTCTATATTTAACTCCATTGATTTTTCTGGTCCTCAGATCATGCATCACTGAGAATGAGAAGGGGTTTTAAATATGTTCTTGATCTGTGTTCATGGTTGGGCTTAATCTCATAATTGTGTATAAAGCTGTATTTGACACTTGTGCTTTTCCACATAAAATGTTCATGGTTACTTTCAGAATCTAACAAATACTGGTCACCATCAGATCACTAAGATACTACTGTAGGATTTACCAGTTAGTAATGTGCAGATCTGGATGGATGGTGATTCTCAGAGAACGTGCAGCCTTTCCCATACTCATTGGATTATGAAACCATTGTTCCTAGTTTCTACATCCCATGACAAATCACCATACATTCAAGGGTAAAAGGAGGAGCACAGAAATTTTCTCTGTCACAGTCCTGAGGTGAGAAATCTGAAAGCAAGGTGTCAGCAGGTTTGGGGCCCTCTGGAGGCTCTGAGGGATGGACAGTCCATGACCCTGTCCAAACTTTGGTGCCTTCTGAAAAGCCTTGACCTTCATTGATTTGTATTCACATCATTACCTCCATCACTGCATGACTCTCCCACCTGGGTCTTCATGTCTCAAATCACCCTCTGCCTTTCTTTTGTCATCAATTTTCAAGCAGCATAATGTCACTGAAGTTCCTTAATTCTATCTACAAAGACCCTTTTTCTCCAAATAAGGCTATAGTCACAGATTCTGGGTAGATACATCTCATCAGGGGTCTGCAATTCAATCCACTCTGCCATTTATCAAAAATTGTATAGCAACGCTAAAATTCTGGAAGGCATAGTTTGGTAAAATCATAGTTAATGGCTAACGCAGGGCTTTATTGATTACAACCATCTTTTAAAGGCTTGGATTTTTTTTCCCATTATCTTAACCTCAAGATTTTATAATGTTGTGAAGTTAGAGTTATGTTTTCCTCTTGCTATTTATTTTTCATTGTGGCAAAAAGACACAGCATTGAACTTACCACATCAACCATTTTTAAGTATACAGTTTAGTTCGTGTTAAGCATATTCACATTGTTTTGTAACACATCTCTAAAACTTCCTCATCTTATCAAACTAAACTCTTCACGCAATGAACACTGTACCACCCCCTCCTTATTCTCAGTCCTTGGCAAACATCTTTGACTTTCTATTTCTGTGATAAGACTATTTTAGATAATATGAATAGAACCTATAGTATCTGCCTTTTGTTACTAACTTATTTAACTGAGCATAATGTCCTTAAGGTTTGTCCATGTAGTAGCACATGACAGGATTCTCTTCCTTTTTAAGGCTTCATAATACTCCAATGTGTACATATATGATCATTACTTTATCTGTTCTGCTGTTGATGGACATTTGGATCCTCATCTTAGCTAATTGAATAATGCTACAGTGAACATGGATATACACATGTCTCTTAGAGATATTACTTGGATACATACTCATAAGCAATAGCATCAAGTGGATTGCTAAATCACATGGCAATTCTATTTTTAACTTTTTAGAGGCCTCTCTATGGTTTTCCAGAATGGTTTCATCATTTAAAATTTTCATTAATATAATGCCCAGGCTCCAATTTCTCTGCATCCTCAGCATCCTAAAGGGTGAAGGTGATAGCTCCTTGTCAGTTTGATTTGCTTTTCCTTAATAATTAGTAATATTTAACATATTTTTGTGCTTATTGGTTATTTGTACTTCTTCTTTGGATAATTGTCTACTCAAAATCTTTCCTTTTTTAAATAAGATTATATTTTTATTGTTATTGATTGGTAGGTTTTCTTTATATATTCTGGATATTAAAACTTTTTGGGATGTTTTATAGCATTCTGTACAGCGTAATTTTACTCTGTTAGACTCTATTAGAATCTGTTAGTCTGTCTTGATTATAGTGCTTTGGAGTATGTTTTGAAACAGGGATTGTGAGGTCTCACAATTTGTTCTTCTTTCTCAAGATTATTTTGACTACTCATGGTCCTTTGAAATAGTGGGATGGGTTTTCTATTTTTGAAAAAAAAAAGAGGTTTTTGAAAGTCTTTGAACAATTTTATAGGGATTGTATTGAATCTATAGAGCACTTTAAGTATTATAGACATTTAAACTATAGTATTAAGTCTTTCAATCCATTAACACAGAATACCTTTCCATGTTTTATATTCTTGGCTTTCTTGTAGAAATATTTGTGGCTTCCAATGTTCGAGTCTTTCACTTCTAAAATAAGTTTATTTCTAAGTATCTTATTATTTCTTATGCTACTATAAATGGAATTATTTTCTCAATTTTCTTTCAATTTTGTTATTATTATAAAACATAATTAAACTTTGTGAGTTGAGTTTGTGTTCATAAAATTTGCTGAAATTGTTTATTATTTTTAACTATTAGTTGTAGAATCTTCAGGGTTTCCTGCACGTAAGGACCTTTAGTATATTTCGCAAAGTTTTAATTTTACTAGAAGAGATTATATCTATCTTTAAAGAGTCTATGGACTTAGGAATCAGAATTTGTACTTTTTGATTCCTTTTATTATTTACTTTTTTGTTGTAAACTGTTTTTGTTGGTGTACTATAATGATACAAATTAGTGGGATTCATTATGATATATTCATACATGCACATAATGTAATTTGGTCAATGTCATTGCCCAGGATATTCCCTTCTCTCTGTGTCCCACCTTCCCCCTAATCCCATTTCTCTAGTCTACTAGTCTCCTATTTCCATGAAATCCCTTTTTCCCCTGTTTTTCTTTCTAGTTTCAATGTGAGAGAAAATAAATGGCCCTTAACTTACTGAGTCTGGATTATTTCACTTAACAAGATGCTTTCCAGTTCCATCCGTTTTCTGCAAACAACACAATTTTGTTCTCCTTTATGACTACATAAATCTCCATTGTGTATACATACCACATTTCATTTATGCATTTATCCATTGACAGACATCAAGGCTGGTTCCATTGCTTGGCTACCGTGAATTACACTTTTATAAACATGGGTATGCACGTATCACTATGATATACTAATGTCAGTTTGCTTAATGTAAAAATTACTTAAAACCTCAAACCAATCACTTACTTTCCAAAGTTTTCTAATTCATCTAAAAATACTTGAATAGCATTAAAGACTTTACACTCATGTGCTGAGAGTCTTCTCTTTTCTTTTCCATACCACAATCTATTTTTCCATTAAATGTGACTATTTGCAATACTCTGGTTAAGCTGACAATTCCCAGTACCTGTGCCTTCCCAAAAACATTTCCTCACCATGTTATAGTCCCTGGATAAGTCCTGTTTTTTAATTGCAGAGATATGATTGGTTTGTATTTAATGACAATTCTCTTACTGTATCATTCCTAAAAAAAAAAAAAAAAAAAAAAAAAAACCCAGAAACAAAAACAAAAAAACAAAAAACCTCTTGTTTCTGCTACAGAAACCTCTGTATCCATTATCTTCTTAGAGATTGAACCATAGTGGGTCTAAGTGAATATGGTTGTCACATTCTTCTTGATAAATAATGCTTACATCTGGTATTATATTTGCTTCAGATCAAGAAAACCCTAAGGAAAAGTCTGTTGGAGAGAATTTTTTAAAGCCATCATTTTAAAAAATAAGTGCCTGAAAAACACCTCTTTCCTGCCTCTGGATGAGGTCAGTCAGTGTGACTTCTGGAACAACACACATCCAAAGGGTGGAATTTTCAAGAGAATAAATATTCACATTGAGATGGTGAAGAAGTAAGATGTTAAGAAACTTGGTCCTTGATAAATGTGTAGAATCATTAAAATGACTAACCCAAGTCCTATCTTGAAGACTTTATATATGGGAAAATGTTCTACTTAACTTATTTGTAATTAGGTCTTTAGTTACCTAGAGCCATTTTGTATCAACCTATATATGATGTAATGATCAATTGAATTAATCCTATTTGTTAATATAATATACAAGTCTGGCTCTAATTTTAGTCTTCTCTCCAATTTTCGAAATTAAAATCTATCCTCCCCTATCTGATTCATTCACATTCTAAAACCTTAAGGATCTGGATTCTTAAACACTAAGCATTTTAGTTGTCAGACTATTTCCATTTGGTTCCAGATCCATCCTTCTTCCCCCTGCTTTTTAATACTGGAGCTGAATAGTAAACTTTTCTCTTTCCACTACTTCTTGGTTTATTACAGTTCTCTTTACCCCTCTTAGTAGTTACCACCTATTTGCTGGTTAATATTTGTCTATGTTAAGTATTCCCTGCTAGAAACAATTTGTCCATCTGCCTCTCATCACTCTGTTTGATATACATGGGGTTATTCATTCATTCAAGATTCCGGTGATACACTCACTCACCTATAAGCCTTATGGTGGATGTTGGAGATTAGGTGACGAACAATCAGACACTCCTTACACACCGGAGTCCATAGTCAAATCATTCTTATACTCAATCGATCCATCAGTGTTTGAGTGACTGAATGAGACTGCTATGTATGCTTTGTAAAAAAGAAAGCCAACCTTCAGCTATGGTGGAGTTTAAAATAGATAATATAAGTAAATTTGTGCTTTAAAACGATAGGGAAAATAACAAACGGAAAGGTCTGATTACCCAAACAGAAAAATACCATGGGGAACACAGCTGCGGAAAGATCTCATGAAGATTTGGAAACACATTGTTGAAGAGACCTTGAAGCTGAGACATGAAGAATGGGAAAATTTAGATAAGGAAAGAAGAGAAAGAACACTTCAAATAAAGAAAAGAGGGTGAGAAAAGGCACTGAGAGTGAACTATTTTATATTTCCTAGAGTTTAAAGGAATGTTGGAGGACATGGGGATGGGAAATGGTTTCATGAGATGGAATTGCAGGTAAAGCCAGGGTAGGTTGTGGGGAAATGTCAAGAATTTATTCTAAATGCAGTGAGAAATCACTGATAACTTCTTTTTAAATTTCTTTTTAGATTTTTATTGACACATTATAATTATACATAGATGTGGGAGCCCCCCCTCCATAGATTTATCCCAAATACACTTTCTTTACTGTTGAGGCACAGCTCCTGTCTCCTGTATTTCCTCTGTGCCATTCTTTCCCTACAGGATCACCGTGCCACATATGTACCCGCACACAACATCATTTGGTCAATCTGATTTCGTAGCACCTTCCCTCTCCTCCCCTCCTCCCTCCTCATCCACTTGCTCTAATCTACTGGTCTCCCTTATTATTATTATTTTAAGTAGTGCATTTTAATTAAATAAATGTGTATATATATGCAGAATCATTGTGGTATATTAGTACATAGGTATATAATTTAAACCATTAATAATTTCTAAGAGAGTTGGGTAAACTGATTAACCCTGTTTTTTTAAGACATCACTAGTTGCTTTTATAGTGAATGGACTGACAGAGGTAAGAATTGGGAAACAAGAGAGAAATCAGAGGGCTACTGCCCTGGCCTTGGAGAGAGTAGACTGAGGGGAGGGGAAGATGGTCAGTACACATTTCTAGAACACGTGCAGGCTCTATTCTAAAGAAGTGTGTGCAAGCTTAATTTTGCAATGCAGGCTGACTGTACAACTGCTTAGAGAATGGGCAACAGGATCAAGATTCGCAGCAGAGAGAGGTCCTCTGGAAGAGGGAGAGAGCAGCTTGTTCTCACACTGTGGGAGGAAGTCAGTCTCCACACCCCGGGGAGATGCAAGCAGGCTTTGCTCTGTGTTTTTCCTTTGCAATTGCTGGGTTCCCTACAGGAGAGACACTGCTTAATATGACTACCTTCCCCTTATTCACGATTGTTTGTGGTTCTGATTAAACAGCCTCCTGGCAGGAGGAAAGGCTTTCTGGGAAGGGCAGTGAGAGGTTTGCCATTTCCCAGAAAAACCTGGCAGTCATTAGGTCCTGCTAATAGTAGCTGATGAGTTAATTGTCCTCCCTAACAAGCCTTCCTCCAAGAGGTAGAAATAAACACTGGCAGGGGGTTGCATGAAAATAACCAGGTGCTCGGCTCCAGCCCTCCCAGGTCAGCAAGAGATGTGCAATTTACTGTTCCTGCTCAGGGTGAATTTGCTGGTCCAGGTCAGGAAGTTCAAGATGGTGAGGGGGACGATTTAAAAGCAAATGAAAAGCCATAGTTTTCTCTCTACATGGTACAAGCGCACCCTGGTTAAAATTACTCCTGCCTTGTCATTTAAGCATCAGGTTTTCCCCCTCATGTGCTCACCTGGTAGCTGGCATCAGCAACAGAGAGCAGCCGCACAGGAGCCCTGCTCAGTTTAGCTGACCCATTTTGCTGAGCCTGGCTTCTGCTGCCCCCTTTCGGCTAACACACACTGCAGTCTGCACTCAGCCCCAAACCCTTAATACTGCCTCTGGACCTCCCAAACCTTCTGACAAAGCTTTCCCCTGATATCTCAGGATCACCTTCTTTATTTCTGGATTTCTTTTTAGGTCGTGATTTGGAAACTACCCTAACAATATTTGGTTTCTGATATTCTGGGTCTAGGGTAAGCTAAAAGGGATTTTGTTCAGAAGTTTCCTTAAAGTGTATCTAGTCCCAAAGCTGAAAACATAACTTTTGTGTATGTCATCTTTGCCACTTTCTGTGCACATAGCTAATAAATCATGCTGTATGTTCTTGTTGATACCAGATGTGGCCTCAGTCTTCTAGCATGACCACCATCTTTATTTTCATCACTAATATTTGATATTGAGTTATGGAGTTAGCATATGGATATATGCTAATTGGTTTTTAGTTTTACTTATTTTTATAGATAGGAAGCAGAGATGAAAGATAGGGAAATAACTTGATATTACACGGCATGCCATTATTAAAGTCAAAACTAAGATCCAGGTCTTCACAGTTCTGGAATGGATCTCTCGTTCACTGAAAATTACTGTATCTTTTGGAGAAAGAAATATTTTCAAATAATTATCTCTGGCCATATTTGCAATTTTCATGGTCATTCACCTCCTGAAATATGTTTTTGTTTAAGCTAGAGATGCATGGTAGAACAAATGAGAAAAACCTTCTCCGGATTTCTTCCAATGAAATAACATCTGGATCAAGGGACAATTAAGCCAAGTGTTGGTTGACAGAGTTGACAGTTTTTCTGAAGGAAACTCATGGATAAACAGAGCCTGGAAGAGGGCAGAAGGTCTTGAGATAATGTAATTCAATCCTCTCTCGGCTTCTAGAAAAAACCTCAGCAATTCCATAATCATCAATATGGAAACAAACTCCACTGTGTGACCCAATCCAGACAAAGCCCTGCCCTCACATGCCATCTTTGTCATATACAGGAAATCAAACAAATAGACGTATTCATTGTTTAAAGATGTCCGTTGTACCCATCATTTCAAACTCCACCAAAATGGAGTTTTGGGAAAGTATCAAGTCCTTTTATCAGCTACAAAAGCAAGATGAAGAGTTCATACATTTTGTTCATGGTGCTCATTTAAATATGCAATCGCCTTTCCTTTTCAGGAGTACAGAAGATTTCGCCATTGTTTGCTCTTGATCAGATATATCCCATTAATTCTGGAGAGTAAGCTGTGAGCAGAAGTGACATTCATACTGAGATATTGAAAACCCATTATTATAGTTTGGATATGAAGTATCCCTAAAGACATATGTGATGTAGATTTGGTCCCCAAAGCAGCAATGTTCGCAGAGTAAGGTGTTTAGAAAATGATTGGAACCTGGAGGCTCTAACCTCATCAGTGGATTAATCCACTTTATGGATTACTAATTTGGATGGATTATTGGGAGGCGATTGAAAGTAAAGTAGGTGGGACCTAGTTGGAGGAAGTAGATCACTGGGGGCCACGCCCCAGAAGGGTATTTTTTATCCCCTTTCACCTTTCCTTCTCTCTCTCTCTCTCTCTCTCTCTCTCTCTCTCTCTCTCTCTCTCTTCCTCTCTCTCTGCTTTCTGGCTGCCATGAGCTGAGCATCTTTCCTCCATCACCACATCCTTTCATAATGATATTCTGCCTCTCCTCAGGTCCAAGGTTATGGAGACAGCTGATTAGGGACTGGCACCTCTGAAACCAAGACCCAAAATAAATCTCTATTTGTTTAGGTTGTTCGTATCAGGCGTTTGGTCACAGCAATGAAAATTTTACTAATACCCCCTTACAGGAACTTCAAGTTCTCTCTTCTCCCTTCAATGGTCCTTGTGGATGTCTCTTGCTGCAATGATGACGTCTCAAGACTGAACCCACTTCTTTTGAGGGCACTGCCCTGGAGGTTGCTGGACCACTGCACTTTGTTCAGCTGATGATATATCAGGGTATATAAGAAGTTACTTTTCTGTCTTGACTAATGTAAACAAGTCTCACTGGGTTGTTTTCCTTCTACTATATCAGAATTACCTTAGTTCTGCCAATGAGGCTACTTCTTGATCCTCATTTTCCTCAAATGTGAAGGGGCCCATTAGAGCCACCTACTTATGACAGCTATGGCAAGAATTAGCGGATAAAACACAGTTGACACTCATGCTTTAGGTTAGCATTTCCCCAGCTCCCTTCACTGTTGAAATTAATCATTTCTCTCTCTGTAACTTTTGTCATGGGCACTAATTCAGAGGAGCTGGTCCCCAGTGCATGCAGGAGCCAGATAGTTAGGACAAATAGTGTTTTAGACTGACGGTGGTGAGTTAGAGAGCCCTACTGTGTGGTAGAGTAGACAGTCACTGCTCACATGCAGCTGGTGATTGTCGCCTAGGGATTTAAGACCCATGTGAGGAATATACCAGAAGCCATGTCCACATGAGTACTGGACATGGGACAGTGAGTTTCTAGAGGAGAGGGGAATCATCTTTCCTTTCTGTATTTTCTCATGTTCAATAACAAACCTGAAACAAACAGAATGAGGGCCTGGATTGGATTGAACTACCAATGCCTTACAAATGGTAGATTTTAAAAAGTCAGAGATTTGATTTAAGCAATTTGGAGGTAATCTTTTTCAAACCAAGGAAATAGTGGTCTCAGGCTGTTCATTCCCGACAAGAAGGCAAAAATTACCCTTAGTGTGGTTCCAATTAAACTGTGTCCTGTCTCTTTCTGCATTCGTAGTCAGAGGGCTGATAAGTGGCCTGCCTTTTAAGGGAACACAAAATCAAAGGGACATGGGGGAGACAGGCGAAGGTTCTCAACTGAAAAAATAGTGTCTCAGTTATATAAGAGAGTATGGGGGTTGCATGGTTAATATACATTCATTCTAAATCATCTATCACTTAAACTTTTATTCTGACACAATCATCACTTTAACATAAAAAGTAACTTTAGACAGAGATGTTGAATTTGAAAGCATGATGTCTGGAAATAATGATGATAATAATAATCAACACCAGATTCTATTTATGCTGAATGCTTTGCCAGTCTACTTTAGCCATCATGCAGCAGGAAGCCCACCATTGTTCCAGAACAATCTCTCCTTGGAACTCTGATGGGGGGCATTGATGAAAATATCCACATCACACAAAGACTTTGCAGACAATTCACAGTGACATATCCTGGGGTGGATGTAGCATTTTCTCTCCCGAAGGTCTTGATTCTCACATGACTTTAATAATATTATATTTTTATAACATTATTCTATTTTTAGAGTGGCAAATTCATGAACAGGGCAGTTGATGATCTTATCCATGATCTAATTCATAAGTACTACAAAAATTAAAACCTAGGATCTTAATCCACTTTGTTTTAGATGAATGGTTTGGAGCAGGTAAATCTCTATATTCACACCTGATTTCTTCTTTGGAAATGGGCAAAATGATATGATCCATCAGAAGTTTGCTTTTGTGATTAAATAAGATCAGATAAACAAAAACACTCATTAATAGGTATTATAAGCAGTTGACAGATGGTAGGTAATGCTAAATGCTGCTAAATCCTACTATTATTTTTATTATTGCCAACATTCTTACTACTTGAGAATTTTAGCATCTATTTCTATACACAAACTACATCTAAATCTACCAAACATCATAGATGATTAGTTCCAGGATCAGGGATATGGAGAAGATGATGTGCATTTTTCAGAAACATAGGGACAGAATATTACATACTGGCACTGTTATATTTCAAATGTAGGAAAATATTGTGGAAGATTTGGTAAAAAGATCACTCATCAGGGTTATCTCTGCCTCTTATTGTCTCTCTCTCTCTCTTTTTTTTTTTTTTGGAGAGGGGTAATGAAGATTGAACCTAGAGATACTTACTACTGAGCTACATTCCCCAACCCTTTTTATTCTAAGCCAATATCTTGCTAAGTGGCTTAGCACCTGGCTAAGTTGCTGAGGCTGGTCTTAAGCTTGTGATCCTTCTATGTCAGCCTCCAGAGTTGCTGGGCTCTTAATGTCTTTGAGTTACTTTATAATCCTGCAAGTTGTAAAAAATTGAAATTAATACAATAATTTTTATGTGTAGTGTTGTAGGCCAGAAAATTCCATTCCAAAATATGGAATATTGTTGACCTGCCAACAATTAAGGATTAGAGAAAAACTCTCTGCCTTTCCTGTATTTCCTAAAAGCAAGATACACACTTTCAAGGATAAAAGGTGTCCTGCAGCTCACCCACCTTCTGCCAGGCAGAACAAAGTCACCAAGATAACTTCAGAACTTTATCAGCCTAGATTTGGAACTAGAGCTTTACAAGCTACTTCATCCACCATTTGTCTTTCCCCTGATTGTAGCCCCTACAGAATAAAAGTCCCTTTTCTTTTGTTGTGTCAATTCTCTAGAATTCTGTTTTTCTTTCTTGATAATAGTATGAACTGGAACTCAGTTACCCTTCTGAGAACATCATTCCCTGGATTTCTCCTACACACACCTTAATAAATTTGTTCGTTCCTTGTTAATCTCTGTTGATGGGGTTGGTCCACATTTAAACATATGGGCATTGCAGGAAAATCCCTAAAATAGAAATGAAAATTATTCCATGGGATGTGAGGTGTTTTCCTTGCCAATGCTGAACAGATATTGACAAATTCATTTGTCAATTCATTTCAGAATTCCTTATTTGACTATACATGTAGGAAACTTTTGAGTCTTCTTTTTAAACATTGTAACTTCTATCTAGTTCCTTTATTAACAAATAAGCTAGCTAAAATGTATTGCATGCTCATTTTACATTTGTATGAGGCATGGATTTAACAGCCAAAACTTTTGGGCTGGGATTGTGGCTCAGTGATAGAGAGCTTGCCTAGCACGTGTGAGCCATTGTGTTCAATTCAAAGTACCACATATAAATAAATGAGTAAAAAATAAAGGTCTATCAAAATCTAAAAATGTTTTTTTAAAAAAAGAGTCAAAACTTATGAGTTCAAAGATATTCTATCATTTGTTGCAATTCAATCTTAAGCAAAAGCTTAACTTACTGTCCTGTGGGTTTCCTCTTCAGCAAATGTTTGAAAAAAAAAAAAAAAAAACTATATCACTCTACCCTCATTATGGGGGTAATTCTGAGAATCTACTGAAAATAAAAATGGATATGAAAGTGACTTGAAACTGTGGATTTCTACACAAATGGTACAGATTGGAATTATCCTATTGGGTAGGTGAAAGTGGCCCATAGTCAGCAGTTTGTTACTGGAAATAGAAATACATCCAGGTTAGTTGCTATCTAGTCTCGTATCTTCTGTGGGTCACTACGTTTTCCCATGAAGATCAGAACATGCCATCCTGGAACAAGAGGAAGATGATAGCAGAGCGATTGCGTGTTATTCACAAGACCATAGCTCAGCAAAGAGTCCATTAGGGTCGGGCCTACAAGGCAAGTGGCTTCCGCTGTAAACAGTCCTGCACAATGATTGCAGATGCAATCATTTCCTTCTTGGATGCTCTGGACCACAGCAAGCTCTGGTGGAAGAGCCAATTACGAAGGAATGAAGATCCTGAATTCAGAGCTCACACATGTAATTTTCAAGTTTAAAAAAAGCTTACCTTATCTTCCGTTTCTCTTCAAGTTAACAGCTTGGAGCTGCTAAATTTAGTGAAACAACTTTCCCAGAGCAGTGAACTCTTTGGGTCAGAAGCAACTTTCAAATCATAATAGCCAGCCCGACTCTGATGCATATAACCTTCACTTCCCCAGCTCAGCCTTCATCTGAGCTGATGTGTGGATCAGATGCTTTTTATTTAGCTTCCCTTTTCCCCCTAACGTAGGTCATATTTTAAATTCAGAGGGAGCATGTTGTTGGGTAGAGATCTTGATTCCTATAACCAGGAGGTCTTAGGCAGGGTCACAATTAGACTATCACATCTCACATAGCAAGAACATCTTTGTGCATGCTTCTTATTGAACACTGATTTAATTTGATTTTGTAGTTCTATTTATCTAACATCAGGAAACTTTCACCAATAGTGAAATCATGAACGGAGACAGACAAAGACAGCAGTGGGGAAGGAAGAAACAGGGAAGGAAGTTAAAAAAAATAAAGTCTAACAAGCACTCATCTGGCCTGAAGGGCTCACCCAAGACAACTTGCTGAGGAAGGACACCAAGAAGCAATGCACTTGGCTTTAGTTTCCCCACTGACCGCAAGGGTCCTCAGGTGGCATATGGCTCTCAAGTTTTAGTCTAGAACATGAAATGATTTTTCTTCACAGGAATGCACTTTAGAGTATCAGAATGCAGAGGCACTCTCTACAAGTGCTATCCGGAGAGGAATATTTACTACCTCTGGGTGTGGGGAGAGACCAAAGCTCTACAGAACTCACCAAATACTAAATGACTTACTGAAACTCCTCCTAGGCCTCCTTCCTGGCTGCTAATTCATCAACCCGGAATTACCCTTTACATTACATGACTCCATGCATAAAGCAAAATGCTATGCAGAATGAAAAATTGAGGTGCATTTAGGGAGTCTTTTTAGAGTGGAGTTAAAGGGCTGCTGTGTATCTATTTGGAGGAAATATTCAAAGGACCCGGGGGAGCACAGTGGAAAGTTGAAATTGAGAGGAAGAATCTACCTCTACTTTCACTGTACTCAGTCTTGAAATCTCTGGAGTCAAGAGATTGTAGAGGTGGAATGAGGCTCAAGGTTAAGAGAAGTTGTATCATCACCACCATCAGGATCATCTTCTACTCCATGAAACCTCTCCCCCCTCAGTGTTCCTTTCTTTGCTAATGGGATTATCACTCTAGGCAACCTCCTGGTTAACATTAAACTCAAACCTGTGCCTTCCCCTCCATCTTGTCGGTTGCAATGATGCTATGGGTTATTTTCTTCTCATGTTCTTTCTTCTTATGCCCACATTTTTATTTGCAGCACCCACATTAGGTTTGGATGTTATTTCCTTGCACCTAGTGTATAGGCATGCCTATTTAAGAATAAAAGCACTTAAATCATGTGCCTGATTTTCCCAGGGGAATCCCACTGCTGTGGAAAATTACTTGATCACACAAGACAAAATCAACTCTCCCTTCCTCTACTCTTCTCTCCTCTGTTCCAAATTTCTCAAACGCTAACAGGGGCACAAACATCCAATGATTTTCTTAAAATATAGATTCTGATCAAAGAAGACTAGCATACAACTTGAGTATTTGCATTCGGTTGCAGGGAATGATTGCAGGGAATGAATAAAATATGAGATTAGCTGGGGAAGGGTGCTCTTAATAGTGGTCAGAAGTCTGAGAGTTGGATCTGGTACCAATTCCAATCCCTGTGATCCATCCTCTGAAGGAAATGACAGACGTTTCTAAAGCAGGAGAAGCTACTGGAAACAAGTCCCAAGAACTGGAGAAGCAGAGAGAGTACGTTAAAATGGAAAAGTGACATGATTAAGATTTCAGTGTCCTGGCATCTGATACGAGCTGCTCTTATTAACTGTATGCTTAGCAGAATATCACTTAACTCATCTGCTAAATGATGAGCTTGGGCTACATTAGGTTTCATCCAACTCAAACTATCACTGGTCCTCCAGTGTTTCTTCTTATGGGGACAGGAAGGACAAGAAGACAGGACAGAGTGCACTCCAGCAGCTCATTCTGTCTCTTTCATTCTCAAAAGAGGATAAAAGGGCATCCTATGCTCTGGGCATCAAGGCAGCTGCAATTGCTATGCTCTTTTTGGGCTTAATCTGTCACAGCTGCCTGTAAACTACAACTGAGTGGTGGGTGATTGGGGATGTGTGAATGAGCTCCATCAGCGATCAATTTACTATCCTCCAGCTATTCAAGATTGCACCTCATTTACTCAAAGAATGAACTGTTGCAAGACAAAATTTCTGCTGACGTGACTGAAGTAGGTCATGTTTCCACTGTAACTCGAGCAGGAGGTATTGTTGGGCTTCCAAGCACCACAAAGATGTGTCAGGGGAGAGGGTGTGGATAATGTATGGGATATGGTTCCTGGGGAAATTATTTCTAGCTCAGATTAGAATCCGATTAGGATAGAGATCCTGATATGGACCAAATAAAAGTTAGTGACTTATAGTTGAGTGAATCCTAAATGTTATAAGTAAATGCCATCACAGGCTGCAAATCAAGGAAGTGATTTCCTTTTATTTTTCTCAAGGCATATGACAGTATGCTATAATATTTAGCACAGTGCTATGTATACAAGAATATATGTTGAACAGATGAGTGTGTTAATTCAACAAATGTTTATTCAGTGCTAAGCAAGGAATTTTATATACAAACTTTCTGTTTATCTATTATTCATTAACAAACACCCCAAAATGAAGTGGCTTAAAGCAACCATTACTTCTCAAAGTTGTGGATGGAGTGAATTCTGGTGGATGGTTCCTTGGGTAGAGTCCAGGCATCTGGCCTGGAGGGAAATGCCTGAAATGGCTCAAACACAGTGCTGGCTGTTGGCTCTCCAAGAGCACAGTTAGGGTAACCAACCAGAGTGTTTCAGTTCCCTTGACTATTGTCCCCATGTAGGTTGGGCTTCCAATAGCCTAATGCATGGGTTAATAGTGTAAGGAAATGGAAGTTGTTGATCCTCCTATATCTAGGCCTTTTGTAACATTTTATGGGTCAAAGACAGTAAGATGCCAGCTCAGATTTAAAAGGAGGGGAAATAAACTACATCTCTTGATGTAAAGGATGGCATATGTATATAAGGAGGGGAATGACAGTTGGGAACATCTATGGAAACTTAATCAAATCTTTTATCACCTGAGCTACTTCCTTTCATTTGAATAAAGTACTAGATTTAAAGGTACAAAGACGTATATATAACCACTAGAATTGACTAAAATTAAGAAGAATGACAGTAACAAGTATTGATGAATTGGTGGAGTAATTAGAATTTTTATACATGCTAAAGAGAATATTAAATGGCACAATCTCCTTAGAAAACTGACAGGTGCTTAGAAATTCAAATGAAAAAGACCTCTAATCTATAGTGATACAAAGCCAACCAGTGGCTGCTTGGTGTCATGCGTGGGTGTAGGGGGGGGAAATGATTGACAACTAATGTCATAGGGAATCTTTGAAATGAAAAAAAAAACTATATATATATATATATATACATGTGTATATGTATATATGTCTTTCCTTGATTATTGGGGTGGTGACATACATATTTCAATTTATTAAGGATACTCAAACTGGACACTAAAAATTGGTGCATTTTATTGCATGCAAATTGTAACTCAATAAAATTGATCTTCAAAATAAGTTGCTGGATCTGCTCTGGATTTCCACAGTTTTCAATGTCACCCATGGATTTGGGGCAGGGGAGTTCACCTTTATACTGAGTCAATCTTCATATCACCTGAGTTTTCCAAATTTACCTGACACTTCACTGCTTCTTTACTGGTTACATCTCCCACTGTTGCTCCACCCAGACATCTATATTCTGTATGTGACTCAAATTACTTTATTTCTCCCAAGCAATGGTACCAGGGTTTCTGTGCATAACAGGCATTTTTTTTAAAGGTTTCAGTGCCTGGGGTGGTGACAACTATATCAAAACATAATATGACTAATGTCTCAATATTGGGCATTACTTTCCTGGAGTATCTCTCCTAGGCTACTATAGAAAATTATCATCAACTAAACCTTACCCAGATTGCACCTGCTGGCTTGATCTATGGGACCTTCACACTTCTGCCAAATCATGCCCATAAATGTTCCCTATCATCCTTCAGATCACCTTAAACATCACAAATTTAGACATGCTCTTTGAAGTGTTAATATTTTTCCTCTTTGAAGTAGTATTTCTCCTAAAAAGGAATTATGATTTATTTTTAAATGAAGTTATTCTCAAATTCAAATTTAGGCAGTTAGAGTCCATCCTTCCCACATTATACAAGATCGATTAAAAAAAATCTTAGCCTACAAGGGACTCACAGCACAGAGGAAATGACATGGGCAAGGCAACAGGCCTCATGACATAATGGTCACATGCACAAGTTCCTGAAGAGCAAGAAGACATGCATACCATGCACACAACCAGAGCAAATCAAGAGGAGGGTGTGCAGGAAAACTTGTAGAAGCAAAGAAATAGAACTATTGATCATGCATAAAACTCAATATACACATTTACTTGTGAGGGAGAATTCCCTTATCTATATAAAGGAGGAACCCAAAGATGGACCTAGATTTACATGTAGATTAAATTCAGTGGATCAGCATTATTTTTTTTTACTTGGTGGTTCCTTCTTCAGGTGGTCCCTCCTATGAGAACAATAATGATTTCTGCAATTCCAGAATATATTCTTAGTCTACACCACCCAAAGCAGTGGTTTGCACTATTGGCTGTATATTAAAATCCCTAGGCTATCTCTTTTCCCCCATGGGATACTCAGTATTTAATATTTTAATATTAATATTTTATTAATTTATTATCTTTATGATAGTCAGACTTTTCCATTTTAGGTTTGAAAAATGTTGCTTGAGGATTTTGAAAAATAAAAAGGCACTTGGTTTTAAGACAAATACATTTGTGTATGAGGACACAGACCAACACAGTCACACACACCATGTAATTGTGATGTGCAAAACAGTTTAAAATGACTGACATAGGGAAAAGTGCCAAAAATATGTATAAAGATATTCACTCTCATTAAATATGTATAAAGATATTCACTCTCATTAATAATTAGAGTCACACAATTTAAAGTCATTCCTTAATTGTTACTGATATACAGTATAGTAACCTATTCTATTGGCCACATTGTGGGCAAGCTGGTTTTCTCATACATTGTTGATGGAAATTCAGATTGGTGCAATTATGAGAGAATAAGACATTGCATGGGAATTTGGCAATGTGTAATCAAAATGCATTTACCTTTGACCCAATAACCTTATGTAGAAATTTATTCTGCTTTTTTTTATTTTACAGAAATAAATAAATATATATACATATATATATATATGTATATATATATATATGATCATTCATTGAAGAATGTACTTGCAATTTTAAAAAATGGGAAGAAACTATCTAAAAGGCCATTTGGTAAAATGGTTACATAAACTGGTGTGCATCTGCAAATGGAGTGCTGTAGTATGTGACTGAAAAAGAATGAGAAAGATTGAACACTAAAGTGATTTCCAGGCTGTGTTGTAAGCCAAAAAAAAAAAAAAAAAAACCAAAATGCAAGAAAGTTATCTCTAGAAATTGTATTTTGTGTAAGAGAAAAGGCAAAATAAGAAAACACACATCATTTGCTCAATTGTACATAAAGAATCAAAGAAAGGAAAACTGAGTCTAATGAGGTTGGTTACCAGTGAGGTTGAGTGAGAGGGAGTTAGCGAATATTACCTGGATATAGTAATGTTTCTCTATGGACAGCTTTCAGTATAATTTTACCTTTGGTAACAATGTATCATCTAACCAAAGGAGAAACAATACTAGCAAAGATGGGGGGAAATGGGAGAATACAGATAGAAATGTCCCTTCCTGAATTTCAAAACACAGCATAAGCACAGTGAAGGGGGAAAGCAAAAAATCCCACTATTTTTTGAGTAAAGTTGTTTAAGATGATAGAATGATTTTTAATGTACAGAAAACAGTGTGAGCCATGGACCTTGAATAGTATATCTTTTCCTCATCTCAAAAAGCTCAAGCTGCTTCCCATCCCCAATGTTTCTATTTCTCTGTGAGTAGATTAGACCAGTAGCCATCCTTACTACATTGTCTGTGGATAGGGGAATATACATACTAATCAATTTAAACTACTCAGGTTATCTCAGAGGCCAAAGATGTGTCACATCCCACCCAGAAGTTATGGATGCTTATGGAGCATAGATAACCCTCAAAAATTTTCACAGTAAAGAGGGAAAATGAAGAAATACATTCACAGATCGGAAGGGAAGGATATCAACACATCCTTCTTGCAATGGTGCACAGTGAGGGCCAGGCCAGCATGTGCTATTTGAAATGAAAGACAATAAAGAACATGGAAATCAGGAGACCTATTTGCTTTGGAGGTTCTAATTTGGAGTCAGGTGGAGGTCTGTTATCAGATGGAACACACAAGGAAAGCAGAGAGACAGCGGATTTTCTGAGATCCAGGCAACAAACGTAAACAGTCCCACTACATGCATGGGAAGGGATAAGATGTCTTGAGAGATCCTGACCTGCTCCAGTCCTGGAACAGGACAGGGTTCTCCAAACTTCCTGGGCATCAGGATAAGCTGGGAGTTTATCCATTGAAAATACCTGAATTACATCACAGAGATTCAGTAGGACAGCAGGAGTCCCAGAGACGTGATTTTTACATAAACTTCTAAGAAGATTCAAATCTAGGTGGTCTGACCACATTTTGAGAAACTCCTGTAATGAAAAACAATGATGCCAGTTACCTAGTTATTTTGGAGTAGTTAAAAGACAATAAAGATTCAATCGGCAGGGTTCAGGCTCAGAGAAGAACTTGACTACTGATTTGATAATCACATCTCTCCTAATATTAGTCACTTCAAACATTAAAAATGCCCCCATTACTATATTCTCACCTGGTCTTATGCTCTTTAAATATAGCATCAAGCTCATAAGGAAACCATAGCCAAATGGCTAAATAACATGTTTAGCTTTAGCTCAGCACCTGCAAGAAATGGGGATTCTTCCTGAGTATGAAAATGGTGAGTTTTGCCATTGTGCTACATGCTACTTCCATGAGAGGAGAGAGCATAGATATAAGAGCAGAATTGGTGGCAGCTCAACTCTAAAATATTCTGACACAGTACAATATTTTAGAATCCTGATTGATATCATTCTTGGTTCCAGAGATAAGTGGGTATGGGAATGGTGGTAAGAATTGATCTTTCAGGAAAAAGGATAAGCAATGACAAAAATATATATTAAAAAAAGGAACAATATACACCTGGAGGCACCTTTCTATGGGGTGACAAAGACATTCCTAAGCAAAGAATGTTATGGAATTTGAATTCTGGTTTTAACACAGGTAGCTCATGCTATTGGGGATATAGATATTTATGGTTTTCAAACTTTCCATTTACAAAGTAAGAGCGCCAACCTATGTACTTCATAGAGGACAATCAAGGAAAAGATTATGGGAAACATACTCATTTTCTTCAAAGAAAACAGAATCAAAACTATTCAGAAGCTGGGAGTGGTGGTGCATACCTGCAATCCCAGCTAATTGGGAGGCTGAGGCAGGAGGATCACAAGTTTGAAGCCAGCAACAATATAGTGAGATCCTTTCTTAAAAAAGAAAAGAAAACAAAAACTACTCAGGATATAATCCCACAAATTCATAACCTTACTGGGCTAGAAGTTATCTTAATTGCATAATTCTATGCAAATTGTAAAACATCATTATGCCAATTTATCAATACAAGTCATATTTAAAAAACATGAAAGATGATTTGAGTACAATATAATCAAAAAGTCAAATGTTGTATCTAAAATTTCTTCCTAACATGAAAATCCCAAAGAAATATTATTGCAAACTACCTACTTGACAATACACATAGACTGCCCTTTCATTTCAAAAGAAAACACTGATCCAAAAATTAGTTATGAGGAATGTTTTGAAAGCATATCAGCAATGCTGGAGTTAGCTCACGTGCCTCCTCAACCTTTCCTAAATGTCCTTGGGGAAGCATCAGCCAGAGTGAGAAAGGTCTTTGCATGGTCTTTCTTCAGTGTCATTGACTCTCTTCCTTCTTATGCGTTAGGACTATGCTCAGGTCCTAGAGAGAGATGAAGAGGAATCTATTTTTTTGTAATTTATTTTTACAGATTGCATTTTTATTCACTGTACACAAATGGGGTACAACTTTTCATTTCTGTGGTTATGCGTGATGTAGACTCATGCCATTCGTGTAATCATACCGGTCCATAGGTAATGATGTCTATCTCATTACACCATCTTTCATACTCCCACCCCCTCCTCCCTCTCATTTCCCTCTATGTAATCTAAAGTTCCTCAATCCTTCTCTTATCCCCTCCCAGGATCTTGATTCACAAAACAAACCAGACAGCAAGCAAGGAAATTAGTAACCACAATGTACCCAAGTTTTCTTCCTGTTCCTGCCCAAAGCATCTGAGGGTCTCAACTTCTACTTTGAGGAAGTCATCATATAAAAATGTGCCATTGTAGAGCCAGTGGAAATGATAGGACCACTGATATCACCACCAGTTACCACTCAGATCCTGTAATTGTGATTTATGTGCATTATTCTGTTTACAAAAACATCAGCTCTGCCCTTTGTTTTTTTCCTGGTTTCCTTGACTACCAATTAGTAAATTTTCATTAGTTGCTGAAACTCCGTCAAGATTTGGTCCTCCAGCACTGGCTTTTGCTTGACTTTTGCTCTCACAGAACTTGAAAGTGAAGAAAGGAAAAAAAGAATGAAAAAACAGACGTGCAGTGAAATGGTATGATGGGTTTTTCTAAGGGCTATAAAAGAAAGGTTCAATGTGTCATGAAAACAGTGGTAACTCACTTTACAAGCTAGAAGAAGCTTTCTAGTGGGAAGATTATAAGGAATGATTCTGTCCAAAAGTCTATTTCCTACTAACACTTGAATCCCACCATCATCCACTAGCCGGTGTGTAGCAGCTTGTGGCTTTAAGAAGAAGATACTTGGTAGAATCTTCTTCACTCCTGCTCCCTGCCTTTTCATCTCCCCACTTTTCAGATTTGGAGGAAACCAATGTCCACTTACCACATTTCCAGTACCAGGCAACTGTTCCATTTCTACCAAGTATAATGTAGTTTTTTAAGGATAATAAGGTAATCACATGTCATGCCTGATATGACACAGATCCCTCTTAAGCTACCAGTGAAAGAATTTGGGGTTACTCCAATACCAAACCACTGCTTCTGGAATTCAATTCCTCCTCTGGACATCTAATTTTTTTTTTTTTTTTTGTTTCAGGCAGAAGGTGATTTGTATAGTAGCTGAAATAAAAGAATCTTAGCAGATGAAATCCATGGTCCAAGCCTGTGGACATCATTGAGAAGTTAATGAAATTTCTGTGCCTGGAACAGATTATTAGGAAACAGCTGAGATTGGAAAAAGATTAAGCTACTGAATTGCGGCAGAACCAAAGGAAGGAGTCTAAAGTCAGCATTCATCATGCCCCTTGGAAGAGGAACAATTCAGGGAATTGATGTGGGTGAACTGCTCTGAACTCTTAAGCCATTGTGCTTTGTCCCTATCCAACCCTGATGGGTGGACATTGTTTCTTTTGCCCAGTTCTGTCACTCCCCCTGCTCATTAGCTCACTAGTGTCCCCCACACTCATTGCCTAGCATTCTAGGACCTCCAAGACTCTCCTTCCAATTCTGTCATACAATATTTCTCATTGTTTCTCTATATAAATTATCTTTTGGGGACACACTAGGCAGGATTTACACAGTAGGTATCCACAGTTTTACTTGCTAATCTGTTTCCACATCTTTGTTTGTAGTATTACTCTATCTAGAAACAATTCTTCCACATGCTTAGTTACAAGGAAGAAAATAAAACTGGGATTTCCCTGAATACCAGTAGAGAGAATCAAATGAATGCTTCCATATGAAGGGCACATACTTGTAGTTGACACCTGGATGAATTAGAAAGGTTTTCTGCTCATAAGGATACTGGAGTCTTGGGAAAACAATAACAACACTAGAAAAAAATTCATTTTCCCAGCAAGGTCTTAGGGTATCCTGACATTAGTTTTCATATATTGAGTATTTGCTAGGTGCTAGGCATCACATTAAATACTTTCCATAGACTACCGTTTTCATTTGTTATATATATATTTTGGATAAGGATGTAATAATAATCCCCACTTTAATGATGAGTAGACTGTAGCTCTGAAAGGTTATGTGATTTGTCCAAAACCAGTAAATAACTCAGTAGAGATGCCCAATGGAATCTCTCTGATATCAAAAGATGCAATTGATTCACCATATCCTAAGGAAGACTGGCTCAGCTTCAGTGTATGCAATGAAACAGATGAGAGTATGGTCAGGAAAAGAATGTTCAGCTGAAGAGCCTGCAGTGTTCTGGGCAAGAGTTCATGAGAATGTGGATGAAAGGGTGGTGATCGGAATGGGGAAAAAGTGACTAGAGTACCAAGATGGCCCTGCTAGAGATACTCATATGCTCAGATGTGGGGTACACACAAAAAGAGCTGTCAGGAATGACACTAAGACAACCCCAGTTAACAAGAATATATGCAAAGATAAAAAAAAGAAAATGCACTCTTGGAAGCAATGGTTTCCCTGCAACATAAATTCATGGATCCAACATTCTTGTTGATAAAAGTCCTTCTGAATCACCCAAAGAGCAAGAATACTACAAGTCTTTAATTCTCCAGGCTAATGATCTTCAGCCACATTGCTTGTTGGTCACATGTCAGGATTTCTAGCCTCTCATTCCCATAGGACTCTCTGCTCCTTCTCTAAGGCAGAGGTGGGAAAGCATTATTAGATGAGATCAACAAGGAGCTGTTCCTCTTTCCTCAGTTCCAGCTGCAGTGCGGGAAAGTCAATTGGCCTGCTCTTGATTTTTTATTTAACTTGTTTGTGTAGTAAAATGCTTTGGATGCAGATTAACTTTCCCCGCTCAATACTGCCTAATTGATTCACCTACCTTGAAGCAGAAGCTTGCAAGACCCTTGATAAATAAATTGAAAGACTTCTTTGCTTTGTAACACCCTCTCTAAGTGGCAGTTCAAATAGAATGGGGACTCCTAAATATTCTTCAGTGACAAAATCCTCGAGAGTGGGGTCAGAAGTAACAAAAATCTTCCCACACCACTAGTGCTGCACACTTCATTAGTGTCTCAATTCATTTGTACTACTGTAACAAAATGCCCAAGACAGGATAATTTATAAAGAGCAGAGATCTGGTTCTCTCAGTAAGGGAGGCTATGAGTCCAGGATCAAGGTATCAGTAGGTTTTGGGCCTCGTAGGAGCCCCATCTCTCCTTTCCAGTGGATTCCTTGCCATTGCATCCTGAGTAGGGAATGAACATTGTGCCCTCACATGATGGAAAGGGTGGAAGGGCAAGAAAAAACTCCCTTCAATCTCAATCCTGTTATGACTGCTAATCCCATTTATAAGGATGGCCCTTAGGATTTAATCACTTCCCAAAGGCCATACCCCATAAAACTGTTGCACTAGGAATTGTGTTTCAACAGGAAGATTGGAGGGGGCGCTATTACTTAAACTTTTGCAGTAGGTGGATTTGAAGAAGTTAAACCATAGGCAGCACTGAAATGACTATATTGAGCCTCGTAAAAGCCAGAAAATATAAAAGCACATGATATCATGTTTATCCATCAGGAAAATCCATGAGATGAGTATTACAATTCAAACTCTGGAGATATACAAAATGATACAGAGAGAAACTAAGCAACTAGCCCAAAGTAGCACCACTAGGAAATGCTGGAACTAAAATTCTAAGACAGATTTCTCAGACACCTAACTCCCTGCTTTCACCATCCTGCTTCCTTTCCAGCCAACATAGAGGCCCGGTATGTTTCCTCTTTGAAAATATAAAACCCAACATTTGCTAAATCAGAGATTTCAACTGAGAAGAAATTTCAAAAATAATGACGACAAGATTAATTCTCGGCACTGAAATCCACCTGCTCCTCCCATGCTAGGAAATAGCATCAGACTAAAAACTTGGGAGGGGCCATCTCCAGGGGTGTATGACAAAGGTGGCACTGAAGTGTGGACCAACCATGGAAGGAAAGGGGCCTTTGATCACTGAACAAAGGAGTTGCTCTCACAAGAAAGGTTTTGGGAACAATCAGTCCCTGTCCCTGGCCCCTGATCAGGCAGCAGCCTCAGGGCCTGTCCCCAGTACAAAGCAAACACCAGGTTTCCTCGCCAAACCTGACAGTGTTGTTCCTATTTGATCACCAAATGGATACACCTCCTGCAAAGAGAAAAGGCATCTCCTCGCCTTTGCTCACAGTCGTTCCCAGGGCTGCCTGTGCTCAGGCCTGTCTCCTGGCCTTCCTGCTGTTTCTCTCACAGTAACTCAAATGCACGTTATGCTGCCCTAGCCCAGAAGCTGTCACACACAGGAGACAGCACTTATTCAGGAAGCTGTGTACATTAGGAATCGCTGCTACTTACCAGTATTCACCTGTTGAATATCGGATACACTGTTGAAAGCAATGTAATCCGTGACCTTTAACTCCAAGGAACTCAGGGTCTGGGGAAAGGGAGAGGTGTATACCACTGGCTCCAGTGCATGGAGGTATGGAAATATACAACATGGGAGATGAACATGGTACCTTGGATGATATAAGGAAGTAGAATCCACCATGAGTAATAGAATCAAGACAAAATAGCCTTAATAGTAACAGTGGTTTTAGCCCACCCAAACCCCTGTAGACTTTGTTTTGTTTGTTTTTTTTCTGCTGTGCTAGAATTTGCAACAGAATAGGGAACAACTCAGACTAAAAATCTGCTCTAAGGAGGTGGGGAAGACAAACTTTCAAATTTATAAGTTAATGTCAGAGAGTAATCCAGAGTATAAAAAAAATACAGCAGGGTAATATGATAAGGAGTTACTCAAGGGCAAGTGTAACCTTGATGATGTGGTAGAAAAAGACCATCTAAACAACTGACATCTAAATTAAGATGTACAGAAGAAAAAGAAGTAAGGGTGAATCTTACATAGGTAAAAAGTCATGAGGAAAGACACTGGGTCAAAAATATCTCCAACAATGGTGTCTAAAATCCCACTATTACCATTGACCTGGTGTGTCAACCAAGAAAAAATAAATTTTCAATCATCTGCCACGGGAGACATAGCTGACTGTTGTGTTCAGCTACTGTTCCTACGGAACTACCAAGAACACACTTCCAATTAACTCATCCCAGTCAATGTTGGGGCATAATAGTGCTATTAAAGCAGGTCCAATCTAGTGAGATGTAAACTAATAAAATGGGTGACTTATGTCAAGGTCTCCCCTTTGGTATGACTGCATCCCTCCTGGAAGTGTGGAACAGTGTGCAATCTCTCCTACTCCTGTCTGCCTTCCTTCCCTCTCTGTTTCCCAGGAGACTCATTAAACCTATATCACAGTGTGCAGACTGTGTCTTCTCTGTTCCCAACACAAATAAACCTTTTATCCTTTCTTGGTTTCTACTCTTCAGTGGATCCCTAGGAACATACTACAAGCAGGAGTTACTCAGTAGGAATTCTGCCTTATAAGAACCAAGCTGGAAAAGACCAAGTTACAAGCTAAATACTTCAGGGCTTCCAGAAATGGAGTCAGTATTCTGTGCAATAATGAATAGTAATACATATTTAGATGGAAAAAGTTAAAGTTCCAGGAGATAAGGATGATGGCAAGGTCAAGAGACAAAGAAGCATATTCTAAAATAAAGTAGCTTATAGTTAGGAAGAAGGCAGAGGTCAGCACTAATGGTGGAGTCCTAAACTCAGAATTCAGTGGGAGATTCGTATTTTGGAAAATGGATTTATTAAGTATAGTTTCTCCAAGTAATTAAAAGCATTACTCTAAATTTATTGCTCAAGCCATGAAAACTGAACAAAATTCTGCCTAATATTTATTCTACTTTCATCTCCAGCCTGAAGGTTCTCCTACAACTTATTTTAACTTCTTTCCCTTATTTTGCAAGAAGGGACCTCAGTGAGATCATAGTCTCCTCAAGACTTTCTGACATTTGACTCATAGGGTTTAGGGAACTCTAGTAGAGTGATGATAGATTTATGTTACATGCAGTGGAAGACCCAAAAGATAACCTAAGGAGTGATGGGCTGATCTCATCAAACTGTAGAAACCATTAGAATAAAAAGTAGAGGTCCTCTGTCACAGTGAAGTCTCCTAGACAAAAGGAACACAGGTGTTGTATCAAACCAGCCTTCTCTGACAGTGTCTCCTGATTATCTACTCTCTGGTTTCTTTTAGATGGAGACTGGTTTGGTAATGGGGGTGAGGGAAGAGGAAAGAAAGAAGTGATTGGCTGAAGTGCTTTATTATACATACAAGGCTTATTCAATCTGTATTTCTGGACCAACTCTCAGGTTGTTTAAAGTCTTGCTTCACAATGCCAGGGTAAAAATGGCATGAGAATGTTCTGACAAACAGATTAGATTTGTCTTTTCTGAATTGTCTTTAAGGGACTACAAGGGTAAGAGATAGTGTTAGGTTCTGACTAATTAACAGGACAAGGGGGAAATATCCTGACTGAGGACATGAGGAAAACCTGCCAGGCATGCAGAGCACTCGGCAGAGTATGTCAAGAATGCTTAGCAGGGGGCTGGGGATATAGCTCAGTTGGTAGAGGACCTGCCTTGCAAGCACAAGGCCCTGGGTTCAATCCCCAGCACCGGGGGAAGAAAAAAAAAAAAAAGAATGCTTAGCAGGTCATTGAATTCAGAACTCAGACAAGAAGTAAGACACAATGATCTACACCAAGCAGTTTATACCAGAGACGAGGTCCCAAGTCCTTAGAATGCAGGTAGTGTCCAAGGTGCAGGAGCAAGAATGAGGTTCATGTCTTCTCATTCAGGTTCTTCCAATGTTCTAGTACATGATGCATTATATAGATGTACTTACCTTGACAATATAATCATATGAGCTTATGTAATTATAGTCATTAAAGAAGAAAATTAAAACAAATATAATTTAGCAAACAGAAGAGATAAGAGAGTAAGCAGGAATAAAAGGGAAAGAACTGCCGTGCACACATGAAAATTATCAGATAGCAACTTATTTATATCTCCATATCTATCTATATATATATAAATAAATGTATATATATATCAGATATATATATATATATACTTATATATATATATATCAGATCACAAGATGAGAAAATTCTGCTTAAGCAACACCTCTAAATTGCATCCAGAGTCCCAATCAATGAAGAACATTTCATTGATAATGGAGGCCTGGGTGAAATGGTTATTAAAAATAAAGGCACACTCCTCGTTGACTTTAAGATATAAAAACTTACCGGGTGTGGTGGCGCACGCCTGTAATCCTAGCACCTGGGAGGCTGAGGCAGGAGGATCGCGAGTTCAAAGCCAGCCTCAGCAACTTAGCAAGGCCCTAAGCAACTCAGTGAGACCCTGTCTCTAAATAAAATACAAAATAGGGCTGGGGATGTGGCTCAGTGGTGAAGTGCCCCTGGGTTCAATCCCCAGAACCCCCCCCCCCCAAAAAAAGGTTTTAAAAACATAAGACAAAAGGAATTTTCTTCCCGCAAAAGTAGACCTTTATGATACGATTGCCAACAGCATTCCTCTTACCCTGCCTACTAGAGGATATAGACTAAATGTTCAGCCACACTCATAACATCACCTGACTGTCTCACTAAATAATGCATGACCATAGGACCAGATCCAAGAGCACACCTGGCTGGGGAACCAGATCCGAGAATGTGAAACGGAAGCTCACAGAAACAGAGCTTCAGTAACTGAGTGAGAAAGAAGGACTTTTCCCAGAAAAGAGACAGAGAGATGGGAACTTGCATAGTTGAGAGACGAGAGGAAAAGATTCATAACTGTTAGAAGACAAAGGCTAGATTGACTCCCGTCTATGTTCAAGATTCCTGTGAGTTACTTGTTTTCACTTTCATTATTCCCTTTCCTGCTGGAAACCACCTGTTAGGATAATCCTTCACAATGATCAAAACACACAATTAGATTACTCTGTGCTACCTGTTTCCTTACCACCCATTTTGATGGGAATTCCTCCTCAATTTCATATGGCTACCGTTTTTTCATGTGATTTTCTTAAGATATTCTTTTTCTCTTTTAGGCCCAAAGACCTTCCCTTGATGATTGACATCTCTGAAAGAGTCTAACCTAGTCAGTGCTTCCTTCATGACGTATAACTGAAGCTTTGTTCTGCTCATTGGCTCTCAGCAGCAGCCTGGTGTACGAAAGCCCAGCCCAGTGGCCTCTCCAGATGTTTATGTCTCTTTTCCTTGGTCACAACTGCAAAGAGATCATCATATCATGAGGGTGATACTGGTGTGATGGTGCCTGGAGCTGTGAGGACTGGAGAACACCAATCTCTTGCTGCAAGTGAGAAGCAAGAAGTGCAAAAAAAAAAAAAAAAAAAAAAATCACACAAGTAAAAAGAATGAAGGGGCATTTACTGAAACACTTGAGCACTTAGTCTCATGAGATTGTAAGAAAGTTCTGTAGGGCGGTTAACAGTTCTCTTCAAATAGCCAAGAAGCGCCAACGGGTGACTGAGCAAATGGTGTAATAACTCTGGATGTTTTTATGGACTCTGTGAGGCTTTGTCATACCATGGGAGTGATCAGGTTGTAATTGCTACTGACTTGTTTAGTATTATTTTGAGTCCTTTTGAGCCTGTAAGTGGGACAACAGAAATTCTAGTATATGGATGTGTGCTGCAAACCACAAATTTTTCTTACAGCTACTCTATGGATTTGGATAGAGTTGTGTGGTCCTCAAAACTGTCATTCATGTAGGCCAGAAGGTGCATGCATGGATAAATGTCACAAATGACATTGTCTGGCCGGGAAGTCTTGAAAACTGGGAAGCTGGGTTCATTAGTACTGGGGACTAGACCCTTTGTGGAATAAAGGTTATAATAAATCATTTACATAAAACTAAGTATTAAAAAAAATTTAAAGATGTTCCCCAACTCCATAGAAAGCTACATAGTAACAAATGCTAGGACCTACCTTTGGTGACAAGATAGGGAATGGTGACATTTATTCTGTGTGCTAACCTTCAATTAAATTTTACTAAGAGAACTTTCATTTATTCAAATGCTTCTATGAATTTTCCACAAATTTTCATATCCAGATGGTTGCTGAATTCCATCATTTATTCACTGAATCATCACAAGAAATTGGAACTTTACACCACTGCGTTCTCTAGCATTCCACTCCCTTCATCTAGTTTGAAGACAATAACTCAGTATGATTTTTAGGTTCCAGCCAACCAGCCTCCTTTGCATCAGCCACCATCCTCTATATTCTAGCCACGTATATTCCAGGAAACGTGCTAAGGTAATCACATAAATCTTCTGAATCCTCAAATTAGCTACATAGTATTGGTATCATTTTATCATAATTTTAAGTGAAAATAAATGGAGAAACCAAGATAGAGAAGTTATGTGTTGTGGCAAAATTCACGTTGATTATATAAGGTGCAAAACCTGGATTTGAGCTCCAAATTGTATGGTCTAAAGCTTGGACTTTTCATTTTATCTTAATTTTTTTTTCCCTGTTACACCATTTTCCAAAAGGATACTAGGTTTATTTGTATATTTTGATTTAATTCTGGATTTTCACCATTTTCTTCAGGCAATAAGGAGATCCAGTCGTATTTCTTATCTGGGGTTTGGGGGAGGAGGGGGTGGGGCTGAAGTGAGTAAGAGTCACAGTCTAAATGGGACTAGGGAATTGAACAGTTTATTAAGAGTCCCTGTACATATGAGCCCCTAAGGCAGAGACCTAGTTATTGGAATTAGTATAAGGTTAAGGATCAGTTAATTGTAAGAAAGAATTCTAGGTAGAATAATTGGTGCACATATTTGTACACATTTGGCTGACAGGACTGAGTGTTTTTATGGGGACAGGGAAGCTTCAAACTGAGGCAGGCGTGTAATGTCAAGATAGCAATAGGGTTAAGTGGTGTCTGTCTGTGTTTGATGCTCCAGTCTGATGAAAAAATGCCCGATAAGCATGTTTAGCATTTTGCTGAAAACATTTTGCAACTTCCAGAAAATTAAAGTGGTGATGGAGACCTATGTAAAAGTTTATTTCCTTGGTAGAAGAAAGAAAAAAATGGGAGAAGAAGGTGATATTGAAAAAGGGGGATTCAAATAGAAGCATCATGATGATTGAATCGCTGCAAAGATGGGAGGGCCAGAGGAGGCCTCCGGGAGAAGACTCTGGACTTTCTCCAACTCCATCCTTCTCTCTAGCCATCAAGTGATGGACATTTGTTGAACATGACACCTGGCTCCTCTGCATTATGGATTTGAAAGGAGAGACAAAAGGGAGAGCTAATTGTGTTCCTTGCATTCCCGTTTAATTTGGTACACTTTTAATTAGGACTCTGATGGGACTGGGATCAGCTGCTTTTGCACAGGCAGCACCTGACAGCCGGTGACTGTGTAGAGGAAAGGGATTATTATGGAAGCCACTAAGGTTATACTGACATCAATGTAACAGTCACACAGAAAGTACTGGAAAGTGTCAGCCCTGATGGCACAAGTGACCCATTCGAGATCAATAGCACAGGATGGGACACATTGGGGCTCAGCCAACATGTAAATGTAGCCAGGTTCAGAAGGGGAAGAAGAGGCTCACAAATGAAATCATCACTGGGAAAGGAAAGAACTCACATTTATTGAGCAACTTTTATGAAACATAGGCACACAGAGTTATAGACTAAAAACTCCATGTATTTTAACACACATAATTGTCCCTTTTGTTTACTTCCATTTCCAAAATGGAAATTAAGATCAAGTAGTGTGCCAAGTGACTTTCCCAAATTTTTGAAGCTGGTAAGTACTACAGGCAGACATCAGACTCAATGCAGTCCCACTCCAAGTGCACTTTTCCTTCCCTGTGTTCCCAGGTACCCATCAGTCCCTAACACCTCCGATCATTTCTGCCTTTTATAGTAATCATATACAAACATTTCACTTACAGAGATTAATTGTGTGTGCTTGATGGGTAAAGTACCAATACAATTTATTTATAAAAAATGTTCTTGTAATAATGTATTTATTTATTGCATCTAATTTTGGATGCATCTTATCAAGAGCTTGCACAAGTGCCTTCTTGCACAAGGCAAGCTAGAGGCTATTGCAAGGGACCCACTGTCAAATAGAATAAGACCCTCATCTAGGACCTAAGAACCATTAACATGTGCTATATTAATGGATTTGTAGAAAGACTATAGGCAATACCTTGCTGAGTCCCTTTTCCTAAAATTTAAATGGTTTCTCTCAACATAAACTAATATGTACTAATATAAAATAGATCAAGTAATATGGAAGGAGTGTTAAATATAAGATGGTCATTCAGACTTCTCCAGTGCCCTAGTAAGTGAATGCCCATGGAAGAAACTGCATAGTTATTAATGACTTTTATTGTGTTTATTCACTTGAAAAGAAATGTAGCTGTCTTATGTGAAAAATCAGAAGTAGTACTGAGTTTTCTGCCTCCATCATATTGGGAGGGGTGTAGCTTTAAATCAGAACACTTGTAATGACACATCTGTCTCCATATTACTCTAATGACATCAGTGTTTCTCTACAAGCAAGAAGAATGCAGCCTGAATAATTTCTCTCTTTCTCTGAAGAGCAACAGGGAATCCTGCTGAACGGCTCTCCAGGACCACACTGCGACCATGGCAGCAGCTCCCCAATCTGATTCCATCTTCACCCTTGCTCCCCTTGAAACTAATGTCATTATAGAAGACCAAATAATATATGTAAATGTTTAAAATGAAACAGATACAAAAATGCAGAAAATAGAGGTTAATGAATCACTCTAAAGCACACATCTCTGAAACTGCTAGAAAGGACCAAAACAGAACTCTGCCACCCATCTGAGAAGGTTCTGTGTCTAGTTTCCTTTCATTCAAATTCTTTCCTATGCCAAAAGCACTGCTGCCACAGGTCTGACAGCAATTACTTCCTAAAGATTTTTTTAAAAAATTGTCACCTGATTTTGTTGATCATTTTTGCCTATATTTTGACGTGTGCCTCTTAAGTTTTTCCCAATCTATAACCACCACTACCCTCTTCCTCTTCTTTTCCTTCCTATTTATCTGATGAATGGTCCAGGGCTATTGTTGGGCTTCTGTTGATGGCACAGTCATGGTGCCAATCAACGCATCCCTCCCACCTGTGAACTGGCAGCTAGTCCCAGGGTCACACATGTGCTTGGTCCCGTTGGTGCCGTGGGCTTCTGCAGGGGACATTTAGATCTGCTTGTCTCTCCTTTGGAGATGTTGTCACTTGTTGCAGTTTGGTGCCTGAGTTTGTTAATCCGCTTAACGAATTGACATTCAAATTATTTCATTTCTACTTTTATTTAATAGATGGAATGTTTTTATAAAGAGCTCCTTCTCTCATCTACTGCTTTATTAGCCAGTGGTACAATTCATATGGGAAAGACTGATACATGTTTGAATTTTTCCCTTTAATTATCAGCTTTCTAGACAGAGATTTGGTTCCCTATCATCTTCCAAATGCGACCAATTAATTTTTAATGTTGTTTTGTTTTAAATACCATCAGACACTCATGGATTTAAGCATGTTTGATAGATTTCAATTACAATGATGATTCATTTTGAAGTTCAATTGTCTCAATTTTGGCCAATGAGCAGCCCCTTAGGAGAAACTCTGGGGTCTATTTGGCATGCCTTTATCATCTTTAAATGCTTCTCCAATATTTGGAGTGACACAGTGTTCTGGGATCACCTTGAACATTTCTAATCCTGGTAGCAACCATTTATAGATGAAGTCTTGCTGTCTTTCTCTTTGTTTTTCATTTTGGCAAATGTTATTTCCAGACCACAATCTGGGCACTACCTGTGTTCCTCACTGGTGCTCTAGTCATTGGCTGTGCCCCTTCTTTAAGCAGAACTACAAGGAAAATAATACAGTAGAGACCAAGTTATCAATAATGACATGTAGAAATAGATATGGCAAGTATCCTACCGACACTTCCAATTCAAATTTAGGACTCTTAGAGTCATTGCTTGCTTTTTGTTAAAAGCTTTACTTCTGCTATATAACATCTGTATTGTTCCTCTTGTGCATTAAGAGTCTTAGTTCCACACCCGGCGTGGTGGCGCACACCTGTAATCCCAGCACTTGGGAGGCTGAGACAGGAGGATCGCAAGTTCCAAAGCCAGCCTCAGCAACTTAGCAAGGCCCTATGCAACTCAGTGAGACCTTGTCTCTAAATAAAATACAAAATAGGGCTGGGGATGTGGCTCAGTGGTGGAGTGCCCCCGGATTCAATCCCCAGAACCAAAAAAAAAAAATCTTAGTTCTGGAGGGTGTATGGAATGGGACAAGTTAATTAATGTAGTCCACACACTTTCTTTTACTTTATACCACATTATCTACAGTACTTGTGTGTGTGTGTGTGTGTGTGTGTGTGTGTGTGTTTGTGGTGCTATAGACCAAAACCCAGGTTTTCATGCACATTGGGCAAGTTCTTGGCCACTGAAGTAAACCCCCAACCCTGTATAATATTCCTTAAATAATTATACTACCACCACTCAGAACAGAGAAAAAAAAATGGTTGGTTTTGCTCTTCCCATCTGTCCTAATTTTTGTATCTGTATCCTCAATATCTGAGCCTTCAGTTCTTGCATACTATATTCCACACTTTAAAACCTTATATAATTTTATTTGTATGATTTAGAGTTATGTGTTTTATGCTGGATCCTAGTCCTTGTGCCAGTGGGTTTCCAGTTATTTTGGTTGTCAGAAACTTGTTCCCTAGCAGATTCCCTAAGAAGAGCTTATCAGAACATTTCCTTAGTTCTCACAGGCTGATAGCAGTTAATCGCTGCCTAGATGCCTAGAGGATTTTTCTTATATGAAGTCTAGCAATTTTATAGGAGTATGTCTTGGTGGGGTCTTCCCAATTCAATATTCTCAGGTATCTAATATATATTTTCAATATGTAGTTCTAAGTCATTTTTATTTCAAGGAAGTTTTATTGAATTACCACTTTCATTATTTGTTCTGTTCTGGTGATTTTCTTTCTTCTTAGTGACTCTAATGTGTATCATAGATCTTTGCCTGTCTTCAACATCTGTCACTGTTTGTCGATTTTAAAGAAATTGTATTAATGTCTTTCTTTTTCTGCCTTTATTTTTCGAAAGCTTTGTCTATCATATTCACTGATTTGATGCTTCTTTTAGTTAAGACTTCATGTATCAAATTCATTACTTTTTATTTTAATTTTTCTCCATTTTATTGGCTCATTTTTGTCTTTTTTTCTAGCTCTGACTTCCTTGTGTTTCAGTTCTTGTATCATTTATAAATCTCTTTCATCCTGTTGTTTTCAGAAATAGTTCCTAGTTTTGCTCTCTTCTTTCTGAAATGCTTTCATTTTCAATAGGGAGGTTGCAGTTCCTTATTCTATTAACTTGAACACTGCTCCGTGGTTTATATGTGGATTTAGTTATCCTGAACTTTTAAGAGGAAATGTGATTTAGCATAGCTTTTCTAATGTATCTGAGCTCTTTCAACTATTATGATTATGTAATGTTCAAAAGTAGGACACTTACTCTCCTAGATTATCCGGCTCCATTCCTACCCCAGCTTTTCTGCTCTGTGGTCCTGTCTCTTGTAATAGTTCTACACAGTCTCCATTAGTCCCAGCCATTTTCCCTGAGTCCTGGAAGGGGTCCTTGTTTGCTGTGGATTACCTGCTCAAACTCTTTTCCTTATCACAGATCCTGTGTCATCATCTGGCTGTAATTCTTGCATCTGCTTTGCCTAAACTGACCTGCTGAGTTTCTAATGAGTATCTGCTGACTATTATGGGTTTTGATTTCTTGTTGCTCCCCTCTGTTTTTTTATCACACAAATGTTAATATTATGCAGTTTCTATGGAGGCTGGCAATTTTCTTACAGTTTGGTGTTTTTGAGAACATCTTGCCACCTTGTTTTGTTGTGAATGTAATCCTATGGGGTTTTTGTTTTTTGAGAGATTAAGACAAGATAAAACTATGCCAGAGTAGCCATCTTCCCAGCATCCCCAACGGTAACATTTTGAATCAAAACAAAATAGGTCTCATCTTCCTATGATTTTTCAACTCATTTATAAGGAAATTAAAACTTATTAACTGAGGTTATAAGTTCCTGTAGTGTATATCCAATACCCATACCTCTGACCTTATCTGTTCCATTCTCTTTCCTTGGTAGGTTCTAGAACTTTCTATTCTAACATATGCATTCTCCCTGTATGCTTTTCCTTCTGAATTTCAGACATCTGTCTTCCTCAATTCATTAAAATTTCATTTGAAGTGAACTTTCCTTCAAGAGATCCTCTGAATCACCATGACCTAAAGAAGACACTACCAGCTAACTGCCCAATATGTTACCTGTATTATTTAGTCAGCATTTACCACTAACTAATATCATTATGGTTTTGTACTCATTTATTTGTTAATTCAGGAGTTCACAAACTGTAGTATGGAAGCCAAATCTGGACAGTCATCTGTTTTTATAAATAAAGTTTCACTTGAACACAGACATTTATTTAAATATTACCTATGACATTTTTGCACTATTTGAGAGTTGAGTAGTTGGGTCAGAGACCATATGACCCTCAGAGCATAAAATATTTACTGTCTGACCATTTAAAAGAATTTTTTTTTCTAAACTCATGTTAGTTTATTTTTTGTTTCCTTCCACTAGAAAATAAATTCCATGATAACTTGGGCCTTGCCTGCATTTTTATTATTTATCATTCTCATCAAGATTAGTACTCAGCATACGGTAAGCAATCACTAAATATTTGTGCATAAATTCACCCAGATCTTGAATTGTCAGCATCTTTTTTTAGGCTATTGCATATCATCTTTAATAGATTAATAGAACTTTAGCTATAATCATATTCAATTCCCCACTCAAATAGCCAGATAACAAAATTAAGACTAGACTCTTAAAGGAAATGTTTCTAAAATAAAGGCTGCAGGGAATTTATATTTTTGTAATAATTAGCAAATACATGAATGTGTAAATGTTTGAGAGAGCACAGCAGCTCTGAAGTCAAGATGCCTAGATTTAAAACTCAGTTCTACCACTAAATAAGTTGCATGAATTTGTCTAGTTATCTTACTTATCTGTGTTTCCACTTACTAATCTTCAAGATGATGTTAATGGAATATTTTTTGGATGATTATGGTACGTATTGAGAAGGAAGAATGTGTGGCTCAATATAAGGTGTCCACAGATGTTAGATTATGGTTAAGACGATGATATGATGATGATAACAGCAATGGTGATGGAGAGGGAAAAGAAGAAGAAGAAAAAATCATGCCTATATTAATAAATTCAGTAAACTCTACTTGTTGAGTTCACACTATGTCCCAGTCACTATGATCTGTGCCCTCCATAATGTGCATAATTTAATCCTTACAACTCATTGAGAAAGGTACATTATTATTTCATATACAATATGAGGATTGCACACTCACTTTTAGTCCAAATTTATTTTAAAAAAAAATATTGATGATTTCAATCCAGACCTATGTTCTTGACTTATGTAGGTCTTTCCTTCCAAATATGAATGCATTCCTACCGATCCATTCAGTTTTTATTTTAGGTGAAATGCATAGATTTTTGCCTACAGAAATCTTCCACTTCTCTCTAAACATATTTTAAATATACCCAGTTTTATGCTTTTCCATCTTCAAGTACTACTCTGGATTATGAAATTACCCCTGCTTTCTTCCCCTGGAAACTCACATTTAGTCTCCAGACCATAGCCAGCTGTCAGAAGAAATCAATTGGAGAGACTGATTTCCACTGAGGTGTTCACAATGAAACCTTTTTAATTGCTGTTAATTCTCTTCTCAGAAAAAGGCTGGTGTAAGTTTGGATTTTGTAGCTTCAAGCTTGTTGGCATAGGAAAGGTGCCAACATAGTGTCAGGGGCTATCAATTAGGTTGCTGTGAAATAAAAGGAATATTGATTGCTCTGAGCCAGAAATAGTCATAGCCTCCACACCCATAGGTCTCCCAGCCCCTGCCTTTAGTCCCGGTAAGGTTCTTCACTAGTAATAGCAGTAACATTAGCAGTGGTGACATTAGTCGTACTAGGAGCAACAACAGCAGCAGTGTCCATAAACTAAGCAAAATAAGGATTGACTACTTAGGTGCCAGGAAATATGCTAAGCACATAACATCATTATGTAGTTACTCTTCACACCAAACCATAATACCATCTAGATAGGAACATGAGAACTAAGACTCATTAAATGATGTTCCTGGGGTCATTTAGTCAACTGCTATTGCTATTAAATCACTGGGTTTGGTCCTAGATTCTTAAGTTTTTCTATTCTTTTCATCAGTTTGCACTATCTCTTCAGAAGTCTTCACATACAGAAAGTCAGAACTAATCTGAATAGTGGATATTTCATCCCATTTTATAGGTGAGAGGGTTGTGATCCATCAGGGTGAGCATTTTCCTCACTGTTCTTCAATATCATGGAACTGGTTTTATGATACACTCCAACATCCTTACATTGTGCATCAGGATGCCATTCCTTAAATCAAAGTCCCACTATAAGACGTTATACACACACATACACATCACTGGCCAAATATGTCCACCTGTATTTTGGTAAGTGTTTAACAAGAGGCTGTCCAGGATGGAGTGACCCTAATACATTGTATTTTTCAATTTCCCCATCATGTAGATTTCAAGCCAGTGATGTGACTCCTGATCACAGGGTTGTACAACTAGGTTCAAGGAGCATGCATCATTCTTGTCCTCCATATCTTTTCTTTCACACACCATGTTTTCAGAATGTTAAGAGTCTTAGAATAAAAGTGAGACCTAGAAAATCCTCCCCATCACGGAAACAAACACACCACTCTTAAAACACCATAATGTATGATGATATAAGATTACCTGCAATGCAAGCTTCCCATCTCCTACGAAAGCTATCTTTTCAATATCAATATGGGAATGGTATTTGCATCTACTGTGGACTGAATGTTTGTGGCCCTTTATATTCCCATGTTGAAACTTTAACCACCATTGTGGCTGTACTTTGAGATGGCACTTCTATGGAAGTAACTGTGGTTAAATGAGATCAAATGGGGAAGGATCAGTATCCTTATAAGAAAAGAACAGAGAGAGTACATTCTTTCCTCCTCCCTCACAGTCCCTTCTCTCCATGCATACACCTTTTGAAGGTATAGTGAAAAATCAGCCTCCTACAAGCAAGAGCTCTTACCAGAAACAGAATCTTCTAGCAATTTGATCATGGACAGCTAACCTCTAGAACCATAAGAATGCAAATATCTATTTTCTAAGCCACCCAGCCAATGGTATTTTTAAGGCAACTCTAACAGGTGAATACTATATTTGACCATATCAGTATGTGATTTTGAGCAAGTTTGTATTTCCTCTGAGCCACAAGTCAAAGAAATGATTGAGCTAAAATATTTATAAGATGCCTTGTTGTTTTCATTTCCATGATCTTATGTTTCTAGCATTTCTACTTGGCTTTTCTAGCTATAGTCTTTTTAGGTGGTGCTGGGCATTGAGCACTAACACTCTAAACTGTCTTGAATCCTAACATTGGCACAGAAGTTTAGTCATTATTTTTAAGTTATGGCATATAGTGACACATTGATAACGAAATAAAAAAATAGAACTTCCAAAGAGAATCAAAACATCTCATCTCTGATAACAGAGTGTGGATGGGATTTCCCATCAGTGGTTGAGGTACATTAGAGCAGGTACATTAAAATCCCCTGGCATAACTTATTTGAATACAAATTATGTGATGAACCACAAGACTAAACCTTGCAAATTTATGAGGCCATTTATTATCATTAGTGCAAACCAGCTATAAATTAGCAATAAGCAAAAAGTTGATGAGTAGCAAGTGGAAACAGTTGATAGAACAGGAGTCAGTGTTAAACTAAGTTGTAGCTTGAACTCATGGCCAAATAACTCAAAGATATTGGATTAGCCGTTTCCTTTATCTGAATCTCAATTATCCCATCTATAAAATCAATGTTCAGAGTTAGATTATCTTTGTCTTCGATATAGCCCTGATCACTTTACCTGGTGATAAATATCAGGACCTTAGATATTTCTTCAGTGTTCACGTGGAAAATAGTTCAGTGGGGCATGGAATACTGATAATGTCTTAAGTCCAACAAATCATACCATATTGACAACCCTGTCCTCTGGCTAATCTTAGATCCACTACCCATTCTATTAAAAAAATGTTTGCTTGCCTACATTGTTATCTCCCTGATTCCTATAATGAGTAGGTAGCCTCTTGTTGGCATAAATTTATAAAAAAATAACCAAGACACCAAGGGATAGCGTGATATTCGAAGTGATCCAGTACCCCTACAGATCTGCTTTTATTTCTTGATTAAAGCAATTATAAAAATTCTCTAGATTATTTTGTTGTTGTTCTATAAGTTTTTCAAGGGTTTCAAATATCAAATTTAAGAGAACTCTCTTTACTACCAGAACTCAGTACAATTACTGGAATGTATTAAGTAGTTAGTTGATTTTTATAAATATAATAAATGTATCTTCTTTGGTTGTTAATTTTACTACCCCAAAGAACTACAAGATATCTACAATTTTAAGGAGAGTCTTCTATAAAATGTACATATCCATAGAAATGCCAAGAATTCTTTTACAATTGAAACAAGGAGATGACATATTGTAAACTATAAAACTCTTGATAAATATAATTTGTGTATTTTGATTCCATAAATTTTCCTCTGAGGCATTTTGTCATTTTCTTCTTTTCCTTAATGTATTACCCTTGCTTGGATAGTGGTCAGAATTTTCTACTTAAAAATAGTTTAAAATATTGATTGCAATGCTGAACAACTGAACATTGGAAGCTCAACACCCTGAAAGAAGAAAATTAAACAAATTTCCATCAAGGTATAATAGTTTGGACCAGCTGATCTCTAAGAATATAAATTCCAATACAAAATTTACCCAGGCAATGCTCTGAGGTGAATCAAAGTACCATGAACAGATCTCATCAAGACTTTACTTCGAAGGCTTTCTTTAAAAGTTAAGAGCCTGTGTGTCCATGTGTGTGTGCATGCCCATGTATGCATGCATACATTATTTTTATATTTTTTTAATGGGAAAAATGTACTGCTGAGAGATTTATATAGAATTAGGATTTCTGGCTTAGTAATTATTTCCAGGTGTTGAAACTGACTGCTTTTATAGAAGACATGGGAACATTCCATTGATTATTTCTATAGATCAATGGAAAAAGAACTTTGACAATGCTGAATAAAGGGATTATCTCTGTGTTCTTGCATTTAATTCCAGAATCACAAGTATACTGTTACCTCATTAATTCATCCACTAGGTGAATTAAAAAAAAAACTAGTGAAAGAAATTTCTCTCAAATCCATTACCAAGGGGCTAAGGACCCTGTGTTCTCACAGGTCTCTTCATACCCACTGAGTGTTGTGAATGGTTTTATTTAGATGACATTTGATAAGCTTCCTTGAGAGCATCAGGAGGGTGGTTACAAGCCAGTGTGGAATGGTGGAGTGAGCAGGAGTCATACGCCCGTCCATTTTTGCCACATTGCTGGACTAACTGAGATAAGAATGAGTCCTTTTTTAGTGTACTTTGATATCTGGAAATAAAGCAGCTTGGATTAGGTGAGTAATTGCAAATAATGGTCTTCAGATATACAATATCAAAATTATCTTTAAATTTGTCTTTAAAATACAGAAGCCACCAAATGTTCCACTGTGATATTCTGGCTTGATTACCACAGCAGAAAAGGAACATTCATGGATACATTGCTGATATCTGAATAGTCTACAGTTAGTAGTAATGCACCTGTCCTATTTGATTAGTTTTTTTCAAATATGCCATGATTATGTAAATTAATAAAATTTGGGAAAATTGAGGTAAAAGTTATAGGGAAGATTCATGGAAAACTTTTTGCTAATATGAAATTATAACAAAATGGGAAATTTATTTAGAAATGTAGAATTCACGTTCGTACACCAAGTAAGCATGAGGCCTTCAAACTTATTCTTGGAAGAAAATTAATATGGCTAATACTATGAAGCCTAAGATAGGATTCATGGAATTAGAAGAATCATCTCAACTCCAAAAAATACCATTAATTCATGAAACATATTGATCCAACTTTGTAGATTATCAATGCTAATGTCCAGCAATGCTAGCCTGGTACAAAATTATCAAAGAAGAATTTTCAAACTCTGGATTCTGTAGCTCCTGATGTGTAGTAAATCAGAATCCCAGTGGGTGAGACCCTGGGCTATATATTTTAGAAAAGCATCTATGAATAATTCTTATGTGTAACCAGAATGAAATTATGGAAGTGCAAGTTTTAATTAAGTAGCAAAAGGAAGGATCTAGCTGTCTGCTTCTCTAATGATACTGATGCCCATTGGTTTAAGTGAATCAGCACCTACAACTAGAAATCATGTGAACTGTACCCCAAGTTTGTATTTCCTGAATATCCCCAAACCTTTGTAATATCATGAAAACACTTTGATTTAATATCCAAAAAATGACTGAAACTCATGCCATCCTTTTGGGGTCCCAGCATCTCTTTCATCCATTTTATCCATCCTTACAGAAACTGGTTGGGAGGGGTGCAAAGAGAACATGGTGAGCTGTGCCACTTCCTGCCAGTTTCTTAAATGACAATTCTTGCTGGGCCTGGTGGTGCATGCCTGTAATCCCAGTGGCTTGGGAGGCTGAGGCAGGAGGATCGCAGTTCAAAGCCAGTTTCAACAAAAGCGAGGCACTAAGCAATTCAGTGAGACCCTGTCTCTAAATAAAATACAAAACAGGGCTGGAGATGTGGCTCAGTGGTTGAGTGCCTTGAGTTCAATACCCTGTACTCCCTCCCCGCAAAAAATAACAAGTCTTAACCATTCATCCCTGTTTTTCTAATCTGTCTCTGCCAATGTCTCCAAACTAGAGCCCTCAGTATTTACATCTGCCTTTGCTCCTTCTTGGGTGCTGGTGGCTCACATGCACCAAAGACTGATCCAGACTTCACTCTTTCCCTAGGTGTAAGAGTCCCCCATCCTCTCTTAGTATCCTACTTTGCCTATAAATCATTTACTATTATTACTCTTTCCCTACCTTTTCAAATCCCAAAATTATACTTGGTACCATAAAATTAAACAATCACTTCCATTCTGACATAGTGTTGCTCTCCGCCTTTCATAGGGGCCAGGGAGTAGGAGGATATATTGGAGAAAAGGAGATCATTGTAGGCAAGCAGGTTGAATTCAACTTCTACCTGAGCCCTATGCTCTTTTCCTGCTAACCAACAACAGTGGAACTTATTTTGTAGAGCTATTTCCTGGTGTGTGTGTGTGTGTGTGTATACATATATGGCATATTATTGGTAGATACTCAATAATGGTCTATTTCTGCATTTCTCTACCCATATATATATTTCTGCATTCAATGCTTTGGAGCTGAACTTAAAATAGTACCTAATATTTATAGAGTGCTTCACAGTTCATAAACTCTTAAAACCATCTTGTGAAATATGTATTCAAACACTATTTTACTGATGAAAAAGGTGATGAGATCCTCAAAGGTTAAATACCTTCAGTACACCATAGTATTTATGGAAAGTCTGCTGACAAAGCCTGGCTCTTTTTTCAGGTTCCCTCCATAATATTGCAAGAAATGTTTTGTAACTTGATTGCAATAATTCATTCATCCATTATCAAGGGGTCACCTTTTACATGAGGAGCTCTTAGCTAAGCATTCAGGGTAGAGGAACAGATATGGGACTTAAACTGTGTCCTCGTGGAACCTAGTAACAGCAAGTAAGCATCCCTAGTATGAATGGAGCCATCTACTTTGGGGCCTAACTCCTGCTAACTCTGTCAATGGAACATTACTATATGGAGTAAACTGACTCAGCAATACTTCCAAGACATGGCCCTTATGATCAGCAGTACTCACTGAGTGTACAAGTGGCAGGCCTGAAATGAACTTACCTGATGTCCATTAAACTTGCAACCTCATCCTCATTAGCACATGTCAGAAATTTCCAGAAGCTAAGCACTAAAACATGACGTTGCTATAATTATAGAAATAATCAATAAGCTCTTTCCTCTTCTTCACAGGAAAGTGGTCCTTTGGTTCACGGACAGACAGACCCTCTGTCATGAATACTCTCACTTTTCCTCAGGCAAAAGTTCATCCTGACCTAGAAATGTTCTCTCCTGCAATTGTCACCTTGTGACAAAATATTTTTAGACAACCCATAGCGATATGTGTCATGGACCACCTCGTCTCTGCTACCTGAGTATTAGGTTCCTACCCGTGTGGTGCCTTGGGCAGATGTTGAGATGGAGGTTTGACTGTGACTCTCCTCAGTCCTATGCAAGCCCCAAATCTGGTACACTTGTGCTCCTCTGAGGGCAAGGGCTTGCTTTCAAATGCTGTGCAGTTTCAACCATTCCTCTGGCTAAAACTCACTAATCTTAGTACAGGAGTTTTCCAGACACCTGTCTTCAAGCACCTCTACCAGCTGCCTCTACCAATATACTTAGGGAGTGGGGGATTGGTGGACACTTACCTTTAAATAAACTATCAATGCATTCAATATTTTCCCTATCCATAGTTTTTTTTTTTCTCTTGAAGCAGACTGGTTCCTCAGGCACTAAGTCTAGCAAGTTGGTAGAATAGTTAATATGAGTTTCAGTTTTATTAACAGGTGACCTTAGGCAAAGTACCTGCCCTTTTAGGGCCTTAGTACTCTCAAGAGCAAAATGATATCATTGAACAAAATAGCCTGTATTTCTGAGACTGTTCAACTCACAGTAACCATGGAGGAAGGGACTACGAAGTAAACAGGTTCTGTGAGAAAATAAATTTTAGCTGGGCACAAAGGTGCATACTGATAACCCCAGAGACTTGGGAGACTGAGGAAGGAGGATTGCAAATCTGAGGCCAGTCTCAGCACAAGACCTTGTCTCAAAAATTAAAGGTGCAAGGGTCTGGGAATGTTGCTCAGTGATAAAGTGCACCTGGGTTCAATTTCCAGTGCCGACAGAACACAGACAAACAAGCAAAAACAAGAAAATAAATTTTGACAATTTAGACATTTCTGCAACAAAAAATATATATAACTCATTCTCAATAGTTTTTGTGTGGTGTTGCTGTAATTAATTAAAGGACTTCTACACATTTTATTGTGTGCAATTTGACTCCTCTAAGCTCTCTTCTGAATTTAAAATTATCCATAGTTTGTCTATGAATTAATCCTATAATTATAATTTTGTAAAACACACAAATGAAATCACGAGCAATGATTATAATAGTATACCAGGATCACAGTTATTGTTCAAGAGTTGAATTTTACATACATATATATGCGTGTGTGTATATATATATATATTTTTTTTCTTTTATTGTTTAGACTCAGATCACACATTTCCCTATCTAAACACATTTATGTGATTGATTTTGTAAGTTGGTCCAGTTGGATCATTCCTTTAAGGAGAAAGTTTGGGGATGTTCAGAGAAGAAAATGACCCAACTGTTGAGCCATTAGTGAATACTGGGTGTTTTGGGTCAAATGTGTCATTAGTTGTGAATTGACAGGGGAGGCTGCATATATCTGAGGCAGAAAGAAAACATAATTTAGGTTGGAATGGAGGTGCATACTTGAAACCAATTATTACTGAGAGTAGTTTAAAAATGATGGGGTGGGGCCAACATGTGCCTCTAAGCAACAATAAAAACTGTTTACCCAGCTGAGTCAGTGCCATAACAGCACAGAGCCCCTGGAGAACGATGAGCATACGGTTTAATCAGCACACTTGGAGACATGGCACATGAATGGGCCCCGCACAGCTGGTGTGCTCAGCGCCACGCTGAGAAGGAGCGAAGTAATCATTCTGTATACCACTTGGTTCTTCCAGCATCATTTCCCCATAGCACCCATCTAGGCCAGTGAAGTTTGGAGAGCACAGGAATCATCTGTATGATTCACAGGGACAGAGCCAATTCCCTTCAGGAATCTGAGTGCATCATTAGATGCCACATACGGCACCATTCTTGAGACCCATCCTGTACTAAAAATGCAGTTGGGATGGATGATAAATAACCACGATGATTTTTATAACATCCCCATTTCTCAGTTTTCATCAGTAATTCTGCATCTACAACAGCTTCCTTCAGCCTCGTGTTCAACATAAATGAAATGAAACTGGTAACATTTTGTCACAGACTTGGGTTTGCTCTCATGTTCCTGGCACAGCAAATGACAAACCTGTGTCCCTTGTTTTAAGTCTAATTCCACCCTTTTCCTTCACTGTATAAACTTCAAGAGGAAAGAAACCTGTTTTATTTACTATCATATCATAGGAAATCCAAAAACATACTTATGGAATGAAGGAATAAACTATTAGAACACATAGAAATATACTTTAATACATAGAAATACACTTAATGGATAATAGGATTCTACTGCATGCAATTCCATTAAGAAAAAAAGTCAAACTGAAAAGACACACATCTATGTTTACCAGATAAAAAGTATGCAATCCAAAAAGGAAATAACCCTCTTCTATGTGTTAGTGTCCTATTGCTTTATTGGTTTTAATTATGCAGATAACATACTTTGATCATATACTTTTCTATTGTTGGTGTAACAAATTATCACAAACATAGTGACCTAAACTAGCATATGTGTGTTATGTGACAGTTCTGGAGTCAGAAGTCTGAAATGAGTCTTACTGAGTGAAAACTTCGTCGCAGCTGCATCCCTTTCCAGAGGCTTGAAAGAACATCCCATTTCATTGCTTTTCAGTTTCTGAAGTTGGCCTATATTCTTTAACTCATGGCACCACCCACCTTCAAAGCCTGCACTGGCCAGGCAAGCCTTACCTGTGTCTCTATCTTTCTGGTTCTGATACCTCTACCCCACTGTTCCCTTTATGGACCTTTGTAATTACACTGGATCCATCCATCCATCCAAATAGTACAGGACAATATTTTTCTTAAGGACAACTGATTAGCACCCTTAAGATGATCATAAGCAATCTTAATTCTTTGTCATGCAACAACACATTCACATATTCTGAGGCTTAGGACAGGAACATCTTTGTGAGGCCTTTATTCTCATTATTATAGCACACTAGAATAATAACCACAAATTTAAGATTGCCATATGGGAAGAAGTCATCCTGATCATTAGAAGACTCATGAAATCTGAGTCTTGGCAAGTCTTTTAGGGTTATCTTAAATGTCTCCTTCTCTTTGACGACTTCTCTGATTGTCCTCAGAGGTGCCCATCACTTCCTCCTTCAATTTCCTTTGAATTTAATTTATATGATGAATAGTTTAAAGTTTGCATACTAGATAAATAGGCTCACATAATGTATCTTTTTTAAATTTAAGCTTCTTGAGAAAAAAATAATCATTTCGGAACCAATATTAAGGTTGAACTTTGGCATAATTTTTTTGTTATTTTGGGATTTCAGCTTCTTCCTGTATTTATCAAGTTTTCTTATTACATTATTGAGCACAATCACAATCCAGGCAACTGAAATCTCTTCAGTGGATGTTATTGCTCTTCCTCAAATACCCACATGATAAAATTGCATATATTTGTGTGAGGTACAACTCTAAGGCATAAAGCCTACATATATATTTTTCCTGAGTGACTATGGTCTCTGAGATGCAGGATCTCTGTTTTTCCTGTTCAGTTCTATGTCCCCAGTTCCAGGGCCCCTTTCACTAATAAACATTTGCTGAATTGATAAATACTTCCCAGTGAAATCGACAGGCAGGATTCTCTGTCTTCCAATTGTGTGTTCGCTTTACCATATATCTGGTCACAAATTTATGTGATTCATTTGGCTTGTTTTATATTCCTGAACTATCCACTCCCCTTTGCAAAATAGGCCTTGGCAAAGTTAAACACTTTCGCATAGTTGAGGCTTCAAACTCCTTCAATCTGCCTACCTCCTGTTTCCACCACCTCTGCCTGAAGATATCCACTTTTTCCCCTCAAAGTAATGCAAAGACAAAAAGAAGTGTAATTCCTAAAATGAATAATTAATATTTCCTCAGAGCAACCTACCCTATTCTCCTTGTTCTCTTAATTTACTCACTTTATACCAACTGATGACAGAAGCCCATTGTTTTGCTGAAACATTAACTTCACAAAGTCATTCCGCTCCCATCTGCAGCACTAAAATTAATGATTCCCTCTGCAACATCTGTTTAATTAACTATCGGCACCATAGAAGAGGCATCCAAATACCCCAGCGACTAAATCAGGCTCAAATTAGGGAAATACGATGTTAAATTGTATCAGGGAGAAGCCAAGTTTATCCTTCCGAGCGCTGGCATTCATTAGCTAGCAGCCACCACATGCATCTTTATAATGAAGTAGTGTCAGCAGTGCCTCGCTGTGAAGTCCTCATTTAGGGGCTGCCCAAGTCCCTCCAGTCATGGTCACCATAGGGGAATGAGCAAGAGGGACTCAGAGAGTCTCAGAGGCAGCAAATCATTCCATCATCTTTGTTCCTTGAGAGAGCAATTGGGGTTTCCATTGAGCATGTGCAGGCTGAGGGATTCTGGGATATAGTAGTAGTGTGACATTCGTGAGTCATTTCTATTAGTGGTGCTTCATCTTCTGTGAGTCCTTTGGCTGTACTTGCATAATTATTTGTATTGGTCTTCATAAGCAGGAAATGTGCCTGGCCTCTTCAGATGCACTGGAGAATCTCTGTAATTGATGTTACTGAGAACAATCATTGAACAATGAACTGAAAGCATTGGAGTAGGCACCAGTGAAAGGAAAATTACATATAGACCTTGCCCATCAACACTTTACACCAGACTGAGGACACTGTAAACATCAGTATGTTTGTGTGTGCTCAATCTGTACAAATACAAATAAAACTCGTATTGTGCTAGTTTGTGGAGTGAGAGTGAACAAGTTGAACATAGTCTCATAGAATGTGGGGTCTAATTGCTCTACACACACTGGAACTAGAATACTAATTAGAATATAACTAGTAGAGCAAGAAATATTATAAGAGAAATAGAGACCAGTGGTTACAGGAATTCCAAACAGAAAGACATTATTTTTAATTCTAAGTGTTGCATAAAAGAGTTGAAAAGTCAAAGTTCCATGAACTGATTTTTATTATGGTGGTGGTGGGTGTTTTTAAGGATGGTAGGATTTGCACATTCATCTGTAGAGAAAGGTCAATTTAGAGGCAGAGCAAGGGAGAAAACTAAGGCCAAATCCAGGAATAGTGTATTATTTAACTTGTTGAATGTCAAAACTGTTTGAGGAGAAAAACTTCTACTTTACTCCACTCTGTACTCTCTGGTTTGAAATTGGTTTAAAGCTAGTGGCAAGTCTAGGAGACCTTTTCTTACTCATAGGTGCCTGATGTCTCTATACTTTGAGTCTATCACCCTATGCTGACATATGCACCTGGCCTTGCGATGTGAGCCTGGCATTTCAAGCAATCTGTCTGACTGGGGTTCTGTCTCTCAGACTCTGGACCTCATTTTCCACTCATTTTCTACCTTGAAATGCAGAACTTTGACCTTGACATGCAGCTTCAGTAGTTGACCCCTGACATCCAATTTCAGGTATTGCTGGACTAAAATTCATATACAAGTCTTCCTTCAATTACAGAATTGAAGTAAGGTGAGATTTTCTCCATATTGCTTGATCAACAAACAGGACTATGATAACACATCTTCTTCAACCTTGGGTAGTTCCAAAGTGTATTTTCTGTACCAGAGGAAGATTTATTAAAACAGGATTTGAAATGGGGAAGGAGGACGAAGTCTTCTTTACCAGCAACCAAGTCTGGAATAGAAGAGAATAAGGCCAGGAAAGAAGGGATTGTCAGGTGGTAATGGAAGGTCAGACTTTAAAACCTTTGGGGAAAAATACAAGTCCATTGCACAGATCAACTAAGACCCCATGGTGTGTTTGACTAGACACCAGCAAGACATTCCCCATAGTAGTATCCTCATAACATTCCCTCTCTACAGTTGCTGATGTCCCAAGTCTAAGTGACCTGATGTCCACTTTGTTAGGAAAGTCACATGTACCCAATGAAGGATATCATGCAATGTTCTGAGGGGATTTTTTGTTCTTTTGGTTTTTCTTTCTTTTTCTTTCTTTTTATTTTTTTAAGAAGAATCTCTGCATTTGGTAACTTCCAGTAATGAAAACAGTTCTAATGCTTTAACATCATTATATTATTCATTTTACTTGGTTGTTGCCTGTAGGAGACAAAAGATCTTTTATCTCCATTCTTCCCTTTCTCATTTTCCTGCTCTGCAAATTAGTGTGGTTTCATGACTCAGTGTGAGCATGTGTTTAAATATGTGCTCCACCTAGAATTGTCAAGAGCAGGATGTTTGGAGAACAAGCCCAGGGATCTAATATCAACAGACCTAGACTCCAAATCTGGTTGTGCTCTTTAATCACTGTATAAATTTTGAGCTGTTGATCTGATATCTTTAAGCCTTAGGTTTTGATTATTTGTTTTGATTTAATCTGTAAAAGAGTGGTTAAGAAAATAAAGTACCTATCTCACAGGATTATTGAGCTAAAGAAGATGAGAGTTACAAAATATTTCATGATGTTTGTCATATGATAAGCGCTCAGTAAATTTGAGTTATTATTTTTATAATCATCCGACTTGTATAATTTTTAAGGGGGATAGGTAGAATTTTTCCCTTTTTAAACAAAATGAAAATTAAACTTCATTGCAATTAATTCATGTTTTAATCATTTTTTTTTCATCAGTGTGACCAAAAGACCTGACAAGAATAACGCACAGGAGAAAAAGTTTATTTTGGCTCATGGTTTCAGATTCTAACTAGCTCTGTGCTAGTTAGGTTCTAACTAGCTCTGTGCTGGTGAAGAAGAACATCACAATGGAAGGGTGTGGTGGGGGAAAGCAGCTCAGAACATGGCAACCAGGAAGCAGAGAGTTTCACTCACCAGGGATAAAATCCACACTTCAAAGTCATGCCCCCAGTGACCTATTCCTTCTAGCCACACTCTGCCTGCCTACAGTTACCACCCAGTTAATCCATCAGTGGAGTAATACAAAGATTAGATGACAACTCTCATAATCTAATCATTTACCTCTGAAAATTCTTGTATCACATCACAGGTGCATGTTTGGCGGGACACCTCATATCTAAGCCATAACATTGGAGTAAAGGGAAAAGGTCAAAAAAGAACTTATTTTTTAGTTTCTCACCCATATTAATGATCAATTGCCTGTGTCTGGGATACTGGTTCCCAAAGTGGAGACATACCAGAAGTAATGATTCAGGCACCAATGACAGGAGGAACTCCAGAAAGGCAGTTGAGAGGAATTTCCAGTTCAAGTAGTGATGAGAAGTTTGGTGGCAATCATGAGACAATGATAGTATCAAGAAATTTTAGGAGGCTATCCACAGAAGAAAACAGATGAGACACAAGTTTGGGCAATTTAGAAAGTTTCCTTAGAAATCTGAACTTGGGAGTATTTCAGACCAGGTTCAGAGCAGGGCTTAGAGCAAGTTTCTATAACCTGGATAGAGAAATTAAGAAGGAAGGATATGAGCCCTAAGACTGAGTAAGATGATTCCAGTGCTGGAGGAAAAGTGCATGGCGGAAAGATCACACAGAGTCAAATTCTAAAAGAAGACAAGCACTGTTAACTGTTGGAGGTGTTCCAGAAGTGTCGAAAAACCATGAAGGACTAAACAGAATGAACAGGTCTATTTGTATATGATTGCAAAGTACAGAAGTAGGAAACCAAAATAGGGAAATACAAATGAAAACAAAAATGAGATGCCATCTCACTCCAGTTAGAAGGGCTATTATGAAATCAAAAAATAATAAATGTTGGAAGGAAATTGACCTCATTCGCTGTTGGTAGGAACATAATTTAATACAGTCACTATGTAAAATGATATGGGTGTTCCTTAAGACACTAAAAATAGAACTAACATAAGATCCAGCTTTCTCACTCCTGAGTGTGTATCCAAAGGAAATAAAGTCAGTGTACAAAAGAGACAGCTGCATGCCCATATTTATTGCAGCACAATTCACAATAGCTTAGCTAAGGAATCAGGCAGGAGCCCATTAACAGATGAATGGATAAAGAAAATATAGTATATATGCACAATGGAGTATCAATCAGTCATGAAGAAAACTGAAATCCTGTCATTTGCTTTAAGTGGATGCAACTGGAAGGTGTTATGTTAAGTAAAAAATCAGCCAGACACAGAAAGAGAAGTACCTCATGTTCTCTCTTATACGTGGAGACTATAAAATAAAAGCTGACCTGAAAATAAATAGGGATTACTATATCTATTACTAAATAGATTACTAATAAATAGGGATACTATATTACTATGGAAAGATGGCAGAAGTGGGTAACCTGTGGGAGAAGGGAGATGGATATGATTCATGTATGGGCATGCATGGAAATATCTCACTGAATCTCCTTAATATGCATTATTAATGTGCCAATAATATATTGATATGTTAAAATTACTAAATTAAACACTTTAATGCCCATATTATATGATATAATAAAATTGATAAGCCATGGGATAGATATGTTTATAAATCACAAATTTCTTGACTTGCTTTATATGAAAATTTTAAAAATATTATCAGAGAAGCTCTGTGACTGTAAGAACAAATCCATGTATGTAGATTTCCACCTCTCTGAAGGGTGGATGGTCTAATTCCACTCTCCTCTCTACTGCCTCAGTACGCCCTTTCCAATAGTTCTTGACTTTGCTTGAGTTACCAAGGCTTCAGTCACAGGTAGATAGGTAATACAGAGTCAAAGAAATAGCAGATAGACCCTGGGGGGAAAATAAAGTCACCACCAAGGGAACAACATCATTTTTTTGTTGTTGTTACTACTTCTTCCACTTTTGAAAGGTCAAGAACACAAGGAAGAAAGTACCAAAGAAAAGGTCGTCCTTTCCTCCCCATGATAGGAAGCTGTTCTTTGTCCTAAGTCTGCAAAACAGGAGGTATATGACAAGGATGGAGGTTGCAGAAAGCCTGATCAGCAGAAAAAGACTCACAGATTGGAGTAGGCCAATGTCTGCTGATGCTGTTAAACGAAGAAACATTCTGTTTGAAGACACATGCAAGAGTCAAACCTGGCAGGAGTTCAGAAACCAAGAGAGATGTTGGATAAACTGGCTCTATTTCCTAGGTCATTTCATAAGAGGATGGTTTGAGTCTACACTCTACAAAGTAAAATGGTAAACTTCAACTTCAGAACACAGAGTTCTATTTGGGATACTACTCTGGGCATTCTTTTTTTCTGTTTTGTGTTCGTTTGGCTGTATTTATTCAGCAATATAATTCTGTTTTTTTCCTATTAGATTGTAGGGTTTGCCTTTTGAAATTCGTGGACATTACAAAGCAATTGGTAAAATTTTGGTAGTCTGTGAGATTGGTCCTGGATTAGACACTCATGCCTGGTTACATTGCATGGTTCACATTTGATTATGGGGTGTTTTGTTTTGTGTTCTGTTCACTTCTGTGTTTTTTTCCCAAAGATGAGATGTGGTATACAAAAGAGGATTTTAATTATTGGCTCGCCAATATTTGCTTGGAAAGTTCAGTGAGAGATAACAGAAATATCAGAGAAGTGGAAAGAACTCTGACTATATAATCAAGGCAATATTTTAACCAGTGGATGACAAGCTACTGGATTCTGATGTCACATACAACATGGTGTTACTATTGCATTGAATGCATTAAATATATTATAAAGTGAAATTGGATCTCATTATAAGCCTTGAACTTTGCTTAGAAATAAGTACTATAATAATATTTGTGTTTAAGATCCCAATTATCTTGAATTAATGCTAAAAGAGAATTTTTTTAGAAAACTTGTAACCTAATATATGTACATTTTACTTAAAATCTACTCACTCAGTAGTTGTTAATTAATAATGAATAGAAAATTAATGGTTTTTGGATTCAGCTTCTTCACACTTACTGGACATAAAGTGATATAATTACTTATCATTACAGCAACTGAAACTCCATATTGGTCAGGGGAGATCAAGGAGGGAGGTATTGTTATATCTCCTCCATGACCAACAAGAAGTCGAGAAAAGAAACTCCTAAGATAGGATGTGTCCGATGCTTTGGCCTCATATATAATATTTGATTTAATGATTACTATTGCTTTATTTAGTAAGTATGACTGTCTCCACTTTACTGATGGGGTAATAGAGGTAGAGATATTAAGTCCCTTGGACAGTAAATGGAAAAAAAAAAACGATTTTGTATTAACACCAATCCTTTGTTCTCATGTACTATACTACCCTGTATGAAATAAGAATTTATTGAGATCATTAAGTCACTGAACAATCCTAACACTAGATATATTTTGTTTAAGAAAGTCATTTAATAAAAATTTTAGACAGAAAATTTCAGTACCAGAACCAACTTGGGAATGCAGATATCTGGTCTGTTGTCAATACTAGGGACCGTAAACAAATATAATAATCTCAACTGATCTGTTTCCCTTTATAAGTGAGGAAACAGAATAGATAAAAACTAAGTCATGACTTCTTTTCAGCAAGAAATTAGTACTTAATAAAACTTGAAAGATACAATTTCACCAAAAGATTCTGAGTTGACATTGAAGACATTTTCTGTGGGTTGTATGTTTTGAAACCATGGATTACTCACTTTTTGGTACTTCAATCCCTTTTGGTTATTAAACTATTCCAAAAATCTTCAGTTAGTGCTCCATCATGATGTGCATATTATTTAACAGTAGGAATATTTTCAGCACTTTTCTTCTCTCTCATGGAAATTCAAAGTTAATATGAACATGCTTGTTAAATAAAATCGTGATTGTGAAATGGACTAGCTATTTTTATGAGTTCTATTAATAATCATTTGTGTACTGAAAACTACCCTTAAAATTATAACATAGGCGCTAACTTATAAATGAGACTTCAGCTATTATAATTGGACTTCCCATAGATCATATGAGTTATCAACAAACATAAGCTTTATTATATACTTAATTACTCCAAAGATTGCTATAAACAAAATGTGCTTGGGTGTGTCTATAACCAGGGATGACAACAATGTCAAACACCAGCCTCCACTCTCCCAGGTGAGTCTATGCTGGACATTGTTAATGCACCAAGGTATATAGGCATTATCACAGTTCTTGATATTAACAAGGACTTCAAGATTCACCCTTCCTACAGAATAGAGATGACACCTGAATTAAAATGTACTTGCTTTTATTAGGCTAGCAGGAAAAAAAAAAATTAGCCCTGATTGGACTGGGGTCACAATATTGGACCACAAACCCCTTTTTCCTAAGGGACACTTTTAATAAGCAATAAGAATCAGAGGGCATCACACTCTCATCTCTTCTGAAGAACTGTATGAAATATCAGGGAAGTCAAAGTGAAGAATGTACAAGAGCTAGGTAGCTGCCCACAGCTTAATATTTGCTATTGGTCTCGTTTAAGCCATTGGGGACATTTTTCTTCCTGGTGGGAATTATAAACCTGGCACATACCAGGAGAGTCATAAAATCCCCTTTCATATCTTTAATCAATCATGACTAGTATATCTACCATACATTCTCCAAGTTTAAAATAGAATAAAGTCACATAATAATCTTTCTCCCAGCAGCTAGACTGCTTTCAGCACAATGACCCACACTCTATGGCAGTATTAACAGATACGATCTATTCTTTAATGGAGCTCAGCCATAGGGATTAGCTACCTGTAATGCAGTTTGGGCTGTCAAGCACTCTACCAAACTGCTAACACATTACAAGTTATAGGCATCAATTCTTTCTAAGTGAAAAGGCATTTCACATTCAAAACACTTCAAACCTAATAACGGGAAATTATCATGATGGATCCCCTTCAGCTGCCGAAAGTAAAGAGATGGAGAGAAAAAAGACAGGCACCCAATCAAAAAATTCATATCAATTCTTTTTGATCTACCTGGGACTGATTAAACCCGAGTAGTGGATAAGGCTGTCAAAAAAGATTGTGGGAGCTCTGTGTGGATCAGAAGTTTTTCTGCTTGATGGGAGGAGGCAAATCCTAATAGAATAGGAATAAAGTCTGACAGAAGGGAACTTCAGGTTTGCCTTGACTAAGAGTGCTCTGGCCTGTTCAGGAAGTTGAGGAAACACGCATCATTCTTGATTTCCTTCATGTTCAATGTGACTCTGAGACAGTAAAAATGTCTGGGGAATCTGACCTGGATCAGGATTCTCGAAGAGAGATCCAAACAGACAGGGGTGAGATAAAATATTCTATCTACACTCTCCAGTTTCATGTGTCCCCAAGTGTGCTCAGAACCTTGGGTGATCTGACACTTTCATAGACCCCAGAAAAAAAGAAGAGATAGAGATGCTTTTATTATCCTACTTTTAGGACTACACAACAAAATTAAGGGTCATGTTACTGTTACTGTCATATAACTCAATCACATTCGATCATTATTAAATACATGTATACAATATTACTTGAATTGGGTATTCATGAACAAACAAGATAATCATGAAAGAGACTAAGAGGGCTTCAGATAACAAAAAAATTCAAAATGCACCTAGAAAAAGTTAAACGCTCTTTGCTGCTTCATTGCCACGGAGATGGTATGGTATTCTTCTTTCATTTTTTTTTATTTTAATTTTTTTTTATTTTTACAGATTGCATTTTGATTCATTGTACACAAATGGGGTACATCTTTTTGTTTCTATGGTTATGCATGAAATCTATATGCAGTAAAATGAAATTAGACCTCTATCTCTCACCCTGCACAAAACTCAACTCAAAATGGATCAAGGACTTAGGAATTAGAACAGAGACCCTGCACCAAACAGAAGACAAAGTAGGCCTGAATCTTCATCATGTTGGCTTAGGACCTGACTTCCTTAACAAGACTCCCAAAGCAAAGAAATCAAAGCAAGAATCAATAAATGGATGGATTCAAACTAAAAAGCTTTTCTTCAGCAAAGGATACAATCCATAAAGTGAAAAGAGAACATACAGAGTGGGAGAAAATCTTTTTCACGCACACTTCAGACAGAGCACTAATCTCCAAAATTTATAAAGAACTTGCAAAACTTTACACCAAAAATACAAAGAACCCAATCAATAAATGGGCCATGGAACTGGACAGACACTTTACAGAAGGAGATATACAGGCAATTAATAAATATATGAAAAAGTGTTCAACATCTCTAGTAATTAGAGAAATGCAAATTAATACAACTCTAAGATTTCTTCTTTCATCACTAACAAATTTTCTAGTTCAGAACTGGCATATAGGTTCCAACCAGTTGGTCAAGAGGTTAGGTTAAAAAGGATTCTGAGGCTCAATCTATGCTTAGTGGCTAAGAATGTTAGAATGAATTGAAATATTCGTAGTTGGCAAAAGGGCACAAAATACTTTTGCCATCTCTAACCTAACTGAATTCCTCTGTTCAGTTCTTCTCCTTTTAAGCATTTTTAAGCCACTACCAATTTCATGTCCCACCATTTGATGGTTAAATGATTTTGAGCAAATGTTTTAACCAATTCTAGTCTTAATTTTCAGAATATTTCCAATAGATCAAACATGATGTCTCCATCTATTTTTTCAACAAATAGTTATTTGGTACCTTCCAGACATTTTCAGGTCCCAGGGAAATCATAGCGTGTCCAGACCCTTGTGGAGAGAATCTGATGGTAGTCAAAATAATCTCACTGTATAATTTCTAATACTCTAGATAAATTAAATTTCAGTTTAATACAGCAAAAATATTATGGTTTAGATATGTGTTGTCCCCCAAAAAACTCTTATGTGAGACAATGCAAGAACATTCAGATATGAAATGATTAGATTATAATAGTTATAACCTAACTGCTGGATTTATCCACTGATATAGGTTAGCTGGGTGGTGATTGTAGGCAGGTGGGGTGTGGCAGGAGAAGGTGGGTCACTGGGGATGTGACTTTGGGTTTATATTTTGTCTCTGGTAAGCAGAGCTCCCTCTGCTTCCTGATGGTCTTGTCTTGAGCTGCCTTCTTCCTCCATGCCCTGCCACTGTGATGTTCTGCTTCACCTCAGGCCCAGAGCAAAGATGCTGGCTGACTATTGACTGAGACCTCTGACACCATGAGCCCCAAATAAACCTTTCCTCCTCTAAAACTGTTCTTGTCAGATCATTTGTTCACAGCGGTGAAAAAGCTGATGAAAACAAAAAGATAAACATCCATAATAAAGAAATCATATTTTAAAAAGGAAGCTCATTATTTGGGGGTCATTAGAAAGTTTTTCTGAAACAGATGATATTTAAATGGATGCAAAAGGACATATAGACATGAAATAAGCAAATAAGCTGAAGGAAAAGCACATACAAAGTTCCTGAGACAGGAAAGAGTGACATCCTTAAGGGGTAAAGATCAGCTTGGCTAGAGGCCAGAGGAGGGAAAGGTGCCATGGAGAGAGAAGCTGGATCATGTGTGGCATCTGTGGTCATGTTGAATATTTTGATTTTTATTCTAATAGAAATGGAAGAACACTGAATAATTGTAAGCACGTGAAAGCTATATGTTTTTTAAAATTTACTCTTACAGCATTATGGAGATCATATTGGGGATGGGCAAGAGAGGAAGCAGCAGAAGACAGTATTAAATTTGTTTGCATGTTTGTTTTTTTCCAGTAGCACAAAGGAGAAATGACAAGAGTAGATTGCTGCACTGATTAGACCAATGCTGAATTTTAAAGGATAAAATTACTATGAAAATAGATCCCTAGGATTAGTCACACATCACACACAAACACACACACACACAAACAATCTATGATTTTAAAACATTGAAATAATAACTAATATTTAGTACTTACTCTGAGTATGGCATTATGCTATGCTATTAACCACCCAAATGCAAATGGGTATATATAATTCTTAAAAGCCCTATCAAATAGCCATTACCATGATCTCCAATTTATAAAAAGAAAAAAAAAAAAAAAAGGCTTAGAAATGCCCTGTGAAAAGAAGACAAGTCTAGGCCCTGTTTCAGGAGATGGAAGGAATTAAACCCAAATAGGTAAGATGCAGCTCTGCACTAGTCTCCTGACCCTGTCTGATTCATCTCTACCCAGGTACTCGTCCCTTAGTTCTTCATTAATGCCTGCATCGTCTCATATCCTGTGAGCCCAGTGTCTGCATTGCCACCTGAATTTCCACCCTGATGCACTAGACCAGCTCCCAGAAAAAAAAAAAAAAAAAATTTATATATATGTATATACACACACACACACACACACACACACACACATACATAAGTATATCAATATAACTGAGGAAAGAGTTGGGAAAGATGAAGTTAATTCTTCTTAGAACTTATTTTCTGAAAATCTCCGTGATTGAAACACTGGTTTCACTAACTTTTCTGCTTCTGCCAGAAGCCTGAAGGGGAGGACAAATTTGCACTCTTGTCAAAAAAGGTCTAAGGAAAGCATGCCTATTTAGCCTAGTTAGAGGATACAGTTTAGGAGCCTCTGTTAGGACTGTCTCATTAGTCATACAGCATTTGCACATTGATGACTGAAGGCAGAATATGACCTTAATTACATTATCATGCTAAACATGATGTTTTCCTCAAGGGCCTGAAGAGGAATGGAGAGGGATGGAGACAGCAGCTATGGGCCCAGGATGGAAGACAACAGAGTATTTCATGACTAATAATTAAGGGGAGGGACATGGAAAAGACAAACAAATAATGTCTTGAGTGTATTTTACCCCCAGGAAATAAAGAGACTAAGCTATGTATATGTATTTATTTCATATAAAACAATTAGTAAGGATAGCAGTATATTTGTATTACAAATAACTGATAGGAGACAACAATAAATATTCTAATTTGAAGATAGCAAAGCACTTCGGAATAGGAAGGCAATGTTGTGTTATGGTTTAGACAGGTCAATGAATCACATAGCTTTCTTTTCTTTAACTTCAGAAATAACTGAGAAATAGACCCAGGTGTTAGAAAGATGGGAAACACAAAGGAAGTTTGTTGGTGTTCAAACAGCAAGGGTTTCAGAAAGTATTCTGGACCTGTAGTTATCAGGCTTTCTAATAAAGTTTCTGTCACCCAGATTTACCTGTACCTACCTCTGGGTAAGCTCATAGCCAGGGGTCAGGCAGTTGACTCACAAAAGTACCTAAAGGCATGTTGGTTCCAAGAACTTCTCCCTGGAGACCTTCCCCCATCTTGTCACTTCAGTGTGACTCCTCCTTCTTTTGGGAAGAGAGAAGGAACCGAAAGTGTTCCTCTGGAGTAGGTCCCCCATGAAAAAATGAAGATATGGGAATAGTTCCCATGAACACATAGAAAATTTCGAACAGCATGGACTTTAAAGGAAAGAAAAACATGAGTCAGTCAATAAGTTGTTTTTTTTTTCCTACAATATCTTTAAAAAAAAAAGTGACTGTTTTCATTGAGACAAAATATTTGTATATTTTATGTGTTAAATTATGGTAATTCGATTACAAAGTTAATAACCAAATCAGGGAAGTAAGTATTTCTGTCTCTTCAAACATTAATCAGTTTTGGGAATCCGAACATATATTCTGTGCTAAAGAAGATCTACTGTGCAAAAGAAGATTCCTCTACTCTGTGCTTGGTCTTTATTGAACCTCTTTCTGTCCCCCATTCACCTTTCCTTTTGCAGACCTTGGTGAACCTATTCCATTTTGTTCTTCTACATGACGGGCTTATTAGTTTCCACAAATGAATGAGAACTTGTATTTGCATCAGGTTTGTTTTTACTTAACATAATTGAAGGGTGAAAAAAGTGCCCTGAGGGTGAAAAAAGTGCCCTGAAAAACCACTGTGTCACTGGAACTCACACAAGAGATTCTTTATTAGGCAGATGACCAGTGTCTGCCTTGAAGAGAAAGAGAGAAGAGAGAAGAAAGAGAGAACACGGCCGGGGAACTTCTTTTAAGCTCTGGAACTTCGCGGGGAAAACGATGCTGAGCCAGCTCTTGAATTTGAATTTTGGCGGACTAGGGATCAGCCAATGGCTGGCGATGACAGGCCGACAAACAGACCAATAGCGGGCTAGCTACAGGGAAGGGGCGGGGAGCTGTCATCCCCTGCCTTCCCAAAAGGCGTGTCCTGCATCCAACCGCCAGGGAAGGAGCCCCACAAGGTTGGGCCGTAGGTTGGTAGGCAGCCCAGGCAAGGGTGGGATTGCAGGGCAAACCCAGCACCCGCCTGCTGCCTACCAGGAGAACTGACCAGGACGGGGCCACGCGGACAGCGCTGCACTGACAGGTGGGGCCCCATCTGCCTGACAGACAGGGCCATTGCAACTTTTCACATTACAATAATGACCTAAGGTTTCATCCATGTTACTGCAAATGAAAACACTCCATTCCTCCTTATGGATGGATAATATTTCTTTGTGTCTATATGATACTGGCCTTAGAAATCAGGATCAGTGAAGCAAGAATTAAAGGCAGGCAGTCAGTGTAGATGGGCAATCGGGTCTCCTAGAGAAAATGAGTCCAGGAGGTTGGAGACCAACCCTGGGAAATTAGAATGTTAATGTCCCCAGAACCCTTTGATTACCAAGATTGCCTGCCTTTACTACCCCTCCCAAAAAGTTGTAGATAGGGAGTTGTTAATTAATGCCTCCTGGGCTGCCTCCTGCTTGGATCACTCCATTTAGCCCTTCCCCCTGCCCTTCTGCTTCTCACCTTTTGGCCATCCCTAACCCTCCTGGGTCTAGTCAGGTAGGCAGGAAGGAGAGAGATAAGGGGGAAGAGGGCAGGAGAACAAAGAAAGTCTAAAATGTGTAACAGGGGCAAAATGCTCTCACTTCTTGGGATACCAGGACACCAGCTATGGCCCCTTTTTCCCTCCCGGGAAAAGTCTGTGTTACCATTTTTAAATAAAATCTGCATGTAGCTTTCCTTGGTGCTTCTCCAACGTTCAAACTTCAACATTTGAGGAAGCAGAAATTGTCCCTGATAACCAGCAGTAACATCAGCACCTCTTTCCTCCCAGTTTTGAAAATTAACCACTCAAGAAAAGCTGAGGCTGAAGGGTTATGGAAAATAATATTCCTATAAGAGAGTACCCTGAAACATACAGAAAGGGTGGCTCAGGAGAAGGCAGGGAAATTAGCCAAACATAGAACCTCTCATAGTACATCCTTTCCCAGTAACAAGAGTCCCAAAAGGAAAATCAAACTTTCATCCCTTCCTGGGTTCATCCTCAGCATCTCCACCAAAAGCAAATATTTACCACTTCCCAAACACAATAGGTCCTAAAGGGAGGAGGCTGGGACCTGAACTTTTACCATTCCCCATTGCCAATTAATCCTGAATGGAGACACAGGAAATACCAAAACTGGGAAACAAGGAATCCCAGAGGAAGAAGAAAAGTAAGGAGCCAGATTTGAGGATTCATCCCTCTGAGCTCCTATCCATCCCTGTAACAAGGAGTTTCAAACTTTTTACAACTGTTTTCCTGAGTTAAAATTTTAACCTGCACAACTAGTTCCCTGACTGTCCAAACCAACAGGTCCGCAGTTTCCAAAGATTAATTCACCCTCATTGTAAACTGTAAAACTCAGACTTCTTCTGCAACCTGGGGGCCATTTCCTCACCCAGAAAATGAGCCTTCTAGTGCCCGATTGATTGACTTTGCTGGGTAATAAAGAAAAGCTTGCTGATCCCTTGAGGTCTGCTTCCGTCCGGTTATTTGTATTTTCATTATGGTGCCGAAACTGTGTTGGTTATTTTTGCTTACAGGGAGCACAGAAAACAAGTTTTATTTATGGGACAGAACATCTCCAGATAGAAGAGACCCAGAGCTCCTATCCCTGGGAGAGGTTTGTGTCTTGCTCCTTTATAGATCTCAGCTTTCCTTTCCTCCCCTACCTTCAGATGATATCCATACCTGCCCAAAAGGCTGTAAAAGATCCCTCAGGGGGTACTCATTAGCAACTCCTTGTGTTGGGAGGAGTAATTCCCTAGAGAGGGGGAAGTGCTCTGAAGGGGTTAGCATTCCATTTCCATTTCTTTGATAATTAGCCCCCATCTTCCCAACCTGGTCATCCACTATCTCCCCTGACTCCTTCTCCTTTGCCACTGACTAATATACACCACATTTTTTTGTTGTTGTTTTTAAATCCAGCAACCCACTGAAGTGCATGTGGGGGCATGATTTGACATCCAGGACCTAAATACTCCATCAAATATTTGCAAGAATATATTTTAAAAAATCAGTAAAGGTGCAAGATACATAACAAACAAAAACACTAGTATTTTTATACCAATAATGAACTTAGTGATGAAGAAATTAAGAAAGCAGTTCCACTCACAATAGCTACAAAAAAATAAAAATTTTAGGGGTAAATTTCACCAAGGAAGTGAAAGAACTGTACAATTAAATTATAAAACACTGAGGAAAGAAAATAGAAAGAACACAAAAATGGAAAAATATTCTGTGTTAATGGATCAGAAAAATCAATATTGTTAAAACAACCATACTATCCAAAGTGCTCTCTAGATTCAATGCAATTCCCAGCAAAATACTAACGACTTTCTTCACAAAAATAGAAAAAAAATTAAATTCATAAGGAGTGATCATTTCTGTATAAACATGCATGTTTATATTTATAAATAATGCTGTTTTATTAAATGATTTGTTACATTGTTCATTGTGGATGCTTTGTATTAATTTTTTTAATATCTTATATCTTGTAATAATAACAAAATAATATAATTTTGAAATATTTACTGTGACTGGCTAGGTTTGGGTGACCACTATACTTTCTACACATGTCAAATGCTCAGCAAACATTCTTGTAGACATTGCATTGTGTAAAAAGAAAGACTGATTTCTGTGCATGGACTTTATTTGTAAAAGGGGAATTTTTTGTTAAGAATGGTATGAATTCCAAATGATTTGAGGTGACACATAAAACAATCTATTAAAACTCGATTGCTATGTTTTCATTTTTATGAATCTCAAACACACATACATAATCATATCAAAATTTGAATGCAATAGATAAGGCTAAGATGAAATGCCTGTTAGTAGATGTAAAGAAAATATTAAATCTATAAAATATGGACAGCACCATAATTCAGTAAAATATTCTAAAAAAAATTGCATGGGAAGCTGAAATTTGGGAAGCCCCATAATAAACCCAAATATTTTAGTCAACAGTAGGAAAATTCAAAATAAATATTTTAGTGGATGTTGAAAACATGAACAGCAGCAATTGACCAAAAGGGGAAGTTAATTCCAAGTCTTGGGAAATTTGGAAGGCTTTTAGGTGGAAACAGTTCTTGAAGTAGGCCTTGAAGTCTGTAGAGAATGTTAAGAAACAGATGTAAGGTCATTCTCCAAATATCTGAGGTCCACACTGCATGCTGCATTACATTTTGGATTCTGTTTCAACTAGCCACATCTCTTCACCACGTGTAAATAGCTGATTGCATTTCTAATCCCCATGATGAATTATTTGTGTTGTACTTTAAGGTCACCTCGTCGATGACAATAATTTCCCACCTCTCCTTTAACATTGCCTGATTGTCTTCTAAATTTGTTTATGATACATTTATAGACAAGAATCCAATTAAGAGTGTTCATACCCCACATGAGTGTGATCAGCTGCATCTGGAAACAATAACAATGTCCCCCCTCCACACACACCCTTTTCCTTGTAAATTTTCTATCAAAACTAAAAGTCAGTTACAGATCCATTAACAGGGGTTGTAGCGAAAGGGAGGAACTTGGAGCTCTGTCTGGGCTGAAGAAGATAAGCTGCATACATCAGCATACCTTGCAGCTGAACACTTCTTTAAATAGCTGAACAGGAAAGGAACATGCTGCTTCTATTAATATCACCAGGACTCCCCCCCTGTCTTCAGTGGAAACCAGCCCAATGTGTTGGGATGAGGGAAACGTGACTATTGAGTGCTGAGGTGCCGTGAATCCACCCCTGCTTGTGCTTTGAGTATTGGGATTTTCCCTGGAGTGAAACATCCTACAGTGTACTTGGAACCTGTATTCCTCTAAATGCCTATCTCATTCAAATTTACCCATGTCTCCTTTTGGTCTAAAAGGTTCCCTTTCTCTCACCTGGAAAAAATGGTTGACAAAATCCTGAGCTGGATTGTCTCAAATGGGAATATACAAGTCCCTACTTGGCTAGGGCAATAACTTTGCTTAATGCCTGTAAATGCTACCTAGAGTTTTAACTTGATTTTGATTTATTTGTATGTTATTTTATATATGACCCAAGAAGTTTGTTGTAGGAAGCAAAATGCAAGAAATGACTGAGCAAAAAGAAAAATACAGTAAAAAAAAAAAAAAATCACACCAACTAAAGATAACAATTGTTCGGTGAAGATTGAAGTAATATATCAATAAGGTCTCATGTGAAAGACCTTGGGCTGGGTGTGCTTCAGAACTGATTTGGATTTTGGAAAGTTAATTGGAAGCATATTAATTATATGAAACACCATCCACAGCACATTCTGGGTTGGAATTAGTGAAAATGACAAATATTCATTATGTGGGACCTAGGTCTATAAATAAACTCATGTCGGTTCAGTTAGTATTCGTGGCCAAGTGTGTTTTGGCAACAGATATAAAAAAATACATTTAATTAGTGGAGTGCTTTGGATTTCTGAGTTGAACATTAATGCTCACATTATTACTATTCTCTAAACTGCTTTCTACATGACAAGTATACTATGAACAGCTTTCAATGTGAAAAATCTATATCTACCCCATCGTTGAATATCAAATTTGCACTGTTAAAATTTTAATGCATACATATTTTTAAATGCAAATTACCCAGAAATGCCAAACAAAGATGCTAAGTACTATTTGATACCACCTCCAGAGATTAGCACTATTAACTGGCATATGCCCTTCTCGCCCTCATTTCACTTCTATACAACATTAAACCTTTTAAAGAACTGGAATAATATGTATATATCATTCTAAAATCTTTCTGTAAAGTATGTTGGAAATATTTCTATGTCGCTAATGTAGATGAGCTTCATTCTTATGAATGACCTAATAGCACTGAATACACTGGATGGATTCCCCTCTCTTCCTCACTTATTCCTTCCCTCCCTTCTCTTTATTCTTTTGACCATTATTTATCATTGTTAATGTTATTATTGCAAGTGCTCAGTATACAGGGAAAATAAATCAGATAAAAAATTGTCACATTTAGAAAACATGGATTCTAGTAGAGAGGCAATAACTAAGACAAGAAAAAAATGCAGTATAAGTATGTTTGATATTAGGATGAAAATGTGATTAAGGATGCCTCATTTTGGGTGGTCTATTTCTGTTCTGAGTACGACTTCATAACCATGTCTGAAGAATCAGGGAAGAAGATAAGAAATATCACACTGGGACTAAAATTTACATAGGATGTTCAGAGATGCAGAGTTGGCTGTCTCTCAGAAGGTAAATTTGAGTAAACTCTTGAAATGAAGAGTAAGTGAGGGTATGAGGCATGAAACACCTGGGGAAAGAGCAGTCCAGGCAGAGAGAATATCAAGTGCGAAGATGGATGCAAGTAGCATGTTTTGGAAACTGAATGGAAACCAGCAAGCTGGAGTCCCGTAAGGGGAGGGGAGAAATAGGGTGAAATGTCAAGGATGGAATTAATGGCCCGTGATATTGGGCTCGTAGGTCATCAGAGTTTGAACTTTACTGAGAAAGAGATGGAAGTTTTTGGAGGATTTGGAGATCTGAATTTCAACTTCATAGAATATTTTCATATTTAATGCGTTGAGCCTGGATGGAAAGGAACAAAGGCAGACTCTGGGAATCTGTTGTAGGAGGTTATTGTGATTGTTGAGGTGGGATAGGGCTCAACAAGTGTGCCAGCAGTGAAAGTGGGGAGAAAGGATCAAGCAATGCACTTATTTTGAAGGTTTCCGTAACAGGATTTTTAAGGGATTGGATAGGGTGTGTAAGCAGAGAGGTTTCAAGAGCCCAGAGTATTTGTCTCAAGCCACCAAGAGTAGAGATGCTATTAGCTGAGACCTGGAAGAATACTGGAGAAATCAGTTTGGGTGGAGGGAACAACCGAAGTCCAAATTGACTTTAATGAGTTGGAAATGTCAATGGTACATCCAAATGGAGATGTCAAATAAGTAGTTGTGTTGAGGGTAATGTTCCAATATGGAAGTGTAAATTGTGGAGTACTCAACATTTAAATGAACTTGAAAGATGGGAGACAAAATAAGATTCCTAAAGATGGAGTAAAAGGAAAAGAAAAAGTGTATTGAATTGCCGTCCAATTTTTTGGGACAGTTGCTTCAGGTTTTCACTGGTGTAAGCAATGGAAGAACTATTATATCTATGTTATTGAACATTTCTGTTGATTTTCTTAGGTCAGTCTCCTTTATGCAAAACGTTTGATCAAAGACACCTGCAAACAGGTTGAAGGAAAGGTGGTTAACAATGCATCATGGATGAGGGTGAATTCTGTTGTGTGAACACAGGGAGCAGAGTACATAGTAATATGCAGAGAATCAGTGAAGGTTTTGGTGAGGGATACATTTATACTCAAACTGGAGGCTACAAAGAAATTTTGTACGTACCAAGTGGTATAAGAGGAGAGCACATTCAAGGTACAGAGTGACTTAGGCACAGACATGAGATGAGAAAGCAGTGCAAAATGCTCTGTGAATACCTAATTACCCATGCAAAGAAGCCCATGGGAGATGGAGAATGGCAGAACACAGTAAAATAGTTAATCTGGAGCCAGACCTTCCAGAATTTCACATTCTCAGGAAGGAATATTTTATTGTTCTAGGATATAACACAGAATGATAGTAGAGGTATCCAGGAGTAAGTGATTTAACTCGATCTCTATTTATGGAAAAATAATAAAAAGAAAATACAACTCCATTGGAAAGATGAAGTTAAATCCATTGGCTAAGCACTGAGCTCAGGGAGGGTCCAGGATTCAGGTTGTTGTAACAGTGCCCCTCTGAGATAGTCAGGGTTTGGACCACAGCAGTGTCAAGGCTGGTGGAGAGGGTGAAATTCACTTGAGAGGTGCTGGTGACAAGTACCTGGGTCTGACCATTTGTCATTGCCCATTCCTCAGCATGCTAAGCTGAAGTCCCCTGCCCCATCTCTGTGATTCAATGCCACTCATAGCCAGGGCAGACATCTCTACTTGAAGAGAAATTTCTCTGACTACATTGAAAATTCAGTTTTTGTTATAAAAGTCAGGGATTTATTTTCAACCATGTGCAGTAATTCTTATAGACAGTCTATGCAATGGAGATGATTCTGGATTGCGATCCTAGCCAGGACCTTTCCCTGAATCTCCATCCTAACATCTAAATGTTTAGCTTCAACATATTATCAAGAAGGTCTGACCCTAACTGCCTTCACTTCTGAAATGAGCTTCTCAGCCCTCTCCTACCCACCTCAGATAATTTTGTTTTAAAAATTAATCGAGGGCTGGGGACATAGCTCAGTTGGTAGAGTGCTTGCCTTGCAAGCACAAGGCCCTGGGTTCAATCCCCAGCACTGCAAAAAGAAAAAAATAAAATAATAATTGAGATTCACATATGTACATTCTTTATAATGAACTCTATAGGTATTTTATAGAATGGAGAATTATTTTTGACCCCATAAATTCCTTTTGGGACTGGCAGGATATAAATAATTAGATGAAGAACATGAAGACTATTGGAGGTTCTCAGAGAATCTGATTCAGTGGGAAAAAAAGTTGTTAGTTGCATTGATTATTGTAGGTAAAAATCTGAAAGTACTTTCTTCCCAATTTTTAAAATATATAGTCCTTTGGTGTCACCAAATTATTTCTCTTGCCAAACCATGTCTTCATAGGAATGGAAGAGTAAATTTCACTCTAGTCCAAACTAAATTCTAAAAATACCTGAATTAAGGACTTTTCATTATTTAATCAGCCCATTTTGTGGACTCATTTTTTTTAAATGTTGGTTGACTTTCCCTTCTATAGTCCAATTTCTATATTAATTCCATGGAAGGCACTGGTCTTTTGAAAAAGAAACTGATTCTAGGAAACTATGACTTCCAAATCAGGGGAAATGGGCTCATTATATTTAGAGATGTAAAGTAGATTAGTTCAGATAGGATGTGAAAAGGGAGGTAAGGACCAAGCTTGAGCTCAGTTTTCTGTCTCTTGCAATTGAAGAAATCATAGTTATTTGTACTCCTTTAAAGACCTCAGATCTAAATGTTACTGGTGCATGGTCTGTGACTCATACATCATTGTTCCCTTGTTTTATTTTGTTTTTTCATTTCATTTAAAAACATAATAAAATTTTATTTGCAATAGACCATCAATCAATTCAATAAGTAATTGTTAAAGATTATCTTTCAATAATGTCTTGTACAATATTGGGGAGAAGAACAAATATTGGTATTATATTAAAATATTAAACATTAGTCTTGCCTTTGAAAAGAGTAGAATCTAGTGCAGAATAGCTTTGTTGGCATGTAAAATAATACTAAATGTTAAATACACTAATACAGTCCTAAAAATGCATTCTAGGAGATACAAAAGAGAAGCAATAATTAAATGTGGTCAGGAAAGAAACTTCTGGGGCAGATACAGCCTGAAAGTTCTTAGCTGAGAGGGGCAGTATGGGGACTGGTTAAAACTTCAGGCTTTTGGAACTCTCCCTGACAGGCTTTAAATGCCTGCTTCATGATCCATAGATTTGAGTAAAGCTCATGGTCCTCACCTATAACATGTGGATTATGATGGCCTCACTCACCTACAGTTGACTTCATGCTAAATAAGACCCTCATTAAGCTACATTAAGTGCTTATCACAATACCTAGTGTGTATTAAAAACTAAATAAATGGACCTATTGATGTTGCTTGAATCTGAAACATCTCACCAGTTGGTTTATCTTATATTTCCCCATTGTATGTTGCAAGACCTTTGCCCCTACAGCATTGTGCTAGGATCAGAGAAGAAAATATCAGACAAAGGCCTTTTCTCTTACATCCCAGAACCAATGCAGAAGAGAAGAGTTAAGAAAATGACCCAAGGAAACCTCTCCACAGGAGATTCCCAACTCAGTTTGGGGGTCTTGTGGATGTTCAGAACACATCTCAAAGTTTAAGTTGTGAAGATTTGGCTTCCTTGAATCAAAGAGAAATTCAAAACTGTTTAGCATTCAGAAACCAGCTCCAGCTGTTTCCTCTTAGAACAAGTTATTCACCTTCTCCTTCTGTTATCTTGATGGCCTTTGTCCCACTTTGATGGTATGTCTGCTAGCCTGGGTCATGGCTCCTCTGTATTCTCCACAATGCCAGAAACACTGTTGCAATTCATTAAAAGTTGCGACCATGGTGACTCTAGACATTTGAAATTGCTAAAAAGTTTGAACATACTTATGGAACTTTGCTTTCCTTTATTTATAGAAAGGAGGGATGCTAAAAATAGTGCATATTCATTCATTCATTAGTTCACTCATTAAGTAAAATGAGCCTCACATGGAACAAAGATCTCTTGCACCTGCCTAGCATGATGGAGCCTGGATGCTGAAAATTATGCACATTCATTCATTCGCTCACTCATTCATTCATTCATTAAATAAAATTAACCTTAAATGGAACAAAGCTCCTTAGAATTTGCACAGCATGGAGGAGTCTCCAAAATGTCACATGTTTAAATTTAGTTCAATGATCTCTCTGTTCATGTAAGTTACTATAAATAGCTTATTATACCATAAATTACCATCTTGCTTTCCACATGGTAGATGCTCAATATATATTTTTCAACTGACAATGGAAAATTACATAAATTCTTGGAACTCCAGTTTTCACATCTGTAAAAAGAAATTAGAGTGACAACAGTGACCTCTCAGGACCATTCTGAAATTTCAATGAAAATTTACAGGACATTCCAAGCACTGTGGTTCACAGCTGAACACAAATCAGAACACTCCAAAGAAAATAAAAGCTTTGAAATGTGATAGATCAAATCATTTACTGATGTATAAGCCATGAAATCAACCCATGACAGATAGGAGCATAAAAATGCCAAGGAACTTTAAAATACAGAATAATTCTGAATCAGTTCAGTAATCAAATGGAAGTTAAAACCTAACTACAAAAAAGATGTGTAAAAATAGGTTGGAAGCATTCTGCAATGGAAGCATGAAGCAATCATTAGATTTGTTCTGTGCAGGAAAGAATATTCACAAACCTAAAAATATCACCTGTCGGGTTCTCGCTGCTGAGACTTGCCCATTGTGGAGTTGGACATGTCAGGGTCTATTAAACTGAAGCAATTAGGTACCCGTCATATAAACTCATCTGCCTGGTTTCAATCTGCACTGATCAGGCATACTTTCTGCTAATTTATCTTTCCACTTATCTGGTCTATAGGGAGGGAATGTACTGCCCAGGCTGACATAAAACTCAATCTACATTAGATTTATATGTTTTAGTGCAAATTAGCATATTGTTATTCTGGTTTTCTTTATCCGTCCCTTGTGGGCTTCCTTCATGTGAACAAGCATCCTTGAATTTGATAAACTCAGAAACACTCTGAACAGTGAATTGTCTAAGTTTGTCAAGTCAAGGGACAGTGCCCAGATGAGTTTGGATCTACCAAGGTAGTGACACCCAACAGCCAATGTCATGGCAATGCAATGGATCTAAACTCCTCTGATGTCTTTGCTTTCAAACTCCATGGCACCCATTGGGTGGTTGTTAGTTTTTGTGGCCCTAGTTCACTTTCCTTATCATCATAGGAAGAAAGTAACTCAACTAGAAATAAAGCTATTTGTTCATGATTTATAGTCTGCAATCCTGCTCTGAAAAAGGAAGAGGAGGAACAGGACTGGCTTTCAGGAGATCAGAAACATGAGCTAAGGAGGTCTCTAAAGATGCTATGTTGCTCCTTTATTAATTTTAATATATAAAAATTAAATCTGATTTGTTATGTGATGAGAGAAGAGTGAGTGTATGTATGAGTCCACCTAATTCTGGATTTTTTTCATTACTATCCAATACAGAAATAAATTAAGGCTAAAAAGTCTGAACTTGAATCCCTACCCAACAAGGCTGAGATCAATTTCTAACCATATTCTTTCATTCCACTCGATTCTTCTCTTTCCAGTGATGCATTTCTATTACAGAAAGATTATACTTTATCTATCAAATTAGCTTTGACAGACAATATAATTATTTACATAGGTGTTCCCAAGGCTGAAAAATCAGTCATTAGAACTAATAAGTGAATTTAGCAAGGTATCAGAATAAAAGAATAGTATGTATATCAATTGGATTTTACTTACAGAAGCACAAAGATGAGAAATTAAAACAAAATTAATGTATTATTTACCATATCACTTAAACTTTGGAAGTGTTTTTGACAAGAATTAAGGAAGAATTGGACATTGAAATCTACAGCTACTTTGAGATAAATTAAATGCTAAATGTAAATACGTGGATACTTTTGGAACTGAGTTCTCTCTCTTTCCTTTTGGGACTTAAGTCATCTTTTACTTTTGCTCTTTACAGGAACTTTTGTTTCTTCGAGTGTGTTTCTTTTCCTCTCCTCATGATTCTCCCCAGAGTCCTTTGTTGTCTCCATGTGCCCCCATGTCCTGGGAGCTCCTTTGACAGAGAGCTGTAGTGTCCCCTTCTTCCACTGTCCATTCCTGAGATACTGTCTCATACAGCACATCCTCATGTTTGCAGAAGCCAGCTCCTCTTCCTGGGACACAGTGAACCCCACCTCAGCCTGCTCCAGTGGCTTGTCTATTACACAAAATAAATCAAAGTGCAACATTCCTACCCACAAAGTCCAATTATGTTACCCAGATTTTTAGTATTGTTAATTTTACTGCAAGGAATAAGAGAACCATATGGTTTATGAGAACCATATTAACTGGGACCACCATATGTAAAACTTCCTAAGAACCAGAGGAAATAATTTAGGCAGTGAAAGACACAGGGGACAGTGACCCTGTTGACCACCATGTGGCTTTGACTCACTCATGACTTTTGTTTCTTCAAGTGTGTTTCTGCCTCAGAGTGTCTCCTTTCAACTTCTCTTGTTTAATTCTCTGTGGGTCAAAAATTTTAAAATGTGAGAGGAAATCTAATTGTTTCACTTTATCTTCAGTTCTCTTGCTTTGTACGAAAAAGCCTAAAAAAGACATTTATTCTTTAAACAAGAATTTCATTGGTTTATTATTTTAACCTAGCATGCTGTATTAATTGCAAACACAGGAGAAAGTATGGAGTGAGTGAATCACTGCTATGTGTACGAAGAATGCTAAGAAGGCAGGTAGTCTTCAGAAGGAATCCTACCAAGATCCTGGAGACTGTCGTTCCTATGACAATGAAGAATGTTCTGACAGGTAACCAAGATATTTCCAGTTTGGGGGACTTTGATTTCCCTGAATCAGAGACTCTGGAGATAATGTAGGTTGTTAGCCCTGCAATTAATACTGGATTTATAAACCACTTGTGCTTCAAAAGATTTGAATTAAAACATTTGTTTTTTAAATAATGAATGTTGCCTATCTTTGATTGGGCAAGCACAGACCTACATGAGGAATACTACAGTTTGGGTTTTAACTGTCCCTCAAAGGCCCATTTTAAAGGCTTTAGACTCCAGATTGTACCATTAAGAAATGGTTGAAACATTAAGAGTTGAGGCCTAATAGGTCTTATAGTCATTGGAAACATGCTCTTATATGGGAGAATAGTACCTCTGTCCCTTTTGCTCCTTTGTGTCCCAGGGATGAATTAAAAGGTTTTGCTCTGCCACATGCTCCTTCCATGGTATGCTACACATTCCTACACTAAAGTCTTGGATTCACTCATGATGGACTGAAACTGCCAAAACCATGAGCCAAAACAAAACATTTTTCTTTATAAGTTGATTACCTCATGTATTTGTTACAGTTGCAGAAAGCTGACCTAGCATAGAAAATTGGTATCAAGAAGTGGGATTATACCTGATGATGGAGAAAACCCTTTGGAATAGGTTTGAAGGAGCAGTTTGGAAAAGTTTGGAGAAGGGAGCTAGAAAAAACCCAAAAGGCTTATAGTGGAGCTTACTAGGTCATTCTGGTGATGGTTCAGAAAACCAGAATGCAATGGAAATGCATAGAGTAAAGAAAATGTTGATGGAGTTTGGATGGAATGAGAATTCTATTTGGAATTGCACTAAAAAGTAAACTTGTTACATGGTGGGAAAAAATGTGTGGGAAATTTGTCCTTGCCCTGCTATCATGAGGGAGACTAAGTCTAAGGGGAAGAGACCCATTATGTGATGGTGAACATTTCAAGGTGTTACAGCATTCAGGCTGCTGCATATTAGGTATTATTAACTAATTTTAATAAAATTTACAGTGAGAATAAAGAGCAAAGAAGTGCACAGTTGAAAGATTTGAAGGTTTGAAACCTGTCCAGGAAAGGGGCACTTTTAAAGTACAGCCAATGTAGGTGCTGTAGCTAAAGAGATTAGCACTATTAAAAAGAAGTCAAGTCCTTTGCACTGGGATAATGGAGTCTTTGAGGGCATCTCAGGAATTGGCAAGATTCCATCCATAGCAGACTCAGAGACACAAAGGTGCAAATTTGCTTCAAAGACTTTCCCAGCAGAATTTTTTTGAAAAGAGAGCCTTGGGGTGCTTCTATGAATTCATTTCCTCATGTTCAGTCAGGGATACACTCAGACAGCTACAGTCATGGTTCATTCAGGGCCAGGTACAGCTCACCCTGCAGCAGATCTTGCTGTCATACAAGTGATGCTGGTTTTACAGGAATGCAGAACTCAAGAGTTAGAACAATGTGGAAGCTTCCACCAAGATTTCAAAGGAAGGCCTGGGAAGCCAAACAGTGTGTGGAAGTATTGGAATGTGGAGCAGCAAGAGTGAAGTTGAAAGTGCAATGAAGACCAAAGGAAGGTAAAGGTGCCTGAGACACAGAAGGGAAGCAGTAGGTAGCATGTGAAATCTGCCCAAGAGAATAGCCAAGTGGGCTAGGATGAACAAAGTCATATGAGTGAGGCTGCCTAAGCCCTAGGGAGTCCACATGTGCCCTGGATGCTGGACTAGCAGTCATAGGATTTAATGTTTGCACTGCTGGGTTTCTGTCTTGCTTTCATCTGATACCTCCATGCAACTTCCCTGTTTCTCTTTCAGAATGGAAATATTTACACTGTGCCATTGTATCTTGGAAATGTATAACCTGCTGTTTATTCTTAAAGGCATCCACAGCTGAGTTTGCCTCCGGAGTCCCAAAAGAGACTTTGTACTTGGGCTTTTGAGCAACACTGGAACAGTTAAGACCTTGGGATTTTAGGGATAGGCTAAATGCATTTTGCATTGTGAGATGGACATTTTGAGATGGACCTGGGATGGAATGTTATAGTTTGCATCTTTTATGTTAAAGGCTTAGACTCCAAACTATGCTGGTGCTCCAGCTTCTTCAATTGTGGTAGAAACTAAAAAGTTGGGGTTTTCTGGTTACTGGACTCATGACCTTGAGGGGGATAGTGAAACCCCAGCTGTGTGTTCCCTCCAGTCCCTTCTTCCTTTGTTCTTTCTCATCGCAGTCGTTAGGTGCATGGCTTTGCTTTGTATGTTCACCTTCCATGATGTGCTATAGCTCTCAACAAGTAGCCTAAAAGCAATGAGTCCATCCTACCCTGAACTAAAATCTCTAAATTGTGAGCTGAAATACAGTTTTTTTTCATTGTCAATTGATTATCTCAGGTATTTATTACACTAATGGAAAACTGACTAACACATGAACAATGAAAGCAAGAAGTCAAAGTCAAGACTTCTTCAGGAGTAGCTCAGGGGAATATCCTGATATTTTGAAGTTTGACTGATGAGACACCAATCATGTTTTTCATAGCATATATATATTTCCATTACAGAACTAAAAAGTGTTTCTTTCCAACTCATTTCTTATATAACTTACACTAACCAAACTAAGTTCTTCAACCAGGTTTTGTTCACCCCACCCATTCTTTTGAGCAAGCGTCTTTCTTCTGCTAAGTAATAGCCTCACATTATCTTACTCTTTGACAGAAATGCTTCTTGATTCTATCTCTCTGTACTTCAGCATTTTATCTGGGTATCCTGTACATGGAACCAGCTTCTCACCCACTTTGGTATGTAGTACATAGAGTCAATATAATCTGTAGCCCCAGCAGTGTTCTGTACTTGTTCTCAGCACAAGGACAGCCACACAGTAGATAACCAATTAGTACTCGTCAAGCAATAAATCATTTTTATGGTGTCAGGTCTACTTGCTATTTTGAAGATTCTCTTTCATACAATGATCCAAACTAAGTTTGGCAATGTGGAATTTTAATTTTTTTTATTCTTTATTGTTAGTAATTACTGCGCCAAATAATCATTTTTCATCTGCTTCTTTTTTGGTGGAGGAAATAAATTCCAATAATCAAAAGAGCAAATAGCTCCCAGTAGCTTGAGTTGCAACATTTGGTGGAGAATATGGTCTCTTCTCATTTACCTTAGCTGAATGCAACTTTTCAGGTTCTTGTTTTATGCCTGAAAAAATTTTTGTTTCTCTTGAGAATGAGTTCATTATTATGAAAAGGAGATAATTTCGAAAGGAAAAGTATAAAGACTATGTATAACTCAGTGATTTTTGGTGCACACAATCTAATAATGCCCATGAAAATGCTTTGAGCTGCTTAAAATATTAAAAAAGATCATTATAGTTCTATCACTGCTTTCAGTATTAGCCTAGAGTCAAGGCAGTCAAAAATTATGCCTTTTCTTTTTAAAAGTCTCCAGAATCTATTTAATTCTACCTCCAATAGCAGTAAGATCCGTGGGTTACTAAATTCCACCCTGGAATACGTTTGCTGTCAAGTGCTACCTTGCTTTTACTTCAAACTGTCCTTACTGTGACCTAGACATTGGCACACTGCCTCTTATTACTGCATCTTAATTCTGCAAGGCTTGTGTCTAGTTGTGTATGTGTCAGATACACGCTCTTACTCCCTACCATTTTCATCTCATCCTTTCTACTTGGCTAAATTACACTTATCTTTATAATGTGGTATATGTGTCAATGCCCCCAGAAGCCTGTTATGATCCTTCAAAGCCATCTAGCCACATTGTGCCCACCAATGCCTTCTTTCCCAAACATCTACCCACATGATACCTTCTAACATACATAGTCATTTCCCATACTAAATTAGCATTAAAGTGCTAATATAAAACAATTTCTTATCTTATCCATCTTTATCCTTTAGGGCATGGGAGATAACCGAATACTTAAATCTCAAAGTTGTGATATATTAAAAATATAGACCATTACTAGTCCGGAAAAAAAAATAGGCCAGTAGAGACTAAGAGGAGAAACCAGTATCCTATACATTCAGGGAAAGTGTCTACTTCCAGCCAGAATCTTACAACAAGTTTAAAGTCAGGTATATCAATAGACATTTAAGATGTAGACCAAGCAAAATAATAATAATAATAATAATAATAAACTTTTTAGTGAGATAAAAATGAAAGGAATCCAATTCAATATGATAAAAAACATCTGCAAAAATCCTACAGATAACATCACAAGCAATCGTAGAGACTGGGTCCTTTCCTCCTAAGACTGGGAACAAAGTGAGGATGTCTACTTTCAACACTTTCCTTCACCTAGTATTGGAAATTATCACCACAGCAGTAAAGCTGGATAGATAAAATATCCACATATTGGAAAGTAAGAAAATAAAGCCATCCTTATTTGTCTTTGTTGAAAAGTGTATGGAATCTATAAACAACTCCCAGAACTAAAAATTGAACTGATCATAGTCACGTATAAGAATAGCACCCACACAAAAAAACACATGTCTATACACTAGCAATGAACATATGGACACTAAAATTAAAAACATAACATCAGGGCTGGGGATATAACCCAGTTGGTAGAGTGCTTGCCTTGTAAGCACAAGGCCCTGGGTTCAATCCCCAGCACTGAAAAAAAAAAAACAAAAAAAACAAAAACCATAATATCATGCACAGTTATTCCAAAGATTCAAAGTTTAAACTTAACTGTTAAACTTAAATTAAGATTCATATGCCAAAGTTTATAAAATATTGATGAAAGAAATGAATAAAAACTTGAAGGAATATAAAGGCATACCATCTTTATAAACTAGAAAACAACACAGTAATGATATACAAGTCAACAATCCACAAACTGATCTATTGGTTTAGTGTCATTACTGCCAAAATTTCAACAAGGATTTTTGTAGACATTGACAAGCTTATTCTAAAATGCACATGGAAAATATCCAGAATAGTTCAAAAAATATTGCGAAAGATAAATTGCAGGAAACCACTCTCCCTGTTGTCAAGGAATAGCACAGCTAGAGTAATCAAGGCAGTACCATGTAGATACAAGGATGAATACACAGACCAATGGGACAGAATAGAGAATCCAGAAATAGAGCCATACAAAAATGCTCAGCTGATTTGTTTTTTGAAAAGGCATAAAGGATACTCAATGGAGCAAAGTTAGCCATTTCAACAAATGGTATTGGGATAATTGGGCATCCAAAGAATAAAGAAGAAAAGCAGGAGGAGGTGGAGAAAGAGGCAAAAGGAAAGGGGAGCTGAAGGAGAGTGGAGGGGAAGCAGAAGAGGGGGGACGAAGCATGACATGCCTCACATCTTAAACAGAGATTCAATCACAGTACTGTTTTATATTTGAACATTTTTTTTAAAAGGGAAAGTTTTTAGGATCGAGGGTTAGGTGAAGAGTTTTTATACTTGTATCAAATGTATGACTCATAGAAAGGTAAATAAATAAATTGGATCCCAGTAAAATGAAAAACTTTTATTCTGCTATAGCCCTTTTAAGATGTAAAGTGAGCTGGGAGAAAATATTTGCAAACCACATATCTAATTACAAATAATTAAAACTATCTGGACCATATTTTTCGAAATCTCAAAACCCAAAACTTAAAAAAAAAAAATACAATTAGTAAATGGGCAAAAGATTAGCCATTAGGAAAATGCAAATTTAAATGGAGATACACTATACAAACACCAGCATGATTAAAGGAGACAAACAAGGACATAAACACACAAACAAAGAAAACTAATAAACATGAAATAAGCATGCAGGGACATTTTATTATTCATATATTTCTAATAGAAATGTGGAATGGACCCACCTTTTGACCCAGTTATCCTACTCCTCCATTTATACCCAAAGGACTTAAAATTATCATACTACAGTAATGCAGCCACATCAATGTTCATAGCTGCTCAATTTACAATAGCTAGACTATGGAACCAACCTAGATGCCTTTCAAAAGATGAATGGATAAAGAAACTGTGGTATATATACACAATGGAATATTATTCATCCATAAAGAAGAATAAAATTATGGCATTTGCAGGTAAATGGATGGAATTGGAAAATATCATGCTAAGAGAAATAAGTCAATCCTAAAAAGCCAAAGTCTGAATGTTTTCCCTGATAAGTGGATGATGATACATAATGGGGGTGGAGGAGGTGGGAGTTAAGAGAAGAATGGAGGAACTTTGGATTGTGTAGAGGGAAATGAAAGGAGGAATGGGCAGGGGAATGAAAGATGGTGGAATGAGACAGACATTACCCTATGTACATGTATGATTACACGAATGGTGTGAATCTACATCTTGCACAACCATAGAAACGAAAAGTTGTACCCCATTTGTGTACAATCAATCAAAATGCAGTCTGTAAAAAAAAATAAATTAATTAAAAAAAAAGAAATGTGAAATGGTATAGCCATTCTCCATACCATTTATGACATAGTTAAAAGCTGTGATAAAATAAAACGAAACCCGTTAAACACCATTTGCATTCCTGGGTTTTTATCACAGAAGAAAAACATTTTGTTTTGATAACAATCACCATACAAATATTGGTTCATACAGAAAAAAAAAAGAAAAACTTGAAAGAACAATAGACAAACAGTTTAAAAATTTCAATATATATATACCATGAAATACTACTCAAATATAAAATAAAAAGTAGCTATGGCTACGTGAAATAAGTTGGATACATTAGGCTGAGTAAAAAAAAATAATACATGAAGATTACATATTATGATTCCATTTCCATAACATTCCTGATACAAAAAGATTACAGATTGTAGACAGATTAATTAACTATGCTGTATCTTAAGTAGATCACTGTCAATATCCTGGCTGTGATGTACTATAGTTGCATAAGATATTGGCATTTAAGGAAATTATAAAAGGTATAATAGATTCCTCTGCATTATGTCTTACAAATTCATATAAACATGCAATTATATCAAAATACACGGTTTGATTTTTAAAATTCATTTTAATATACTATCATGCCAAAATGGAAGATTGGGTGAATATTCCACAGCTTGATATGATGCTGGGGATAATAGAGATGATGATTTTTATTCCCCAAGGGTTTGCAAAAGTCCTGAGAATCTAACGTGGCAAACCTAATTAGAGTTGGATCCAATCATGTAACAAACCTTAGACAAGACTAGAGATTCAGCTGAATGAAGGATGACTGAATTGAGGACCTTGAGCAGAATTCTCTTTACCTCCTCTTCTGATCACTACTTACTTTCGTATATTCTTGCTTCTTTCCCACAGGGTCGGATACAAGATTGAATGTGATTCTGACGTTATCACATGTTAAAGCCACATGACCAGAAAGGTAAAAGTACTCCATGGAAAAAATTCTGGGAAATGTCTTTCACAGGCCCATATTGGGTCATGTGTCCTTTTCTAGATAAAATTCTATGATGAAGAATGGAGCTGTATGACTGATCCAGACTTGGCCACCTGCTTACAGGGTAGCAAGTATGGAGAGGGTCTGGGGTTGCTAGTTTAAGCAGAACTCTTATGAAGGTAGGAGATGTCTCCTCAAAATAAAAGGAAGCACTTCTCAGACACTACCTAGTGATCAAAGTAATAAATACCTAACTTTCCAACTTACCATTTCACCTGATTCTCATGTCTTCAGGCCTTGGATCATCAGATACTTTCCCCACAAATTGGTGGGGAGAAACTGAACAGATGGAGCTGACTGAGATTTGTACTGACACTTTGAATCCATGGAATAGTTCATTAAGCAAATAGAATTGGAAAGAAACTGGTCTGGTTACTGAATGTGGCTGAAGGAATAGGTTTATAGTACTTTTATCAGTATGGTTGTTTCTTTACTGATGCCTATCAGTAAAGAAATCTTGGTAATGAAAACAAAAACAAAACAAAACAAAACAAAACAAAACAAAAACCATGAATTTCTGGGAAATATTTCAAGAAATTTACCATTTTCTTGTATATAGGCAGATCCGAAGTTAGAATTCTGGAAAAAATCCTAGGGCAGCTGGCTAGCAAGCAGGTGTGTGGCAGGGGTTTAGTGTCAGAAATAGTTTAATGAGAAGAGAACATCCATAATTCCTGGCTTCCAGCTCTTCCTATTATCCTGTAAACCTGTGTTCACACATACCCTAAGAAGGAAGGTCTCCTGGGTGGAGATTGGGTCATGTGGTAACTACTGTGTCCATGAAGTGGAAGAAGAGGTTATCTAGGTACTTTCATTTTCTGTGGAAGAAGACAGTCATCCTGAAATTTTCTTTGTTTTAATTTCCTATACTATCACAAAAATAAAAAACAAACAAAATTTTAAAAAATGAAAAAAAGTGCACATCACAAAATAAAACAAAAAAATAATTATAAATTCAACAAATTTAGACGAGGCCCATTGTAGGTCAGAAAACTTAGTAAGCTTACCTTTTCCTCTTTATTTATTAAATCCTTTCAAGGCTTTTAATATATTTTTTAAAATTTTCTCTTTTATTTTTAATGCATTATAGTTATACATAGTAGTGGGATTCATGTTGATATATTCATACATGCATATAATGGTTTTCTTCATTTCAATCCCCATTACTAACCTCTTCTCTTATCTCCTCCTTCTCCCTGATCCTCCTCCTTTCCTCTATTGGTCTTCATTATATTTATTTAATTTGTAATTCATGCATTTGAGTTGTACATGAAATTGAAATGATTTGATATATTCATTCATGCACCTTTTATAATCTGGTCAACTTCATTTCCCAGTTTTTGCTCTTTTTCTTCAATCTCCTCCCCCTTTGTCCCTTATGATCTCCATTCTATTTCAGAGACATCCATTTTTTATTCCTTTTTTTTTTTTTTTTTTTTCCTGTTTAGATTCTGCACATGAGATAAAACATTCAACCCTTGTCTCTGAGTCCGGCTTATTTCACTTAACATGATGTTCCTTGGTTCCATGCATTTACCAGCTAATGACATAATTTCATTCTTCTCTATGGCTGAGTAAAAAACTCTGTTGTGTGTGTATTTATATATATTCTCACACACACGTGTGTATGTGTGTGTGTGTGTGTGTGTGTGTGTGTGATAAATGTATGCTACATTTCCTTTATCCATTTGTCTATTGATGGGCACCCAGGTTTGTTCCATAACTTGTTTATTATGGATCGTTTTACTATAAACATTGGTATGCATGTATCACTATAGTATGCTGATTTCAGTTCCTTTGGATAGATACCTAAGAAGGGAATGCTTTAGTCATAAGGCAGTTCCATTCTGAGTTTTTGGAAGAATGTCCATATTGCTTTCCAGAGTGGTTGTACCAATTTATGGTCCCAGCAACAGTGTATAAATATATATGTGTGTTTTCCTCACATCCTTGCCAGCAATTGTCATTATTTGTATTTTGATGATTGCCACTCTAACTGGGGTGAGATGAAATATTGGTGTAGTTTGATTTTCATATTTCTGTTTAATGAGGATTTCTGTTTAATGAGGATGTTGAGCATTTTTTCATACATTTGTTGACCATTTGTATTTATGCATCTAACTTTAGATCTTTGGCTTCTTTATTGAGTGGGTTCTTAGTTTATTGGTGTTAAGATTTTTGAGTTCTTTACATATTCTGGGCATTAATCTGTTGGAAGAGTAACTGGCAAAGGTTTTCTTCCATTCTGTAGGCTTTCTCCTCATGCTCTTAATCATTTTGCTGTACTGAAGCTTTTTAATTTAATTCTATCCCACCTATTGATTCTTGGGTTTATTTCTTGAGCTTTTGGAGCAGGTCTCTCAAGGCCAAAATCAATTGCCAAATTTAGTTCCTGGGGCCTCTGTGGAAGAAACTGCTTCTAAGTCCATCAAGTTGTGCAAAGAATCCTGCTCCTTGAGGGCACAGTTCTGAGGTCACCACATACTTGCTGGCTTTCAGTTAGGGGTCCTTTTCTGGTCCTAGAAACTACCTGGAGTCCTCAAGTGTTATCTCCACCATTTCAGGCCCAAATTTTCCAGGTCACATTCTGTTTGAATCTCTTTAACTTCCTCTTCTGGTATCAATTGGAAAAAGTAGCAGAAAATAGATTTTCAAGGGTTCATGTGGTTAGATTAAGCCCAACTAGATAATCTCCCTGTTTTAAATCAACAATGGATTTAAATCAATTATAACTACCAAATCCCTATTTCCATGTAAGGTAATAGAATAACAACACAACACCAGGGAGTCATTTAGAATGCTGCCTACCATGTCTTCCTACCCAAAATAAATACAATGATGAAGAAAACATGCTGCCCAGGTACTATCAGGAAGAAATATTTTCTGAACAGTCAAAAGAATCAAGCAATTAAAGACATTAACATCCATGACAATATCTAAATCTTATTTTAAGAAGGAAAATATGTGTCTGATTGGTATGTGTAAATGTAAGCATGCAGATACGCTTTGCAAAAAATAGCAAAGAAAATATGAATAAATACTGCTCTCAGACTGGTATGCATGTGATGTCAACCATGAGAAACCCAGGGGACTCTGGTGATGTAATGGGCTACTGAACAAGAAATCAGATGACTGGGACTCAATTCTTTGCTCCAACAATAATGCACTTTATAACCTTGAATAAATCACTGACTTTCTTTGGAACTCCATTCCTTTAGCTGTAAAATAAGAATTGAGTAAAACTATCTCCAAGAATCTTTCCAACTATAATACCATGATGTATTGTAAAGCTCTTATGCTTTAAGACTTGAGTTTATTTCTGAAATGAAATTTTATATATACAAATTAAATTATATGTATATATAATTATATATATGTACATACATATATATGTATAAATTCTAGAGAAGTTACAGGGTATATAGGCAATTCTAGTCAATTCTGGTATTATTTTCATATTCATTTGCGAAACAATTTTTTACAATGAAATAAAAATTATCAAACCATTGATATAGATAGTCAGAAATATACTTGTGGATGCCATATTAAAAAAAAGTCAAGTACTTACACTGAACATCTTACTGAAAGATGTTCATTTTGTCATTATAATAAAGGAAATATGAATATAATATTAATGTTTTCAAATGGAAAACAATTAACTTATAAAACCTTAACAAAATGTGAAGCACACTTGAAGAATTGTATCATAAAATCTCCCTCAAATTTGGAATATGTTTAAGGCCTAATGCTAAAGTATACAAATTGCACCTGATTAAAATATTTATGAGTATATATCAGGAGAGAAAATTTAAAATTTTATTAGAAAAATTAGGGTGGTTAATTGTTTTCATAAATTTTCCCCAAATTTCTAAAAATGCATCTAGGCATGAAATAAGTTAATGGCCCTTAGTACGTGTACCTTACTTTAAAAAGAATCCCTGTGCCTTAGTTTTCAAAGCTATTTTCTCACTTTGGATGGCACCCAATCTCATCAGTTAGTAAAATTAAGACTTTCTTAGGATGATCACCACACATACAGAAAGAAGACACAAGTTTATTGATGCTCCAAGAAATCTTCAAGCAAAGTTCTACTGATACCAATTTAGGACCCAGTCATGATGCTGTATCATTTTACTTCTCCAGTTTTATGATTTCTTCTCAGTATGTTCTGCTCCCAGTTTGGCCCATGTTATTTAACTTTGGCCTCTGAATTCTCCTCTAAACTGCAGTTGACTTCTAGATTCTTGACTGTGTTTATCCACAGGTGTCCCTTAGTCTCTGTGATGGATTTGCTCTTCCCAGAAGCAAACATCCTGAGGTAACTCCAGTCACCTCTTTCCAGTTGTAGCCCTTAGTTCTGAAGGACTGTCTCCAAGCACCCTCTTTCAAACAGAGGCTGTATTCTGAGTATATACTGTACTGTTTTTTGCCAGATTATAGGTAATTACTAGATGGTGAGCCTAGGAATTAACTGATTAGCTACCAGGATTCACTCAGCTAAAAGAGAGAGTAAACAAGGGATTAGTCAAGAATACCTGCTGAGAAGGAAGCAATGGAAAGGAAGGTGGAAACTCAGGATTAAAACCTGCTTGTTTGGTGTCCTTCAGAAAGAAAGGTAGAAAACTCAGGGCAAATACTCTGCTATTTGATGCTATCCAGAGGATTAAGATTTCTGATAAATAGGTCCTGACCAATATGTAAGGTGGGAGAGGTGCTAAAAGAACTTAAAGCCAGTGAATGAGCCTACTGCAGGGAAGCATTGCACCTTAGGAAGTAGATTCTCTGCAAACTGTTATCACATCAAGAAACACCCCAGAGGTTAGCATACTGGGTATCCCATAATCTCCATGACTAAACACAATCACCCATGCAACATTTGTATCACAAATCAAATTCTTTCTCCAGAAAACAAAGCCTAACAGATTGAAAATTTATTAGCATCTGCTGTGTGGTGATTATGGCTTTCAAAATGATTCACATCACACGTGTAAAATGCACAAATACATTTCACCATTGGAGAATACATGGCATTTCGGTCGTATAAAATGAAAGATTTTATCTAACACAGGATACTGCCTTTTTTTTTATTGCTCCCTGCAAAGAGAATGCCTAGAATGCTATTATTGGCTTAATAAAATAATAAAATGAGATTGTACCCCATACGAAAGCCAGAAGGGCACTCATATTGAAGAAGGTAGATTAATTAATTTCTCTGAGGACATAAACTACTCTTTTGTGAATTTAACTTTTAGAATGAGGAGTATTTGAGTAATCACATTCTGAGTTGTCCATTCTCCAAAATTGGTTTCATTGATACAAATAAAAACTACTTCTTTTTATTTTTATTTTTTTCCAATAAACAGAAAGAGCTACACTGACTTTTATTGAAACTTTGTGATTTCCAAGGTGACTAACATTAGTAGATGGGGCTGTGAGAAGTGTGAATAGAAGACTGTCAAAGAATAGCCTTGGATTGCTAAATATTTGAGTTTTATAAAAGCTGATTCCTATTGGTTCATCTGTAGATAAGTCCATTGAAGATGTGGGTCTATGGTTACTGGGACTACTTAATGCTTTGTGTCTCTCTTTAGGTGATTATAACTGTAAGGTACAATGATTTCCATCAAAAATAAAATTCCTTTTATGAAATTATTTAAATAAACATCAAGAAGTGAAGAATGAGATTCAGGGATATTGTAATACATACTAACCATTTGGTGAACAATTGACAAATGAATGGATGAATAAGTGTGGGGGTGAACAAAAGCAAAGAGTGAGAGAGGATTTATATGGCTGCTCATACCAGACAAATTTCCTGTTCCCCAAACAAGGCTCATAGCAGGAGAGTTCAGTTTCTGAAGGAAGAAATCACCAGTGATTTTAGAAAAGATATTTGACTTATGCTTCTCTTATTTTTAAAATAGGAAATATCAGTGACATCTGCTCTGTGACTTGTGATGATCATATAAGGTAATATGTATTAGGTGCTTTGAATGTCGTTTGACACATAGTAAGCTTTGTGCAAACATTAGTTATCGCTATAAAGAAATTCTACAACCACTGGAGCCTGAATCTGTCTCTCAATTCCTATTTCCTATCATGTAACTATATCTGAAGATACCTCAGTAAGTGACAACTCAAATTATGCTTGGAAAACAAATACATCAATTCAAATCTTTGAAAGTGGGACTCTTAGAGCAAGAGGGAATCACTGAATTTTCTAGATCAATAGTTTCCAAAATTCTAAGTATCAACAAATTTAACAAAATTTTACATTGAAATGAACAGGTTAAACACAAAAACAATGAACCACACTTCTTTAAGTAGACAGATGGACAAGGAGCTTTATTCTTGGGATGACCTTTCCAGGTCTTTCATAGAATTTTCCATGGACCTTTCTGGTTCAAAAATGAAGGAGATGGCCTACATTGTTCCATGGTGGAAGTGGATGTTCCAAAAGGAAAAGAGAAGTCTTATGACAGAAAAAAAAATGTGAGAAGATTATAGCACATAAGTTAACTACATCATACCCAAATGTGTCTTATATATTAAATTTATATAATGTGTTAAAAATAGTGGTGTTCATCAGAAGTTAAAAGCACCCTTAGTGATTAACTACTTTCCATGTTTATAGAAATAGTACTTTTTTATGTTAATAATAAACTGATGTAGTAAGTTTTGGTGTGCTGTTACACAATAGGGTGATTATAGCTAACGAATAATGTACTACACATTTTTAAAAGTGCAGTACAAAATCCTTTAAAAAGAATTTTGAATGTTTTCATCTTGAAAAAAAATGATGAATGTTTGAGGAGATGAATATGTTTGACTTTACTGAACCATTAAAGAACATACACGTGTCAAACATCACATCACACCCTGTTAGTATTGTAACCTTTAGGGTTTTATATAATAGTTAAAATTAATTTATTTTGAAATGAGAATAATAAATAAATATAAATAAGACTGAAATTTTTAAAAAGAAAAGCTGGCAACTTCAGACTCTGTTATCCTTGGACACAGGAACATTTCCTTTTTAAGTCTGTGTTGTTCAACTTTCTTATAATCTTGGGTTAGCACCCTGCCTGACTCTTGTAAATTTTCATTTTTCCTCTGCCAAGACAAGAGGTCTCCATGTGTCTTATGATTAGCTCATTTATGTTACTGAACCCAGATAACTATCTCAATTGTTATTTGGCTTTCACTTCTCTGAGGAAGTCCCTCTTTGTGTCCTCTCAGCGTGTGGTACCTTGTGTAGTAGACTAACAGGTGTGTTTGGCAACCAAGTGAAATACTTGATACACTTTGCCTCCCTACATAATTGGTTAGCTAGATATTTTGCTTCCATGGAATTGGAGTTATTCTTTCGCAGATGGCCCCTCCACATCCCAGGAATTAATGTTTCCCTGATGATCTTCATATCTCCCAGGTCTAGACTATCACTGGACATAGTCACACCTGAGATATCCCAAACTTATAAGGCAGTGCCCATATCCTGAACGCTTGTCCTCATTACCCTTTGCAGGTTAAGGTTAGTGCTCATTTCATAATTATCCCTAAAGTTTTGAATATTTAAATATTATTAGGGAGTTCCCTCAATAAGTTCATAAGACTGCACTTCCGAATGCCTTTTTGTTTTGTTTTGTTTTGTTTCTGGAATATCCTAGGTAAACTCAGGAAATAAAACAAAAATTTGGTAGGCTGTGTATGTTATCTGAATTCAGGAATTTAATCCACTCAACTCTGCATTATTGTCAGCAAAGGAAGTGCAGCAATGAGGAGGTTTCAGGAAGCAGCCAAGACAGATAGAGAATCAGAGAATCAGACTGTGATGGACAGCAGCACTTTCCCTGCCTCTGTCTGCAGCTCAGGTGGTGGCATGGTGCTCACTCAGTGCTTCTGCTCTGTGATGGCCTCATTGACTGGGGAGGTGTTAAGGCCCAGGAGACCCGCAGCAGGCTGCTGTCACCACTGCCCACGTGAAGAGTCTAATGAAACATGCACACACACAAACACGCCCCCACACTCACACACTCTCCCCATTTCACTTTAAAAATCCTAAGTGGAGACAGCTCCTCACTATCAGATTTAAACAGTTCTGTCTCAGCTGTTTACTCTCTCATTATTATTCCTTGGGAAATAAAGGATATTGAAGTAGAACTGAATGGGTCAGGCATGGGGAACAAGGCTACCAACAATCTTCTCTCTCTTACTCATAGTGGTCCTTCCAAAAATCCTTTAGGTCAGTGAACGACTGTTTGCAAGGTTTTGTGAGCTCAAAATCCATAGCCGGATGTATTTATTCATTGACAAGTATTTATTGAGAATGCTTGATCCTGGAGACACAGTGGAGAACAAAGGAGGCATCCCATCTCCAGAAGGCTTGCAGTCCGTGAGTCCATAGGACTTCTACGTACACCTGCTGGTCTTTCAGTCACAGATGCAGACATTAGCTTCTGAGGTCGTCTAAAACACTGAACAGTGTGCAGGTAGAACTAGGAGATATTATCCACCCTACTCCAATACATGTTTTATTTAAATAAATAATGTGGGTAGAAAGATGCAAGTCTCTTAGAAGAATCCTTTTTATAAAAAAATTATCCCTTTGAACACAAAATTGTAATGATTTCATCTTATTCTTCCTTTCCTGTACTATTAGTTCTAGGATTATAAGCATTCTGTCTAATACCCTTCACCAAAAAATCTCCCATATCTAGCATAGGGTCTGGTGTAAAATGAAAAATTGGTAAATTTTGATTATACTGATGAATTAATCAAAGTATGATGAAGGCACTTTCTTGATGTGTCATGTTCTAGAAAGCCTTCAGAAGCAATAAAGGAACTGGATGACCAGAAAAACAAATAATAATCATCATCACTTTTTGAATCCTTACAATACCCCAGGCTTGCACTTTGGGAATGTTGTATCCCAATAATACTAGAGGGCAGATTTTATTTTCACATATTGCATATAAAATAAAAATTAAAACCTACAGATTTCAAGAAATGTTCCCTAATCTTATAATTAATTATAAATAAAGTCAAGATTCAGGCTTAGCTCTGCTTAACTTCAAATTCTTAATGCTTTAGCTGTAGGCCGGATGTCCTTGAGCAGTATAGAATGATTTATTATAACGAGATGAAATTTAAAGAAAAAAAAAAACCTATAGACTTCATATTTGATGTTATAATAGTCAAATGCAGAAGAATAAAGGCTGACAGAAAATCTTACAGAAAATAAATTCTACTAAAAGTAAGCTGAATTTGAGTCAGCAATATGGTAGACTACCCAAAAGGCTATAGTAATGCTATAGTAATTAGATCTTGAGTGAAGTAATTAATAAACAGAGGGCAATGGCAATCCTACATTTTTTTTGGTTATTTTTAGTTACACATGACTGTAGAATCTATTTTGATATATGTTTTTAGAAGCATGGAATATATCTTATTCTAATTTGGATCCCAGTCTTGTGAATGTACACTGGCAAGATGCACTGTGGTGCGTGAACATATGTTCAGGGGAAAGTCAGATTCATTCCACTGTCTTTCCTATTCCCATCCCCTCACTTCCCTTCAGTCCCTTTCATCGAATCCACTGAATTTCTCTTCTTCCCCTCCTCCTTATTGATGTGTGTTAGCATCCACATATTAGAGAAAATATTTGACCTTTGGTTTTTTGGGGACTAATTTTGCTTAGCATGATAGTCTCCCCATCCATCCATTGATCGGTGAATGGCAAAAAGTCATTCTTCTTTGTGGCTGAGTAATATTCTATTGTGTATATATACCACATTTTCTTTATGTAGTCATCTGCTGATGGGTGTCTACGTTAGTTCTGCAGCTTAGCTATTGTGAATTGTGCTGCTATAAACATTGATGTGTCTTCTTCACTGTAATATATGGATTTCTTTTTTTTCTTTTCTTTTTCTTTTTTTGGTGCTGGGGATTGAACGCAGGGCCTTATGCTTGTAAGGCTAGTGTACTGATTTTGACTCCTTTGAAAATATACTGAGGAGTGGGATAATTTTTTTAAAAGATATTTAGACCAGAGTTGGACCATCACATCTATTCCAGGGCAGCAAACTTATGTATTTATCCAGCTAGCTAGAGCATGCTAGAGGAAACTGACCACCACTCAGGGGGCTGAATCCCCCAATGGATCAGAGTTGGCAGGGGAATGGAAACACCTCATTGTAGTTATATATGGTGTTAAACTGGTTCCAAACCCTGGTTACCCGTCAGAATCAGCTGTGCAGCTTTTGGAACTTTCAAAGTGGTAGCTTCTTAGACTCCAGCAAAGGTAACCTTAAAAAAACACATCTATGCTCTTTACCCAGGAATCTGTTTATGAAAATGACCCTCAGATGACTTAGCTGTGCTGTGTAGTAGATTGACAAACTGGTATTTTTCAATTACTAACCAAAGACCCACTGCAACTCTATTTCCAACTCTGAAGTCAAATGATCAAGAATAAATGTTTGTGGCTGGGCACAGTGGGCCACACATGTAATTCCAGTGGCTTGGGAGGCTGAGACAGGAGGATGGAGAGTTCAAAGCCAGCCTCAGCAACTTAGCAAAGCTCTGAGCAACTTAGTGAGACCTGGTATCTTAATCAAATATAAAAAGGGGCTGGGGATGTGACTCAGTGGTTAAGGGCCCTGGATTCGATTCCTGTTACTCAAAGAGAGAGAGAGAGAGAGAGAGAGAGAGAGAGAGAGAGGGGGAAATGTGTCTGTGTGCCCCTGAGTGCATGGCTATTTTACTATTTTACCTTTGTTAATGCTTGCATGTGTCATTCATGCATATAATAGTCATGTTTTCCCTCACAGATGAATTTTGTGTGTGTGCACATATTCCTGCAATGCAGATTTATGCATGCATCAGACTCCTGACTTGCATGGACTGGATGAATCATGCTACCTGTTAGAGTATAAAGGAGCAAACATTAGTAAAACTGATAATACGCCTTGTGGTGGTGACTCAACCAGAGCAAGCACATCTGTCACAGCGGAACAGCCTGCCAGCTTATCACCAGGGGAAATGCAATCGAATAAAAATGCACCATACATAAAGCAACTTCAGTAATGCTCTCCGCCAAGAGAAATTCCCTTCAGTTGGAAACACGTGCACATCCTGGGCCAACGCACAGTCACATACAGCTGGCCAAACATTCTGTGCTCAGAATATAACATCTTAAATTCTCAGACTCATTCAACAAGCGTCAGGCACAGGATTCAAAAGTGATGGTGAAATGCTGGGCCCAAGAACCCCAGGTCCCTCACTTTTGGTCCGTGTGGAGGCTCACAGTACTACTTTTGGAAGTAGGGAGTAAAGCTGGGGAGGAAGTGGAGGTGAACATGCAGAGCCTTGTAAAACAAAGGTGTCAGGGTTCTGTCCTTTAATGTGGGGGCAGACGGAGTGGCAAGTCTTGAGAGGTTTCCAACCAAGTTGTGTATTTTGGATTTTGGAAAGCATACATGGGCGACTTTCTAGGGAAAAAAGAGCAGCCAAGACCAGAAAGAAAGACACCCTGAAGAAGACTGTGCAGCCGAGGTGCATTGAACTGTCCTTTCAGCTTAGAATTGTCAACATTTCCATCTGATCCTGAATTCAGTAACTTCAAGTAGGTAGTGTAAAAGTGATGTAGTGGGAGGATTTACACCAGGGAAATTGGCAAGTGCTATACACAGTGTCTTTCAGCTTCAGAGGGTCTGTTGAAAAATTTTTACCCTTACACCTAGTCCTTGGCAAACATATAATTTGTGCCTACATATGGTATAAATGAAGGTAGCGATATGGGAGTATACTTTAAAGCACTAATTCATGGGAATATTCTAACTCACAGGGAGAGAGCTTTAGTGATTAGAAGAGTTATCACTCATAAGAGCTACTTTTTAGCAAAGTACTTTTATATTGGTCTTCTATTAAATTTTTATAAAATAAAGACCATGACTATCATTATTTTAAAAACAAAGAAGAAAAGCTTCACAGAGCTGATATAATTTTTGAGATAATTTAATGACACATTAATGAAACCTATTGAACAAATGTGGGCACATAATAAGTGTTTAATAAATTTTGGCTCCCATTATTGTTTATTGTTTAAAAAATTCTGACATCATGACAGTCTTGTAACCTAGACACAGCGCATAACATTAATTGTATTTGCTACATCATGGGGTTAAGATTCAAAGAGTTGAAATAAACTGACCAAGGCAAAGATTAGAAAGGACATGATAGTGATTTAAAAATAGAAGCTCTTTTGATTTCTGGTCTAGTGTTACGTATATAGTGCACACTTTTTTTATTAATCCATCTATCCACCCAGCAAGATATATAGGATACCTGGTATGCACAGGTGCTATTATTCCAAAGTAGAAACAACAAAAAATATCTTTGTTCTCATGGAGTAAATTCTGAAGTAATGAATGATGAAATTATCATGTCAAAAGTGATTAACTAAATAAAGAGTAGTTGTCAGGTGGCAGATAAATGTTGTGAAGAGGGATGGCACCCCAGTAATTTAATGAAGAGATAGATCAATTTAGGAAGACCATGCCAAAAAAGGCATAGCACATGCAAAGGTCCTGTGGTGGGAAAGTGATGGTAAGTTGAGAAATGCAAATTTATCATAGTAGCCACAGCAGAGTAAGCCTGGGAGGAGATGTGGTAGTAAATGAAAGAAAAAAAAAATAGAAGCCAGATCACAGAGGCTTCCTTAGGTCAAGGTAAGGTGTCCTTCATTGAAATATGTGCATGATAGTAAATGTAGATTGCTTAGAATGGAAGATGGAAATCTCAACCAGTATTTGCAAACATTTCCTGGTAAGCTCATAGAATCTTCTTCTCATCAGAATACGGAGGTTGGGTGGTCTCTCTGGATTCTTCAATCTCTTGGTTCTAATTTGCATTGAGTACTGTTCTTTCATGAACTTAATGAACTCATTCATTTTTTTATAACACTCCCACTATGTGCCAGATATTGTGATGCTTCCAGGAAGAAGTAAATGATCCAGACAATAAGGACACTTGCCCTTGAGACAATTCAATAGGTTATGCAAACATAATCACAGGACAGAAAGTGCAAGGTGACAAGCAATATGTACAAAAATGTTCAGAAAATACCTCATACAATCCACATTCATGGGGACCTGCTGTGGGCCATTCTGCAAGGCGATTCTGTGACCTGCAAGATAGAGCCTATGAATGCAGAGCACAGCTCCCTTTGCCAAGCCTGGAGAAATTAGCAATAAAGACAGGAAAACATTATTTTGTTGTTTTTAACTAAACTCTATAACTGGAATAATATTACCTTTAATGAGGCTGGGGAACTTCCTCTGAGGAGTCTAAAGCTCTTTACCGATGATACTGTTCCATTAATTCTCCTTGTGTCTGGAACTTGGCACCTGAAGCACAATGCATTATGCAAAACCAAAGCACACTTTGCATAAAGAAAGGGTTGTGTTTCAATGTCTCCCTTGTGCTCAACTGCAGAACGCAGCAGATTTGCCATCAGGATCATTCCTGTATCACTGATCTTGATATTAAAATCACCCTTAGTGACCCACATATTCAAGATTTTACATACATACAATATATTTTTAGAGAATGAGAAAAAAGACTGAGTTTGGCACACATGGGCGAAAGTGTGCCTCCAATTCTTTATTTGACTTAAGGATAGGACTGTAGGAAGCATCTAGCCTAAGAGGACCATTTATGAAAACCTTTTGTGAAGTTCTATGGGAATAAGGATTCTGGGTGTTCAAGTGCTAAGCAGATAAATGTATGATCAAGTAGATTTTGATACCAACACTCTGCCTAGTCTGATGCCAGGTATTTTGAAAACAGACAATGTGCTCAAGACAAGTTCTGTTTCAGGCTAGAGAAGTTGCTGCCTCACATTAAGCAGTTGATTTTCAATACAAAACCAAAGTCAGTGCTGGCCTGGGTGCTCTGGTCTCTTAGTGCTTCTTGGAGTTCAAAGTTGGTGGAGATCAATGTGATTGGTAGACAAGAAAATCTTCATGATGGCCATAGGTTTGAACTGATGTTTGAAAATTGAGGAGGATGCTGAAAGGTGGTTTTGGAATACAGTTCCAAGGATGGAAATGCTAACTATAAGACAGATATTCCTAAATCCAAGAGCAGCCAGAGACCACACATTCTCTCAGATTCAAGCCAATTCCATAAATTTCTTTTTTAATTTGCTATTTTATTTTATTTTATTTTATTTTATTTTTCTTAAAGATGTTGACAGTAGACTGCATTTTGATTCATTGTACACAAATGGAGTACAACTTTCCATTTCTCTGGTCATACACCATGTAGGGTCATACCATTCGTGTAATCATAGATGTACATAGGATAATGATGTCTGTTTCATTCCACCATCTTTCCTTCCCCTTACCCCCTCCCCACCTCCATTTCCCTCTATATAATTCAGCGTTCCTCATTTCTGAGCCCATGACTCATCTCATGATTTTAAATACTTCCTGAGCAGAGGTGGAATTTAAAGATCCTGTGGGCTTCTTGTCGTCTTCCCAACCTAAACTCCCTTTCTCTGCCTTTGCTTTTGACCGTGGATGCCCTATGGCCCCCATTTCTCCACATAGACTCTCCCTTCTCCTTCTGTCCTTTTTGTGACCTCGCTCTTCCTTCCCTTGACTTCATCCTTCATCCCTCTTGATTGCTTTCAGTCCATGCATAAAGCTCCTGTGTCACTCAAGGAAAGGGACAAGACTTTATGTGGTTGCTGGGGTGGACTAAGTCTGGTTGATCATTGTCTCACTTCTGGTTTAGTCAGGTGACTCCAGAGAAGTTCTTTCTGCCTGAGGGCAGATGACTTAAAAGCTAGAAGCTGCTAATCTGTTGAAAATATTTCAGGTACTCTCCTCTTGGTATCTTTAGCCTTGAAGGGAGCATGTCACCAGTTTTAGATGAACACTCAAAATGATGAACATAACTTTGTCAGAGTTGAGCAAGAATCTGACCCAAAGTTTAAGGCAAAGTGAACAGATAGAAAGTGAAGGCAGAGATGCTAAGCCTTTATTTCCTTTAGTTGTCTTGGGTTCTTAGCAGGCTCGAGTGAAAAGCAAGCACTTTTTAGCAAAGGCAGACTAAGTCCCTCTTATAAATGGTGGATTAGACTCATTCAGTTTTAGTTAAGGCCTACAGAGTACATCTGCCCCTTGTCCCCAGGCGGATCCCTTACTGTCCCACTTAGAGATCCACAGAAGTCAATATCTCATTTTAGTGATGAGGAAACTGAGACCCATACAGATGAGTGGTATTTCCCAAGGTCACTCACATAACTGGTAAAGCTAAAACTTTGATGCTTTCACCCTCTTCCAGATGTATATCTCATCCTGCTATAGTCTTTATTTGGATGAGAATATTCATGTCTAATGCTTTTGAAACCAAAGTGGGCTATATTTAAAGAATGAGTCCTCAAACCTCTTGAATTACTGTTTTTTCAATGCCTTTAAAGATCAATGACTAGGATATTGTTTCCCTTAATATGACTAACTTTCAACAGGTTTCTTCCTGACATAGAATTCACACCTGTTAGAGCATTTAATTTAGAAACCATATAATTATAAATTAGTCCTCTGTCCCTTTGATATGTGAACTTCTTGGAGCTTCTTGCCATTTTGCAGCCTAGTCTCCCTCAAGGACTTGGCAACATGTGATCATGAAGGAAGATAGTGCCTGTTTTAGTCAGCTTTTTTGCTGCTGTGACTAAAACCTCTTTCCAGAACAATGTTAGGGGAAGAAGAGTTTATTCAAGGGCTAAAGGTTTCAGAGGTCTTAGTCCATAGAAGGCTGGCTTCATTCCTGGTATCACTAGGTGAGGCAGAACATCATGGCAGAGGGTGTGGTGGAGGGAAGCAAACCACATGATGATCAGAAAGCAGAAAGATTACACTTTCCAGATACAAATATATACCCCATAGCCATGCCCCCAATGAACCACTTCCTCCAGCCACACCCTACCTGCTTCCAGCTACCATTCAGTTAATCCCATCAGGGCTTAATCCACTGATTAATTTAAGGCTATGACCTATTTATTTCTCCTCCAAACCTTCTTGCATTGTCTCAAACATGAACTTTCAGGAGTCACCTCACATCCCAAACATAACAGACCTTTATCTCCAGGCCTTAGTGGGAGAGTAAAAGCCTAATTTCAATGAGGGACAATTAGCAAACACACCTGGACTGATCTCCCCACCAATGTTTTCCCGTAATTCTCCACTAGCTCATTCCAATGCTAAAAAAATGGTCATAGTTTTTGTTTCAGTGTAGTTGAGCTCAGGTTTCTGAAGAAATTCTGTGTTTCCCATTGCAAAAACCTGAACAAAATCTGTATTGCCATTTGTAACAAGTGTCCCTTGCATTTTGACCCCACACAATTCAGGACAAAGGGTTGCTCAGCCCAGCTTCCCCTTTCATTTGGGAAAGCACGTGCAAGCTAACTGGAAGCAGCCCAAATATTGCCAATTCATTTGCATTTAAATAGTCCAAATGGCATTTGGTAAGAGCTATTTGATGTCCAAAGAGGCTTTGGAGGCTTTTAAACTTCAAAACAGAAGGTCAGAATTGATCTGTAGGAAAAGAACCTCTGTGCTAAGTAGCTGGGTGGAGTTCCAAGCTTCTGACCTGGGAATCTGGGTTCAGCTTGGAGCCTGTGGGGAGTGAGTCACACATGCTCACTCCAGGAAGGATGGCCAGCAAGGTCTACAATCATCCTACAAACAGACACATTAACTACAGACAGTTCATATTTTATGTAAAACTCTTACATAAGAGATTTTGTCTATGAGACACTCAAGAAATTCTGATATCATTATTGTGTTAATCAGCTTTTCATCTCTATGACAAAAATACCTGACAAGAACAACATAGAGGAGGAAAGATTGATTTATTTTGGCGAATGGTTTCAGAGGTCTCAGTCCATGGTCAGTTGCTTTGGTATCTCTGGGCCTGAGATGATGCAGAGTATCATGGCGGAAAGGAGTGGTGGAGGAACACTGCTTGGCTTGTGGAAGCCTGGAAGTCTAGAGAGAGAGAGTGAAAGAGGATGAGTGTGCTCACCTGGAAGGAGGCAAACCCTTCCAGGGCATGCCTTTAGTGACCAACATCTTCCAACCAGGTCTCACCTCTCTGTAGGTCATTCAGATAACAATGGATTAATCCACTTCTAAGGTCAAAGATCTCATGTCACTTCCCAAAAGTTCACTTCTGAGTACATGAAAGCCTGGGGGGCATTTTCAACCCCAACCATAACAATTATCCTTTAAAAAATAAATTTCAACTTATCAATAGTAACATTCCTCACCAAACCCTATCTTCTACCTCTAAGGGTCATGTTAACTCCTCTTCTATTGTTTTCTATGTAACTATCCCACCAGAACTCTAGATCTTGTTAAGACTTTTTATTGTTACAAGTTGAAGTCCAGCTCTCCAGGTCACGACTTCAGAGACTCATGCCTTCTCTGCTGATCAAACCATGCAGAGCAGTAACATTGAGAGTGAGAATCTGCAAAAGGCAGAGAAAATAGGGAATGAGTAAAAGTTTCACCATGGATTCTTGACAGGTAAGGTGTGCCAGGCAGAAGGAATGACATGGACAGGAGCTTGGGGAGGAGAAAGTGCAGAACACACTGTGACATGGCAATGCTCTTGTGATGGAATAAGAATGCAAGCAATCAGGGTAGTAGTCCTGGAAGACAGGCAAGAAGTAGAATGTAAGAGCCAAGCCTCATAGAATTCTTTGTACAGCAGGCTAACGAAAGATACAGATTCAAATATTCTCTCAATCTCTACATAAGGTAGAAAACTATCAAAAAGAAGGGAAGCTGGACACTCTGGCACATGCCTATAATCCCAGCCCAGCTGCTGGGGAGGCTGAGGCAGGAGGATCCTGAGTTCAAAACCAGCCGCAGCAATGGTGGGGCTAAGCAACTCAGTGAGATCCTGCCTCTAAATAAAATACAAAATAGGACTGGGGATGTGGCTTAGTGGTCAAGTGCCCCTAAATTCAATCCCTGATAACCCCCCACCAAAAGAAAGAAAAAGAGGGAGAAGATGTTACAATACCCAGGTTGTAGTCCAGACTGTATGTCACTGAAAGTCCCTAAGTTCTTCAATCCACAGAGCATTTAATTGTCACCTGGCCAGTTCTACACATTTGTAGCTTATCTCATCTTTTATAGAATAACCGTGCTAAAATAGGTCTTAGAAATCATCTAATTTGGCTGGGGATGTAGCTCAGTTAGGAGAGTCCTTGCCTTGTAACCACAGGACCCTGGGTTCAATCCCCAGAACCACACACACACACACACACACACACACAAATCATCTAATTCAATTTCTTCATTCTACTAGTAAACACAATGTGATTTAAAGATAAAGAAGTTCACCAATATCACACAGTTGACAAGTAACTTTCCAAGTCTACAAACAGGGTTAGGTTCTTTTAGGAAAGGGGATCAAGAGTCCTCCTCAAATTCTATGCCCTATGTCTTAGGAAAGTACTTTATTTTTCTCATTGAAATGATGAATCAAAAATGTTAAGAACTATAATTAAAGGTTTTATCAAGAGATACTCAAGAGGTACAATAAAATTGCTTTTTGTAATCATTGTTTTTAACTTGTTTAAAAAACCATAATGGGAGCAGAAATCTGGGAAACAAACAAACTAACATAAAATCAAATAAATAACCCTCCTCAAGTTTCTTCAGTCCACTGAGTGGGAAGGATTTCCTTCCTAGAAATAGTACAGTAATACTAGAAATAACATGGACAAAAAGAAGGGTTGCTGCTGATGCTGCAGTTAATTGCAAATGATCCCATGTCTCCTCCGACTGCTTAAGCACCTGGACCATCTGGTATCAGACCCAGCACAATTTCTCCACTTGATCACACCACTCCTGAATTCAGTGTCAAAGGAAACCCAGGCTTTGCCATGTTGCCTCCCTTCTGCAGGAGATTCAACAGTGCCACAAAAGAAAAAGAAAGGAGCTGGAAAAAGCAATAGTCATAACATTGACTATATAAATGAAGAGGGAAGCTGAACCCTCTTCAAAACCAGCTCAGAAAGGAAAATATCCCCTTGAAGGTGTTATGCAAGTATGCTGATGGGAGATGGGAAAGAATTTTCTGGGGTTTACTCAGAGAAAAGGCATAACAACAATAACAAAGGGGGATAATAATAATATATGCAAGTAAAGACCCTGAATAGATATAAAGAGAAGAAGCAACAACTTATCTGTTTTGGTTGATACCCAAAGGACTTAAAATTAGCATACTACAGTGATGCAGCCACATCAATATTTATAACAGCTCAATTCACAGTAGCTAAACTATGGAACCAACCTAGTGCCCATCAACAGAAGAATGGATAAAGAAAATGTGATATATATACACAGTGGAATATTACTCAACCTTTGACAAAATAAAATTATGGCATTTGCTGGTAACGGATGGAAGTGGAGAATATCATGCTAAATGAAATAAGCCAATCCCCCAAAACCAAAGGCGGAAAGTCTTCTCAGATATGCAGATGCTAATTTCACAATAAGGGGGGGTTTTAGGGAAGAATAGAAGTACCTTGGATTAGAAAAAGGGGAATGAAGTGAAGGGAGGAGTTTTGGAATTAGGAAAGATAGTAGAATGAATTGGGCATTACCATCCTATGTGCATCTATGATTACATGACCAGTGTAATTCCACATTATGTACAACCAAAAGAATGAGAAGTTATACTCCATATATGTATAATATGTCAATACATTCTACTGTCATGTATTACTAATTAAAGCAAATTAAAATACATTTGTGAAATTATGTATCAAAATGCTAAGGTGAGAATTATGATACAGGAAGCTGAGTCAAGGTACCATCTGGTGCATTTATTTGTTTCTATTAATTCATGCCTTTATTCAAGAAAAAATTCTAGAACCCTTACCTTGTATTAAGTGAATCTTATGCATATGTTATCCTATGCACAATCCAAATCAGCAACAGATGAGCATGCATTCATTCCAGAGTTTGAAGAAAGATCTTAGAACAGGTCAGCCATGCGAATTGAGCAACAAAGGGCAAAAAGCATACTACTATGTTTTTTCCTGGGCAGATTTTCTTGCTTCCATTTTGCAGAAGAAAGCAGGGAGACTAGCAGGGATGTTAACCAGCTTGACCACTCACACGGTTAATATCACTCAGAGAAAGAACTTTAAACTGAATTTGTCTACAGAATGCGTGTATATCCTTGATGTGAAGCCACCTCCTAACATGAAAACATCTGTATTTATTGAACTTCTTTCTTTTTTTTTTTTTGGTACTGGGGATTGAACTCAGGGACACTCAACCACTGAGCCACATCCCCAGCCCTATTTTGTATTTTATTTAGAGACAGAGTCTCACTGAGCTGCTCAGCACCTTGCTGTTGCTGAGGCTGGCTTTGAACTCACGATCCTCCTGACTCAGCCTCCCAAGTGGCTGGAAATGCAGGCATGTGTCACCTCACCCTTATTGAACTACTTTTTAACTTTGTATATAATTTTCTTTGTGCCTGAAATACATTTCCACACCCCATACCCATTTGTAAATACACAACTATCTCCATTCCTTTGAGATTCATTCTAAGTCCATCTTGTCTAGAGCTTTACTGGAAATGTTCCCAATGGGAAGTAGTTTCTTCTACTTTTGACCTTTATGAAAAAAATTTGATCTATATTTCTTATAATTATCTCACATTCTACTCATTACCATGGATAGTAATATAATTATTCCATAATTAATATAATTTCAGCATCTCTTCTGAGAATGAAAATACTTACATTGTTTTGCAAATCTCACCATGCACTCTAACTTGTACAAAGTAGAGTTCTATAGTATATAAACAAGAGCTTCGGGCTAGGTGCCAGAGATAGGGCCTGTGTACCTAGCATCATGCAAATCAGTTATCATGTATGAGTTTAATTTTCTTAATCCTTATAACATAGAAAAATAACAAATGTCTTCCTCTTATCATTTGAGGGAATCAGGTTAGTTCACTAGGTAAGATATGATTTTTCATCTTTTTTATTTTTTATGTAGGTTTTTAAAATTTCGATTCATTGTACATGAATGGGGTACAACTATCATTTCTCTGGTCGTCCACAAAGTAGAGTCATATCATTTGCATAATTATACATGTCCATGGGGGGAATAATGTTTGTCTCATATTTTTTGGTACTACTGCGGATTGAACTAGGGCCTCATGCTGGGCAAGCACTCTACTACTGAACTACACCCCCAGCACAGATAATATTTTGATCAAACATAGAGTACATTAGTAAAATAAATGTTTCCAGAAGCATGGGAATTGATTTCTCTCACGTGTAAATCATCAGGCAAGCACATTCTGCTGGTAGTGACCTATTCCATGATATCATACAGGGATCCAAGGTCCTTGCAGTTTCTTGCTCCTTCCTCCTGACTGTCCTTGTCTACACATTTGGGGCTGGACCCAAGTTCATCCACAGTCCAGACAGCACCACAGGGAAGATGTGTCAACAAGACCAACTGTTTTCACAGAAGTGAATCATGGCAGAAATCACACACACAACTCTGCCTCTGTGCTGCTGGAAATAGCTTAGCTTCTTGCATGGTCATACCCAGCTGCAAGGCCCTAGAAAATGTCATTTCTGGTTGGGTGACCAGGAGTCCAACATGAATTCCATTATTTTTAAAGAAAAGGAGAATGAAACTTAGAGAAAAATTAATAGTTTCTACCATAAGAAGCAAAGACAAAATGAGGTGGTTTTCTGAGCACCAGTAATCATTAAGGCATGAAGACTCAATGTAGGCCTGACAGATAGGTTTTATGTAGACAGAAGGATGTAGGAGACCTTTATCAGTACAGTTCAATATGCATAATGAGGTTAAATGGCTTAAAGAGATACGGTTATTAGTGTGTACTAATTATGGGTAACCATGAGCTGATCTTATTTAAACTTTCAAGGGGCGATACAGCTATAATGTGGAGTAACACGATCAATACAAATGATGCCACTCAGCCTTCAATAGCCACTTAAAAAATGTTTTAGTCGTCTGCGGTAGTTAAGCTTTTTTTTTTAACCCCTTAGTCTTCACATGTTGCTTGATTCCATCCTTAGGTGATCAAATCATCAGCTATCGGGCTTTCAAATCACCAGAGACCATTTAAGGAGCAGATCAGTTAAACACCAAGAAGACCTCTCTGGTCAAAGGTGGTGGGAGGGGGCAGCACCTCTCCATTGGAAGGTACACCCTCCCTCCTCTAGTCAGAAGCAAGAGCATTCAGGAGGCTACTTTCTCATGGCCTCATGCATAACAGACTCTAAACAAGCGGCAATGTGAGGTTGCTACGATGGAGATGTAGTTTTTCAATAGCTCTTAGAGACAAGAGATCAACAAAGAAAGACAAGAGCTACTCTGAATACCACTCTTTCTTGTTCATTTCCAGTGAAGAAATATTTTTGGAAACTGCTTTAATTTCAATTATTAGCAAAGTAATAAAAATATTTATAAGGAAACAACTATAAAGCAAATGAAGGCAAACACCAAATGAATCAGCTTTTAATTACTGAACATTGCAAGAGGCAGATAAGCACAGTGCTTCAAATGGATGAGTGGATGGAGACAGAGTCCTGGGACCCGAGAGTCAACTCTTCCAAGGATGGGCATTAGCTTTGTGGGGCCGTTTGGGGATTTGTTGCACAAATAGCTGGAGGGCAATTTCTATCTGCATTAATTTTCAGGCAAATAAAATTCTATCTTTCCAGCTCAGTGCCAAAGGACTTAAGGTAATTTACCTACCTGAACTGTTTTACCTCATGGTGACTTTTTGCTACAGTTTAAGAAACTTTCACTCACTTATTCCAAGACTGTGCATAGGTGACTTGTTCTCACTGAGTCTTTGGACCTTCCTTCTGTAAAATGAATATAGAGGAGGTATTATAGGGAACAGAAGTGGGAATTGGCTCACATTCTTCCAATATGTCCAGCCTCCAATATTTTGAGCCTTTACTCTCTTTACTTTCGAATGTTTCAAACTGAATAAATTTATTGGATCTTAGAGACAGGTCAAAAGAACTGTTCCAATATGTGGCTGCTGGGGAAGCTCTCAGGGTCATTTCAGACTGTGAGGACTAGGGAAGCTCAGATACCAGTGATATGTGGTTGAGTTTTCCTGGCAGGATCTCTGAGAAGGGAATGTTCTTTTCTGTCACATTGTACCAGTTAGTGACAATAGCTCCAGTATTCATCAGACTCTTTGGGAAATTGGCACCACCATTTTTTATATGAGCATCATCAGTAGGTATTAACCTCTTAATGACTGAATTTCCTCATCTTTAAAATGGACATATACATCCTACTTCATAGGAGTCTTGTAAGGATTTAATGCAATGACTTCTTCAAATGTCTAATGCATTGCCTAGTGCTTAATAAGCTCTGAGTAAGTGCCTGTTATGAAGATTTCAGTTGTCATTGATAGTGACCCTGGAGATAACCCAGAGGACAGATGCAGCCCAGGAGAGTCCACATTTTGAGAATAAGTCATGTTGTCAACCACAGGATCATTTCATAAGCCTCAGTTTGTATTAAAATGAGCATATTTCATTTTCCTATTCCCAACTAACAGTAATCCAACCTTCTCCGGTAACTTTCCCCTTCTCCTCTTCATAAGACTGGATAACCAGGATCCAAGTTTGAAGTTACCTTGCTCACACCCTACCATTTATTTGTCAATGGGATAATGGTTAGATTCACGATAGGGCATTCAATCATTTGTCGCTAGAATGTGGAATTGGGACTGGGCATCTCTTTGTGATTGATTCTACAACATAAAACTTGAGATCTGGGTGTAGTCATGAAGGTGTCATTATAGGCAGAGAAAAATTCAAGCAGAAAAATCAGTGATTAAATAAAAAATAATCCTTAAGCCCTTCCAGTTTCTGCTTTTAATTCAGTGGTCTCTGAATCTTTCTATTATAGTCAACTTAGGATGTTTTAAAATTTCTAAAGCATGAACTATATACTCTAGACCAGCAAAATCCCAGCATCTGGAAATGGGAAACAGGCATCAGAAATTTTAATTCTCTCTGAGTGATTTCAATGTATAGATAGATAGATTTGAATCTACTGCTCATGCCTTTCCTAAGGGTTCATCAGCAGAACTGCCCATAACTTACATAAGCCGTCCATGTACCCTTATAATAATCTAAACTGGGATTTGGGGATTTTGGGCTTTAGTCCTTACCAAGAGTAAGGACTAAGTTGGTATTAACTGTACAAACTAAGCTACAATATGGGAACATAACTAATCACTCAATTTTCATTTTTACATTATTATTATAAAAAACCCCACTAGAGTTGCATTCAAAGATATATAAAATGTCATAAACTAACACTAATAATTGGATGATCAAGAAAAGAGGATAAGCAGAAGACTCTATGATGCCAGGAATCTGAGAATGATGTGACGTGATTTTTCCCCTAAGAATCCTGGTAGCCTAATAGAAAAGAGTAACTAATTTGATCACAATGGAGTGTAAGAGTGACTAAAGTAAATTACCTTGAAATACAAATAAAATAATCTTGGTTTAAAAAATCCTGTCATAAGTTTCTTTCTTAGATCCGTGTGAAGTAGAGGCCATGAAGTTGGGAGTGTGTATCTGGGAGCAGGAGTCTAAGCAAGTCAGGACACCTACTCATTTATAGTGTCTGCCACATTAGATGCCCCCCCTCCACCACCATCTCTTGGGACAGATTCTTAAGGCTGATCTTGGTAGAATCCAGTGTCCATTCTCTGTGTCATTGATTGAATACCTCAACACTTAGTTCCAGCTCCCTTATAATGGTCTAGATTTCAGTTAACTTACCTTTTTTAAAATTTATTTTGATTCATTGTACACAAATGGGGTGCAATTATTGTATCTCTGGTTTTATACGAAGTGGAGTTGCACCTTTTGTGAAATCACACATGTACATAGGGTAATGATGTTTGTCTCATTCTGTTATTTTTCCTTCCTCCCACCGCCTCCCCAACCCTGTTTTTCCTCTATGCAATCCATCCTTCCTCCATTCTTGCCTCTCTCCCACCCCCTGTTATGTATCATCACCCAATTTGCAGAGAGATCATTCAGCCTTTGGCTTTTTTGGGATTGACTTATCTCACTTAGCATGATATTCTCCAACTCCATCCATTTACCTGCAAATGCCATAATTTTATTCTTCTTTATGGCTGAGTAATATTCCATTGTGTATATATACCACAGTTGCTTTATCCATTCATCTATTGAAGGGCATCTAGTTTGGTTCCACAATCTAGCTATTGTGAATTGAGCAACTATGAACATTGATGTAGCTGCATCTCTGTAGTATGCTGATTTTAAGTCCTTTAGGTATAGGCCAAGGAGTGGGATAGCTGGGTGAAATGGTGGTTCCACTCCAAGTTTTCTAAGTAATCTCCACAACACTTTCCAGAGTGGCTACACTAATTCAATTAAATTACCTTTCTAGGACCTCTATGGACTTTTAAAATATGTGACGAAAACACTAGTAATTTAAGTGTGCTGGGTTCCAGTTTCAGGAAGTTCACACATTGTTCTGAAAAGGACCATAAGAAACTACATTGAAAAAAAAAATAAACTTCAGATAATCCTGATGGAATCTATAGCAGCCTTGGCAAACCGTATCTTACTCCCCTTCTCCCTTCTTCATTCTCACCTGCAGGCTGTATTTGCTGAGTGTTATTGTAAACCTGGAACTATGTTGGGTTATTTCTCATAAATCATTTTAATGCATTTTTATAACGATTTCTTAAGTTTTATCTTCCCCATTTTACTAGAGAGGCTCAGAAATCTTAAAACTAAAATGAGTGTTTCAAGGTCACGAAAAATGCAAGTAATAAAGAAAAATAAGACATGCTTTCTATTAAAAGAAAAGGACGAGATGTAGTTGTGTAGGAATTCCTGTAACACAGAGTCGTGAATAACACCGAATAATATAGGACAGTCAATAGCTCATGCCTCAGTTTCTTCATTGTCAAATTAGGGATGACATTGGTTTTAAATGAAGTTAGAAGACTCCAGGGGAAACATGGCTTCCAGGTGCAAAATAAGATTAGCATGACAAGAAGCATAACAAATTGATCACACTGCTGGTTAGACACCCAGAGTTCTCACAAAACATCATCTTGCAGCACTAAATGCCAATCAATGAGGATTAAATGGATTGAATTTTCCTTGGAGAAACGTGAGTTTTTAAAATGAAAAGGAAACAGTCTTGGATTAATGGCTACTAAGGGTTTTGCAGACACAATACTGAGGAAATCAGTCATTTGATAAACCTGCTGTTGGAAGTAAAGGTGTAGACTTCAGAATTGTGAAAGTATGGAGTATAAAGTCTTGAAGGATTTTAATTTGAAATCTATGACATATTATGATTACTAAAGAGAGTTCTCATTGTAACCTACATACATGAAGGCAAAAATAAATCAGATTAATCAAATTGTTTCCTTAAAATTTCCATTTTATGGGAAGATATCTCAAGGGACATAAAGAAAATATATACTAATACAAATAGAATACTATGTACATTACAAATAAGATTTTATTATACAGAAAAAAATTTATATATACATATATATATAAATACATATATGTGCATACAGGATGAGCATATCTTCTACCCCCATGAGAGTTAAAGTCTAATAAGAAAGATAGACAAGGAAGAAACCCATTCCCATCAGTGTGTTAAGCTGTCTCATGGGAAGGATTCCAAAGTGGGGCCCAGGACACACTCTGTTGGAGAGAGAGAAGGATTACTGATGGAGCTAAGATTTAGTCTGAGGAGAGAGGCAATAGAGACAGCAGAAATAGGTGTTCAAGTAGAGCAAACAGCACCTACTCAGGGCTAGAGATGAAGGGAGCCGCGTCACTCAGGCAGAGAAGGAAACTGCTTGAAGAGATTCAACTAGAGGTGTGATTCAGAAGGAAGCTAGAGCAGTAGGCAGGGAGCAGATCTGGCAGGGCACTGAAATCCATGCTTAGGAGTTCAGACTTTGTTCTGAGTGTGTTAGAGGGCTGATAGAAGGGATTTTAGCAAGGTCAGGTAAGGTGGTGAGAAAAATCATTTGAAAAATTATCCTTGTGGTATATAAGGGCAAAAAAGGACTTTCTATTCTCCTATCTTGCAATTGGCAATTTGAAATGAATCCAAGCAAGCATTACTCTATGTTGAAAGCAGTTCCACTTCGTCTCCTCTTTGGATACCGTTAAAGAACCCTGGATATGGGCCTGGCACAGCTTTTCCATCACCATTCTGGTGATAAGCCTAGAAAGAAGGAATAAGTGGCATCTCTGAACAATAATAATCCCCAAGTGAGATATGCCATCCCTCCCATAAGCAAGCAAGGAAAGACTGAGAGAGGAACCGAAAAGCAGACATTTTATGTATCATGCCAAAGACCGCTGAGGGTAAGTAAAAATCTAAGAAATGTCATCCATCATCCATCTAGGCAATTGTCTGCTCTGACAGCTAATGCAGGGACCAAGGACATACTGCTGGAAAGCTTGGGCCTGGGGGGGTGGATTCTATGCGCCGGTGACCTTCCAGGTGAGCTTTAGACTAGGAATGTCATTCAATTTCTCATCTGCAAGTATCCATTCATCGAATAATCATGCAAGAGCTTTCTTAACTGATTAACATTTTTAATTTGCATTGAAAATATTGTGAAAGCTATCATGGATGAACCCTGTCGATTTCAAACAGGATTTTCAGATTCTGTGATTTAGGAGATGTGTTTCAGTGCCAGAACCCTGCCCCCTCACTCCACTTGCTTCAGTGAGAACAATTTCATTATTTCAGTTTACATATTGGGATTTGGCAATATATGCCATTATACAAATAGTTCCACTGCTAGGGGGAAATCTTAGAAAGGATTGATGTGGTGAAACAACAATCAGAAGACAGGAGTTGAATTAACCGTTTGATCTTTAACAAGCCACTGTCTCCTCTGAGTCACTTTCTCCTGAAATGAACAAGGAGAAACCAAAGCAGAGGAACTCTAGGGTTCCTTTTAGATTAAAGATTCTGATCTATGTCTTGAAAGCTGAAGAAATGCCAAACTAAAAGCACTCCTACTTTTCTTTGGAATATTCCTTTCTGGGAGGAATTTTTGATAATACCCTCCACTTCTGAACTACCCTTTTGTGTAAAGCTTATTTAATCCACAGAATCTGCCTTTACTTCATGATAAGATTTTTCTTATTTCAAGTTAATGAGAATAATCATATACATATGTTTTAATCAGTCACTCTTCAAATAATAGACAATTTTGAGCCTGTTTCCCAGGAATATCCATTTATATTTACATGAAACTTCAGACCTTATTAAGCTCCTTCATGGAAAAGTCTTAAAGGAACTCTAATTCCCCTTGTTAATGTATTCATACAACAGATTTTTGTAGTCCATCCACAATTGGCCACACATTTCTATAGGCTATCAGACTCTAAAATAAACAGACACAATTATCTCTGCAGAATTGTGCTTTATTATTGTAGGTGTTCACATCCAACAGAGACAAACCTGTGAACAAGTTAATAGCCAAAGAGTGGCAGCAATTATGAGATAGAGGTCAGAGGGGGACCTGACATATCTAAAGTCACACAGGAGCGGGGAACTGAGGTTTGTTGGCTGTTTGCCCAATATACTTCTACTTTCACCCAAGATCACAAAAAGTGCTAACATTTGAGTTCTACTTTTTTTCTCTCTGAAGGACATCAGAGGCTTTAAGAAGACATTTGATGGTCCTTGACTGGGAGCATTAAGACACTAAATTACACTGGCATGGTCCATAAATCACCAAATGAGTGAGATCCAGACCATGGGGCAGTGTGGATGGAACACATCAGGAATGACAGCCATCATGATCCGACTGGAGTGTGTTGCAGGCTACATATGGGGCTATGATAAGCACGCAGAACTTTTCCTCTGGTTTGCACATTAGCCAGGAGGAAAGAGAAAGGAAGGCATCTCTTCCCCAAACCGTGATAAAGATTGTTATAAAATTAGGTTAGCTCCCACGTCAGAAAACACCCTGGTTTCAAGTGCAAGATTTGCAATGCATTCTCTGACTTTGGGCACCTTACTTCACCCTTTTAGACCCACTGTGGAAGTGAGCCTGCAGAGTAAAAGGATACTTTGGGAAGTGCAGAGCTTTGCACTCAGTGGAAACTGTTCAGAAGACAGGAAAAGCATATGAATGTCATTACTAATCTTTGTTTCCTTGGACATTTTAGTTTACAATATTGTACTGAAGGGAGGCAGGCTGGAGGGATTCCTGCCAAAGATGATTCATCACTGAAATATTAAAGTCCAACAAATATTAGTTAATTTTATTATTGTCATTGGGTTCTCCATAGAGAATGCACCACCTTATTGTCTGTACTTGGGAGAGACCACTCTCTCTGCTGCCCCAGACACACCACCAAAATGTCCTTTTATCAACATTGATCCGTTTGACTTCATATCAACCTTGCTACTCAGGCAGTGTTATTCAGCTACTTATTAAAGCTGAGGCATGGAATGATAAAGTAATGGTAATGGTAATTATTTTTATAATAGTAATACTTAATAGTATTTGATATATGTTTAGCATAGCAAATAATTTGAAAGTAGTTTAGCCATGAATGCTTATCTAAACTCTATGATGTAGGTAGTTTATTCCCTGTTCCTCAGGGGAAGAAACAGAACCTCCAAAAGATGACTCACCTCTGAATGGTAAGGGGAAGCTAGAATATACCTGTGAGTTCCAGCTCCCAGTCCTGAGGAATCTTCTTCCAGTTTACCAGTAATCTAGGGCCAATGCTGAATTTTGGGTGTAGACTTCCCAACTATTTCTGCTTTGAAATCCCAGGAATCTTGGGGTGCATTTGCTTGATAGGATGGACATGACAAAATACTACAGCTATGAGAAATAGAAATTTGTTTTCCCACAATTATGGAGGCTACAAGCCCAAGATCAAGGTGTTGCAGTTTTCACAATCTCTCCTTGCATTGTGTCTTGGATGTGGTCCTTTGTGTCCAAGATGTCCTTATCAGCTATTCTTATCATATTGCATTAGGGGCCACCCTAATGGCCTCAGGCTAACTTAATTACCTCTCCAAAGACTCTACCCCCAAGCACAGCCACATTCTGAAGTGAGGACTAGGACTTCGACCTACAATTTTTAGGAGGAGACATGACTCAGCCCATAACATGAGAAATTGAGCCTTTGTATGGTCTCTGACCATTATCTCTCTGCCAAATGAAAGGTTCCAGTAATGGCAAATATGCCTATGTTTTAGAGAAAGCATTAGCTATAACCCACAATAAAGGAGAGTGTGATTCTTATAAAAGAAATGGTGGTCTTGAGGAGAGGAGGCTTAGAAATGGTTGAATAGAAAGCAAGTCCATGGAATAAAATTCTTTGCAACATCTATCCGTTGTCATGGATGATTTTATGTGTCATATCTGAGTTAACCCTTGCTGTAAAGCTAAGAGACAATAATTGCAATGATCTGCAGAAAAACTTCCTTGCAAGTAATCCACATTGAAGTGCTTGCCCCGGCAGAATATCTGATCGAGCACTTGTAGAACACTTTGGATCCATCAGGCTCTGTGCTAGGTGCAGAGGTGGTTGAGGATTTTTGAATAGGATATTTCCAGAGGAATTAAGATCAGGGGTGGCAGGAGCATAGATATTAAAGAAAGACATGCTCATATTCAGGAGTTCCTAAACACATCCTGGGAACACATGTAGAAATATCAGATGATGGATCAGATAACCTCATACTTCTTATGACAAGTGGTTTTAAAATTATCTCATCAATAATACAACATCTGCTGCATCCCTTGGCATTGGGAGGAAGGTTGTTATCAGTAGCTATTTTTCCCTAATCCCTTGAATGGCATCCTATGATTCTGTTTGTTTCATTATAAGCTACAGCCTAACCTAGCCTAAGTTCCAAGGTCAACTATGTTGTTGTTGCAGAAAACAGACTGGTAGAAAATCAGCAAGCAGCACTCAGAGAGGAGGAGTCCAAACTTTATTTTACAAGGGCGGGCCCAGGGAAAAACAAAACTCCAAATTCTGAGCTCGGATCCACAGTTTCTCACAACATTTATATATTATTTGGCATCATTTTAGACCCATTTTATCATTGGGTCTTTTTTTCCTCTTTAAAAAAAAAAAAAAATTCCTAATCTACCTGGCTGAAGACCTTGTGCAGGGTCTCTAACATAAAAGATGCTTACAGAAACAGGTAAGAACTCTTTTCATAGGCATCTTTTACACTCTAAGAGGGAGAAGTCAGAATTCTAAGGCAGTTATTTATAATCCAAAATGTAATTAGGCTTCCTGGAGAAAGGCTGAGAGAGGGGAGGGGAACCGACCCTGTCCACAGGCATTGATTTCTTACCATAACATTTTTATAATTTCATTTCACAACCAGGTCTGGTTTTTCCATCACATCTTGACACACCTGGAAGTAGAATTCCATCTTCCTCATCTATGTATAGACTGATTGCCACCTGATCTTGCATCAGATGGTGGCAGAGCAGGGACAGGAGTTACTGAGCAGGATCTGCTTGGCAGAGGCCACTGATTTCCACAGGTAATGGTACTGAGACAGCAAAGTCATTTCAGATAGAGGTTGATGGGCATGTCTACCTGGTGGAGATCAGAGAGCCAGCGCGGTGAGAGTAATAAACAGGGCTAGGAATCTTTGGTTCTTGGATAGAAACAATTCACTCTCTGCTCTATTAGTGTACTGTATCTTCCTAAAGAAACTCAAAATAATTCAACATTCTTACATGTGTCTTGTTGGCCTCTGAATTAGACACAGACTTTACTACAATATGTGAAGCAGATATTGAACTTGAACGGCGTTACCTTCCCCTCCTTGCTTTTTAAAACATCCTAAGGCAGTCTGTTTACATTTGTCGTACAACCCTGTTTTTCTGAGAGTAAAGTACTGTGATATTTACTTATTTGCTTAGATTTTTTCTGTCAATGTTTTGTGTAATGGCCGGGCTCATCTAGCATGGAATTTGGGAGGTTTTTGTAAGCCAGCACAATGTGCTCTGTGATTTTCCTTGTTATTAAATGTTTTCATATTAGAACAAATTTGTCTTTCAAATTGGTCAAGGTTGCTTGCAATTCTAATATGTCTTCCCAAGACTATGGTAATAGTTTTCCACATTCTCTGCTTCAAATAATGCCTTATTAAAAAAGGAAAGAAAAAAAAAAGTGGAGCAAGCCTCATTAAGAATAGGACGAATAGATTCTTGCTAAGGATGGAAGTCGCTCCTGTGGGAAAGAGTCGTTTATGATCTGGCATATGGTGAACGTTCTCTTCAGTGCTGGTGATGGGAGGCACTTGTTGGGTGTAATTCACAATTAATTGTGCCCCAAAGTTCAATAATAATTTAAATGGAAACAGAGATGCAAAAGAATTCTTAGTTCCTGGGGCCTTATGCTTGGAAACAAATGGCCAGAAACTAAGTTTCACTTTGGAAAAATGTGCTATTATTTATTTATTTTTAGTTTTTCATCTTCCTCTCTTCATCTGAGCTCCCCTCCTCCACCCTGGCTTTTGATGCGAGCACACACACATACACACACTCTCTCTCTCTCTTTCTCTCTCTCTCTCTCTCTACCTTTTCAAGCACTCTTTGAGGCTCTCCTTCAGCTCCCCACTCTCTTCCTTCATCTTACAGGCCACAGAACTGTCCCCAAGGGAAGATTCCTCCTTCTGGAACCGCAGACTAGAGATTGCAGCCAGAGCTCATGCCTGTGTGAGATAACCAGGAGCCAGGAGGAATCAGGGTCATTTTCTGCTTTCATCAATGGAAAATATAACATGTTCCGTTTCCTGCTTAATGATAATTCTCTTTTCTGTCCAGAGTGAGAAGTTTGGAGCATCTGAAAGAGAGGAGGGGGTTCTTCCTATTCTTCCTGACGGGTGATGGACAACCCACAGACATCCTTTCCTCTGTCTACAGTCTGCTGTGAGGAGAAGAGCAAATTCAGCAGTTTTTGCAAAATTACCAACACAGCAAGAAAGGCAGGCAAACAGATTGCTCAGATGGACTGACTTTTAATAACTGGATCTATCAAGTCCCAGATTTGCTGCTTGCTGCGAGACTTCAAAGTGGATCTGCTTTTAAATATTTGATTTCTCCAAATTAGGGGAAACCCTCTGAAACATTTAGCAGTGTGGGCCCCACATTGAGATACTCGGGGAGGTTGCCTTGGATATCATTCTCAGAGGCAGGATTTTGCAATTACTCCAAAGATTTGCACCAGAACCCTGACTTTCTTTATTTTGATTTATCTACACACAGGGATGATTGGCAACTTGCCAACTGTTTGCAACTGCAGATCTGCTTGGTCCCCTTTGCGACCACACAGTGTGTCCCACAAGACTGACTTCTATTGACTGCATCAATGGGCTCCTCTGCCCTGTGGCTTCTGTCACTTTTGCCAATGGAAGTCACTGGCAATAGTTCTGAAGTCAAGGGCAGAATGAGATGAGGTGTTTATTTCTCAGGTCTCTTCCTTTTGACTAACTGTGGCTTAGCTTCATGCCTTCCAAGAAGCAACTGCTCCTGTTAGGTGTCCCTTTGCTATTGATAATTACAAACCTGGATAGGTTCCTAAAACTGATTAATGACATCATCTTTTCATGACCAGTGCATGGATAGTGCTCTGTTCCTTCCAGGACTACTGTACTTTCTCAATCTTTTCTGATTTCCTTCAATCAGATTTCCCTGAGAATTAACAGACTCTATATTGACCTCTCCTTAAAACCCCTCTTTTTTTTAGTATGCCACTTCATTTCTATAAGTACCATGCTCAATAAGACACAAGGATAGGGACTCTTCATTGGTCACATGAGAGTAAAGGCTCTGATGTCCTTTACAAATAGATTTGAGTTGACATATATAGAAGAAAGGTCAAGTGTTTTAACCAAGGTCACGAAAAGAGTCATTAGTGGAACCAGATTTCAAGCCTATCTTTTTCAGAATCCATATGACCCATAAGCCCAAGTATGCCTCAGGTGTAGCCATGATCTAAAAGATCAAAATAACATATTTACTATAGTATCTTGGGGAGTCACAAAACACATTACCATTTTATAGGCTTTCAGAAATCCTGTAGTAGGGAAACTAGCTAAATTGCAATTTTATTTAAACTAGAATTTACCGCACATATTTTACTGAAGAGTCTTGGTTTTTTTTTTTTCTCTTTCTCCTAACACCCAATTGCCTACCCCATATGTAATGGTCTGTGAAATCCAGATTGAATTTCTCTGCTCCCCTAAGCATACTTGAAAAACAGTCCTACTTCCGTACTCCACAGTTTATGTCTCCTGTCAAGCTCTTGACGCAGAGTGAGTTGAATATCTCAGCCCATGTCCAATAATGGGGTGGGGATCCTAATTAAGTTTTGCTGAAGTCGAGTCCAATCCAGTGTGTCCACAGGGGTGGGTTCCACATAGTCAGAGTGTGCTGGGACAGCTTCTTCATCGTGGGGAATGTGATCAACAACAGAAGCTGGTTTTTGTCTCTGCAGAGAGTAGGAAATGCCTGTAGTTTTAGGGAGATATCTCTCTCCAAAGACAGAGAGCCTAGCGATTCTTATAGGCCAAGAGGACAAATTTTTGCTTGGTTTTGTTTCCTTAATCTGGATATTTTTCATTCTTCAACATTGAAGTAAAGGCATATCTAAACCAAAAATTTTTCTTCTAAAAGCAATGAATTTTCTCTCCCATCTTGTAGGCAGATAACTCTTTCTGAACAACACACACACACACACACACACACACACACACAGTGTTGGGTGGGCTGGATCCCTCTCAGCGTTCTCCATTTCTCTATTTCCTCCTGGTCAGTGATGCCACACAGCCTTGGATAATGCAGTTTCTGCTTTAGTCATCACAACTCAAGGTGAGGGGGAAAGAAGGGATGTTGCAGGTATCGAATTCCTACAAATGCCAACCCTTTCCATCTCACCTTCTCATCTACCCCTCAGCATTCCCTACATCAAGGGAACTGAGCTGATCACATTCATGTGATCTGCTCAATGTTGTAAAGCTAGCATAGGTTTCTAGCTGCTGGCTGCCTCACTAAGCTTCACTCCTCTTCTCCACAGATGTCAGCAATGCCTGTTATTAGCCTCATATTGCTGCAAATGTGGAAGGTACTAAGAAGTTTTTAAAAGGCAACAGAGATGACCTACATTCCATAACCAAAATGTATCCTTGGGACAAGGGAGGCAACCAAAGGGCAGTGGTAATATATTGTAGCAGTTTAAAAAAAAATGAATTTAAGAAAAGGAAAATTTTATAGCAAGTCTTGGAAACAGAGAGGGCTATGGTTGGATGTGGTAAAGCAGGACATTCCAGGCAGAGGGAAGCAGCGTGAGCTAAAACTGCTGTCATCATTTGGCATGGTGTTTTAAGGAAATTATGACTCATCTGAGTTGTTGGAAATAGAAAATACAAAAGAAGCAAGGAGGGAGATAAAGTGGTTCTGTAGAAAGGGTTCTAATGAGAGAGGGCCTTGACTATATACCACACCAAGGGGGTCCATGGAATGTGCAAAGTAACGCCTACTTAGCCCAGAAGAGCAGTCTGCAGGGTGATTGCACAAGCATTTCTCTTAAAACAATTATTCCCATTTGCTTTGAATAGAGCATTCAGTCTGAAATTCAAACAGAGGACCTGCCAACAATTAACATTTTGTCATTGTCAAGTATAGAGGTCAACTCAGGGAATGTAGGATAGCAGCTTTCTCTTAACATCACCCATGGAGTCCATCCGCCCCCATCATGATTTTGTTTTTCCAAATGTATTTACAGGCAAATAAAACTAGCTTGCTTTAGGACCACTAATAGGGAGTTGATTTTCTCTCTTCAAGTCCCCAGAGGAGTTGTGAACTTGCACATTTAGCAGTGTTCCTGCTTATGGGCTCTGAGCTCTCTCAGGAACCCTTATCAGGAAAGAGCTTCTGCAGTTCCACTTTTGTATGCTAATCAATAATACTTATTTTTTTAGTAATGCTTCCTTTTGCAGGTTATTTGAATTGGATCCACTGCAGGTTATAATGAGGAAGGGAACAGAGGATATTTGCTGCTGAACTCAATGTTCAAAAGGAAGGCAGGCTGCAAAGTTGCTGAGATACTTCAGCCTTAGACTTCAAGCTTGTATCTTAATAAATCGAAGGTGGTACCTTCTTAGGAAATCCCAGCTAAATTGTGACTCTCACAAAATGGAATTTAGGGTAAAAAGGAGAAAGAAATTTTTGTTACTATGTAAGACATTTGTTCCTTTCATCACTCAGTCACTGCTGAATCCAACCACTCAATATATTATGGATATTTACTACAAAAACACATTTGATGTAATCATGTATGAATGCTGTCATTAACAATTATTTCATTAGGCTATAATTTCTCTGGAAGTAGGTACTCTGTTGATTTTAGTCACTATTAATGTTTCTAGAGCCCAGAAGCATGCCTGGCATGTAGTAGATACTAGGAATTAAGTTTGGATTTGGTTATCCATCACTCATTTTTTCCTTTGGTAGAGAGAGGAAAAGAAAAACCTCTCCTCGATTCCATCTGAATGAACAATACATGTAAGAAAAATGTTTGATTAATATTTAGGAAAGCATCAAATAATTTCCAATGCAAAGCTTTATAACAAGTTCCTTGGGAGAATGAAAATTCTACTCTCTACCTTAAATTTAAGATGGCACCTGTGGAAGGTCATGTTACCTATCCAACTGCAGATAACAAAATTACAATAAAGGAATCTGAGAATGACAGACCCATCCCATTTCCTAGCCTTGTTAAAAAAACAAACAAACAAAAAAAACAACAACAATTGCTATTCCACCTGCATGGTGGTGAAGAGGGTTGAAGAGGGTGAGGATGTCCACAAATATTCTGCCAAAAGTTAGCTGCATTATCATTGAAAAGGTTTGGGAGGGGCTCAAAACCAGGGCATTAATCTTTGAACTCACAGTGGCTCAGTCCACAGGCAAATCAGGTCCAAGTAGATATCTTAGGCACTACCAGTTCCAAGTAAATCCTTTCTTTTGAAAGGGCCATGGGTAAGAAGCTAAGAATTTGCACTTTATCCTGCAAGCTAATAAGACTTGCCAAACCTACTGATGTAGACAAAAAACAGCAGCAGCATGATGAGTTTCTTTGTGATGATGGACTCATAGAGTATTTTAACCATGGCGGAGTTACATGCAACCTGGACAAGAGATTACGTCACATACAAAAACTCACCCAGACACAGATGCAGAGAAACTGGTGAAGACAGAGTTGGTTCTGTTGTCTAGTTGGCAATGTTGTACTAAAGGTGCTGATCTTCTTTGATGCAGTACTAGAGTCATGTAACATGTCACGTTTGGGGACAGCCAAGTAAAGTGGTCTTGCATCTGTAGTTACTTCAAACTAAAATTTTGAGAGAGAAGGAGAGAGAGAAAGAAATTACTAAGCCTCCTTCAATTTAATGCTGAGAGTTAAGCTTCAGAAAGTTTTGACTTTGAGCTGCAAGATGAGTCGAGATGAGGAAAGACTAGAGGCAAAGCCTACATATGGAATCTCATGCCTTTTTTCCCATTAATACATAAGCAAAATTCCATTTTTCTAACTCAGAAAAAGGTTGACTTTGTGGAGAGAGAAATGAACATATCCGAGACAGATAAAATATTCAAATAAAAAAATAATCATTTTAATCATGTGTTCAAGTTTGGTACACACACCACAGGAGAGCAGCCTGAAGCTGGGAAAAAATCTGTATATGACAGATTCTGAGGAGGCTGTGTTTGGAAATTTTAGAATAAATTTCTCTGAAATTTAAAGGCTGCAGTGAAGGCAGTTGTCAATTCCTCTGCACCACACTCTTACTGCTCTTTGATAATGTATCACCTTTGGTTAAATGCTTTATAGACCCAAGAAAAAATATCAGCTGGCTTGGAAGCCACTGAAACAGCACACAAGAATAATATCTTCATGTAGAGGAGTTTTCAGCATCTTAATGGGCTGTCATGTGTTTCCCCCATTTTTACAATTATAATAATTATTTGAGGGACTTACTGACTGGTTCTTTAATTAGCTTGGGTATATATAATAATAAATTGGTTCTTTATTATTAGCTCCATTTCCTATCAGGAAAGTGAGTCACAGAGTGATTAAATGACTTCCACCTATATCAACCTGAACCAGGAGAACACCAAAATGTAAAATCTGATCTCTGGAAGAAACACAGCCTTGACCATTATTTTCTGTGACCAGGCTGAGCTGTGGTTTCCAAGAAATATCAGAACAGACACATTATGCCTAATGATGCATGGAGAAAATAATGAACCTAACCTATGTCTTCTCAGAAAAATGTGAAAATACATTTTTTCACACATTTGGCAAATGAAATTATAGCCATTTGCATGGAGCTTTCAAACATATCTCATTCCAAGAATGTTAAAATAGCACAAGTTGCAACTGTCTGTTATTGTGCTCAAAGCCAACCTGTGGCTTATTGCAAACTGAGGACTTCAGGACACACCAGCAAACAAGCAGCATTGCCACTTCCCAAGGATTTGGATTCCTCAAATTCCAAAATAATGGTGATATTTAGATTAATGGATCAGTAGAAGACAAAGTAATTTGACAGAGATGATTACCGAATTCAGTGTCTTGATAACTTCACACTTTTGGTAGAGATGTGATCGTGCCAATAAAAGGTGGAGAGTTAATTAGATATCTTCATGAAAAAAATTTAAAAAAAATTGAACTCCTCTATCCAAATTAAATTTTAGATGGATCATTGACCTAAATGTAAAAGGAAAACAATAAAGATTTAGAGGAAATAACAGAATGATTTTTAAACATGGGACAGGCAAAGATTTTCAAGCACAAAGATAAAATAAAAATCAAAGGAAAAACACAGATTGAACTATAAAAAATTAAATATTTTTATTCATCAAAAAATACCATTTAGATGTGCATACTCCATGTCAGTGCGCGAGAAGGCATTTGACCTACATATTCTCCTATTCAGAATTCTCCACAGTATCCTACAAATGCAGTGACATGAACAAATAAGTTAGAAGAAAGAGCCAGATAAGGCAATGTGTGGATGGGAAAATGATCAAAATTGGCACTTTAAAAACTAAGGTATCTGTATTGCCAGTAAACAAGAAAACTTGGTCAGTTTCATTAATATTCAGGTAAATAAAAATGAAAACCATTGCCTACCACTACTACCAGAATGACCAGGAATCACAGAGACAAGAAGCTTCAATGTTGGCGAGGATGTGGTGCATCTGCCAGTGGGAGTATCAATTAGACCAGACGCTTTGGGACACTGACGCTATCTACTAAAGATAACTCTATAAAAAACCTGTGGCTCAACAACTGACTCTTGCTAATGACACTAGGGCATAAAGAAGAGATCTCATTTGCCTAAGATCACACAGCAAGTAAGCGGAAGAATGAGATTGTGAACTGAGCTACATTTGTCAAGTTCAAGAACATAACTTAAACTTACCTATTAGACACTCACCAGGTGTTCCTGCTGAAGCCCCCAGCCCAGCTGCCTGGGCTCTTGAAAGTCCCTTGCAACTCATCCAGCAGTCTGACCCTGCTCATAGTGTCCTGACTTGCTTCTATTGCTCCTTTTTGCTCCAAGAGAAACATGTATTTATCTAGTATCTTCCTCAAACCCTGTTTCTATAATCACCTTTCTTAACACAGCGTCTCATCTGGTGCCCTAATTCAAAATTTTTCAATTATCTTTCTTGCCAACAGACTTTAGGCTACAATGTGGCATCTACATGCATTGGACCTTCATAAGGTGACACAAATACAACTTCCTATACATGTGCTTCTCCGGGTCACTCATTATACCCTTATCTCTAACTACATTTTATTTTAATTTCCCTTGCTTTTGATCTTCCATGGTCCCTTTTCTTGAACTCCCTTCCTCCATCTCTAGACATTCATATTTTACTTCTGTTCAAAACTCACCCAAATATTGTCTTATTCAGAAAGTCTTACCTTAGGAACAAAAGCACCACCAATGTTCTTCTCAGGTTGGATTAGGGACCTCCCTCTGGTTTCTGTTGTATTTTATATTACTTTTGATTACAATGGTATGATTTTTTTCTTTCTTGGTACCCAGTGGTACAGGCTCTGTACCTTCACCCTGCCATATAAGTAAAATCACCCTTAATGCCTGAAACATAGCAGATGTTCAGTTCAAGTCTGTTGAACTAAATTGAAATGAAGGGGTTGGAAGAGTCCAATTTCAGTACCAATTGTGCAAAAATGGATATACACATTTACACAGTTCTTAATGGTTGCACATTTACCTTTCCTTGCCTTATTTTGTATAATCTTCTTTGGAATTATTATCACCACTTATTTTATTGTGCTACTGAGATCCTGGAATATGGATTTACCCAACGAAGGTAATGCAAAGTGATGCAAAGTAACTCTGGTCTCCACAGGTAGTGAACCTCTCTGGAAAGCCCACCTTTAGAAATATTACTTTTGACAGAAACACAAAGAATAAACTGAGGATACACATATTTTGTTTGTTTTTCATTCTTTCAAATCTATAATGAATTAAACATTCTTTAAGTAAAGAAATGAAACTGTTAAAGAGCATTAGGGAAAAATATCACAATTAGGCTATACCTTCAGATTTTAGGGCTTTCTAATGATAACTGTCAAGTGTAACAGCGTCTGATACTGGGATGCCCTCACTGATAAGTGGTTGAAATTCCATGGATGAAAACATGTCTTTCAGGTCATGTTCTACTAACTTGCAGATGAAAGTTACTATATTGTCAAAATTGGGTCTCTGGTGGTTCTTCATATATATATATATATATATATATATAAATATATATATGTATGCATATATATAATATATATGTTACATATATATTATATGTATAATATACATATGATTATATGTATATATATTGTTTTCCATTCCTCTTTAGGTTATACAGCGTGAATTCCTTAGAACCAAGAGGACACAACAGGTGTTGATTGGCAGGACGCTGGAGAAAATAAATGACCGGGAAGGAGAGGTTGATGAGAGTCATCCCATTAAACATCTTCCTTCTGAGTCCTTAACTGCAAAATCTCAAGATGCTTATAGGCACCAGAAAAGGAAGTACTATGAGAAACTTGTGGGGCAGAGAAGTATGGACTAAGATCAATGCCCTACACCAATTAGGAGAGTTTTACACCATAAAACTATAACAAACATGGGTAGTGATCAACTTATCAAGGTTTATTTTGGCTCACAGGTTGGGAGGAACCTGTTCATGATTGAGTTGCCCTGTTGCTTTTGAGCCTCACCCTGAGGTGAGGTAGCACATCTTATGGGGAAGAGCATGAAAGAGCAAAGCTGCTCACCTCATGGTCAGAATGTGAGAGGGTGGAAGAGGGAGACATGCTGTTCCAACATCCCCTTCAAGGGCACACATCCAATGACAAGAAGACCTCCCACAAGCCTCATCTCTGAAAATTTGCACCAGTCCCAAGTAATGTTAAGCTAGGGACCAATGTCTAATTACTGGGTCTTTGGGGACCTTTAAGACCAAACTATAGCAAGCATACTTAAATGTATTAATTGTCAAGCATGGTGCTAGCTGCCAGAGAATTTGTCTTTAGCTGTCACTGAGCCCTCAGCCAAGTAAATAACACAGTTCTAAGTGGGTTGTATAGATCAAATACCTAATTTTTAAAATTCAGTAAGAACAATATTGTTCTTACTTACATTCAGCAACCCAACATTGGCCTTCTTGGGCATTGTTCCCTCTAAAATTGAAAAACATTTGTTCATAGCTAAATGCTCATAAATGCCTTCTTTGTATCTCCATAAACCAAAACCTGAACAAAGAGAAGAAACAAATGTTATTCAAATGGTAGTAAAAGGTTGAATAAACCATAGCACATCCATACCAGGAAAACAATAACAAGGAAAGAAAAATTGATACACATAAAACTTTTATTAATCTTACAGTAACTACTCTGAATGAATGAAGTCAATCCCAGAAGGTTCTGTTTATATCACATGAGGTATGATTCCATTTATATAATGTACAAAATGGCAAAAGTCATTGTCACAGAGAGCATACCAATGATTGCTAGGGTTTAGGGAGGGTAGGGGTTCGAGGCAGGCATGAAAAGATGAAGATAAATGTGACTCTCAAAGGCAACTACTTGGACTGGTGAACTATGCCGTGACTTGATGTGATAGTGGACACACAAAGTAACACATGCAATAAAATCGCATACAACTAAAGGCACACAAACAATTTCACATAAATAAAATTGGAAAATAAAAGTGAGATGGATGAAGAGTGTCAATGTTGGTATGCTGATTCTGATCTGGTACTATGGCTTTACCAGAGATTACTACTGGAGGAATCTGATAAAGGGCACATAGGATTTCATTGCATTATTTCTTATAACTATATGTTAATTTATCTCAAAATTTAAAAATGCAATGTAAACTACCAATGAGCACTTGTGACAGAATCCAAGATATATGACAGGGATTTGATCTAGCCTGAGACAACCAGGAGTCTATCCTGCAGATGGGACATTTGATCTGAGGTCAGAAGAAAGACTATATGCTATCCAGACAAATAATGAGGAAGAGGATACATAATGCTTCTAAGAACTGAAAGAATTTAACATAGAAAGATCATCGAATGGGTCATAATAAATTTAAGAAGTGTGTGTGATTTCCTAAGATTCAGCCTAACAGAGGCCATTTTAAGGATTGATTGTGTATTCTTAAAATGCTACTGTATAAAATATATGAGAGATTATTCTCAGTAAAATCAGAGCAACCTCCCCTAAATATCAAGGGGATGACTTTTGCTCAAACTTTCTAAAATCCAAAGATTTCTAAATGTTTTTTCCATATTGGGCTGTGTTATGGAACAGCGAATTTCCCATATTGTCTGATAGTCAATCAGATTAGTTGATCATTGTAATAGAGGACGTACATACTAATTAGAAACGAGACTGAGATAGATTATTTCTGATTTTCCATCCCATTTTTATGAGGTAATATTGTAGTATTTATTTTGTATACAGTAAAAAAATTTGGGAAAATAAGTCATATTTTGGAATGCTCATATCTTCTTGAGTTGTTCTAATTAGTAATTAAAATATTCAAGTTGCAAAATCCTGGAGTGTGATGAGTGGTAACAGGCATGAGATCACAGAGGATTTCAAGCATGGTTCCCTGATCCCTGGTCCCCAGGGCCTTCTCTTCCTCTGTGGGATGAGGTCTCTTGATGGTCTGCATTGCAGGCTACTCATTCTGAGTTGGGTTATAAACAGAAGCCCTTCTATTAATTTCAAATGATGCATTTCTATCCCTGGCTATGAATAAAACAGATCAATGCCACCCGCATGTTTTATTGGGCCTCCTGTGAAATGAATCTGTAGGGAGACAGCCGGCAGGATGGAGTTGACATGCAGATGAGATTTGTAAGTGAGGACATATTGATTATTTCCATCTCAGCTCAGGCAGTAATTCCACCCAACGCCGCTTCCCCTGTTTGAGCTCATTATTTATGCCATAAAAACACTATCTCAATGATAATAACAGGCTTCATTTACAAGCCAGAACATAAAGCATCAGCGCTTAAGATTTCAGGAGGTAGGAGAAGAGCGAGAGAGAAATTTAACAAGTCCTAGAGAGACACAAAACTGCCAAAGCTTATCTTGCAGCTTTAATTCCCTCCAGAAACAAGAAGGAGAGCTGGTGCTAGATTAGCAAGCTCTTTATTAATAACTCCATATAGTTGTTCAAGGGTTGGAGTGACGGAGCCCTCAGAACTTTCTCCACAGGGAACACTTCCTTCCTGGCCTCTGATTTTTACTACTCCTTACCATTGCCTCTGTTCAACTCTTCAACCCGTGGAGATCTTCCTAGAGGTATTCTTTTGAATGGGCAGTTGGTAACCCTCAATTACCTGCCCAAGTGTCCACTCTAATGAAATTACAATCAGAAACGGAGCAATTCCCCAAGATGATATTTTAAATGGGATGTTTCAGATCCACATATGGCCCCTATACATGGCTTAGCCATCAATCCTTTTATAATTGCCTTTATTGAGGCAAACCCAGTACAGGTAATTACATTCAGGGCAACCAACAATGTGAAGACAGGTTTCTTGCACTTTTGGGGGAGAGTCTTTCTGTTGGAGAACACTAGGTAACTGTTATCAGGAAATTCACTCCTTGGGTAGAAATCAAACATATAGTAAGGGGGTCTAGGAACATGTGGAGGGAGATTCCAGGGCAGGGAGAAATACTAAACATAGAGAAATACAGAAAGATTTCTAGGAGTTGATGACTCCTTCGCTGAATCTTGATGATGATATCATTCTCCAATTTATTTTATTTTATTTTTATTTCATATTTGTTTTAATTAGTTATACATGACAGTAGAATGCATTTGGACACATCATACATAATTGGAGTATAACTTCTCATTCTTCAGGTTGTACATGTTGTAGAATCACACCAGTTGTAGAGTCATATATGTACATAGGATAATGATGTCCAATTCATTCTACTACCCTTCCTACCCTTATACCCTTCCCTCCCTTCTGCCTAATCCAAAGTAACTCTATGTTTCCCTAGACCTCCCCCAACTTTTGTGAATTAGCATCTGCATACCAGAAAAAACATTCGGCCTTTGAATTTTTGGGATTGGCTTAGTAGGATATTTTCCAGCTCCATCCATTTACTTGTAAATGCCATAATTTCCTTCTTCTTTAAGGCTGAATAATATTCCATTGTTTATATATACCACATACGTAATTCCCTTACGAGAATAATATGTTGATTAGGGAAATTTGAGAAAATGTAGCTATATAGGGAAATAAAAGAAAACTGAAAATTAAGTCATTATTTCAAATAGAGATAACTGCCACTGATATTTAAATGTTTGTTATTCTACATCTTTTTCAACTTAGGTTTTATTTACAAAAATAAATGCATATTTTATATAATGTCTTATACTCATGTATTTTCCATTAAAGATGTTCCATGAACATCTTGATGTTATTTTGCTTTCTTCACTATCATTTTTATACCTATAAGGTTTCCTTTGTAGGATGTCTCATACCTTATTCAACCAATTTCCTCATATGGACACTTAGTAATATAAATGTCCTTGCAATCAAAATAATAACTTAATGAAAATCCTAGAAACTAAGTATTTGCTCATACCCATGATACCACTTAGAATGAATTCTTGAAGTTGTAATTGCCAGAGTAAAAGGCATTCTAAAATTTTTTGAGAGATACAGCCATGTTGCTTTTGAGAAATGGTCTATTCATCTTCTTGGCTAACAGTGACATAGAAGTGTGACATGTAGATAAGTGGTTTACTGATGGGCAGAGTTGATGGGGAGGGTTTTGTTTACTAACCAAATATCCTCAGCAGGATAATGTAAACATTTGGTGATATGCAGGCTTCATATACAGGTGTAAGCTGGAGACAAAGCAGGAAGGAAGGTTTGGAGCAAGTAAGAGAAAAATGAACTTGGTTTTTAGAATTTTGCAACAACAATCCACTAGAGGCAATTGTTTTCTTTCTGTTTCAGTATTGTTCTCATCATTACTAACATCACATATGCATATAATAAAAAAAAATCTGATTCATACACAGGATATGAAATGGACAGGTACAGTTCACTTCCACAAATCTAATCAAATATTAGGATTTGGTCCATCTTTAAAAGAATTTGTGTTACTCAGGTATGCTTTATGAACGTTAATGTCTTATGACAAATGGGTTACTTAATGTACTGACTCTGCACCTCCTATAATATTTCTTGGCATTCTTTCTTTGGGGTACATGCTTGTTGCCATCTGTATTTCTGGGAGAAGATAACCTTTGAGCCAAGTCCTGATCCTTCCCATGTTGCATGTGGAGATCAAATAGTAGAATACTGATTGCCACCCCCCCCCCTTTTTTTTCTTGTTTATCCTCATCCTCTGGAATGGACTGCTCTGTGCCCTCTCTTGGTAAACATGGACTGGGCATGCTTCTTTGCAGCTCCTTACAGAGAGCTACCCCAGGGAGCATGGTGTCCCTGCAGGAACCAGCTCTGGCTTGCAATGTTCTGGGCTGCAGTGAGTGATCTTGAAAGTCAATCTATTATAGTTGTCAGTCACATTATCTAACAAAGTCTCTACTGAAAGGTGATATTTGAAAGGTGATATTTTCCTCACTCTGTATGCTATTTCCCAATTGATTAAGAACTTAGGGCAAAGTTATGCAACTTGGGAGGGGCACCATCTCAGATAATGCAATACATTTTAAAAGAAGAAATTTAGTTAACCAATCTTCTGTTCATGGACATTGATATCTATAATTGTTCTTTTATATTATACACAATTCTATAAAACACATTCACAAAAAATAAATATTTCTGTAGGATATAATCTAAGAAATGGAGTTACTCTACTAAAGGGAATGACTTTTTAAAGTATTTACAAATTTGCAACCTCCTAAACAGTTATTAAAGACCTGGTTTTGTAAACTACTGCCAATATGCAGAATTTTCAAGTTCTTATCTACACCAATCTGATAAGTGACAAACAGCATCTCATTAAAACTTTAATTTGCATTTCCTTAATTACATGTGAGATTGTGCTCTTTTTTTATGTTTATTGGCTATTTGCATGATTCCTTTCATGGGCTGCCTGTTCATCTTCTTTGCCCATTTTTCCATTAGGTCATTTGTCTTTCTCGTATTGATTTTTAAGAGCTCTTTGCATATTAATCAAGTCAGCCTTTTTCTCTATTATGGACTGTGAATAATTTCTCCATTTATTATTTGTCTTCTGATTGTGTGTAGGCACTTTCGTCTTTTTGTTAAGTATCATGCAGTAAATTTCCAATTCCTTTCATGATTTATATATATTGAACTATTCCTGAACAAATGATGTCTAAAAGCAGATATTGCTTAGGTTGGAAAAGAAAATAATAGAAACACAGGCATGAATTAGAGGAAATTATAGTTACTTAGATAAGTAATTAGGACAACTGTAATGGCAAAGAGGAGTATGGACTTCTTCAGAAATTAGGCACTGGTAAAGAAGAACAGAAGGCGGTAGGAATTAGAAGGGGAGAATTCCAAGATTAGTGAGTGGGTAGAACTAGAAATTGATACATGCATCTTCTCTAAGAAAGTACCTTTGTTTCTTAGTCTTTCATAAACTGCATAAATCTGGACCTGGAAATAATTCTTAAATATCTATTTTCTTCCATTTTGGGGATTATCACTTCTTTTCATCTCTTTTTGTAAGATGTTGGATATTTAAATATTGATATAATAGAAAATTGTTTTTGGACAATATGGATTTCCTGGCTATGCTATTATTCACTGAAAAATAGATTATGTTATTTCTTTTTGATAATCTTATATAGCATTTCTTCACAATGTTTCTCAAAAACTACAATTATATATGTATTTGTGTGAGTCTGTGTGTGTGTGTGTGTGTGTGTGTGCGCGTGGATTTGTGAATGTGTGGCATTTTTTCTTTGACTAAAACCTCCATGAGAACATGGGTGCTTCTGGGTTTTACCACTGGCTCTTGCACTGGGCATCAAGATTGCACATACTTGATATCTAATAACTCCTTAGAAATAAAGGGATAGCAGCTCACATTCATGTAATATACCTTTAAGCTGGAATAAGTTTTTAGTACTTGTAAAATGTTTTCACATACAATATTTTATTTGGATGTCAAATGTTATAATAACACCATGGGTTAGGTTTTTGTCTCTATTTTATTGAGGAGAAAATTTAGGCTTAGTGTGACATGACATTTCCAAAATCACAGCAGAGAATGAAATAATTACTCCAAGCCACAGTTTCCCTCAATGTTTTCCCCCACAATGTCATTCTTCATGTTTAGAATCATATAAACATCAATATGAAAAGGTTAAAATCTTTCTAAATGCTGCCAGGCTTGGGAGTTCACAAGATTATATGTTTGCTGTGTACAGATAATGAAATGATAATACATTTTCAGTCTGTGGTTTATTCAATTGCTGTGGTGACTTTCATGCTCAAAGTCAAAAGTTTTATTAACAAATATTAAGTTCTCAAGAACACACTCTAAGAGTGACACTGGATTCTATTATTCTGAAGTCAGTATGAAAAGGATGTAGCATTATGTTGGAGAAAAAAGGATTCAGGTTTGTTAGTAGGTTGATTATAGTAATTTATCAGCCACTCTGCTTAAGTACAGTTATAACTCTCAAGTTGACTAGTTGGACCAAGAGAGTAGAGTATCTTATGACACTAAAAATTGGACAAGAAGGTACCACTGACTTCAGCAGAGGCTGGCCAATGGGGAAACCCACAATACTCAGTCACTTATTCAATGAATGCATATTGTATGACAATTTGGGTCAGGTCCTCTGCTGAGAACCAGTGGAGAAGAGATACTAAATCTCTGTCCTCAGAAAATCTACATTTGAAAAGAGAGAGCATAGATAATGGAGTCATTAAGAAACAAATCATAACAGTTCTGAGTACTTCTCAAAGGAAATGTATGGGTTGATAAAATAGCAAGTGACAGGGTATAGAGGAAGACATAAAAATACTGGTCAGGAATGTTCTCTGTGAGGAGGTGATAGGTAAACTGAGGACCCAGCTAAGATCTCTTAGATAAGGCAGAACAAAAATAATAAGAGTCAATGTCCAGAGGGAGAAATCCTTCTATTCACAAAACAGATCAGAGGCTATAAAACCAGAGAATAAGAGGGAATGTGGGACCATGTGGTCAAAAATACCTACAGGAGCAATTGGGCACAAGAACATGGAAAGTCAGGTTTGGCTTCATCAAAAGAGAAAATTTTGAGGAGATTTAAATGGGGACATATTGTATTCTCAGACATTGTGTTTGAGTCTATATTAATCAAGATAGTAAAAGTGATGGTAGTTTTGCCATATGGACATTAACAAAGTTGGTAAGATCCTATGCTTTAGGGAAAGCATGGAAGTCCAATGGGAATCAGCAGATTTAGAACTAGATCAAACAGGGTGAGGAGGAAGGAAGAGCGGCCTCACTGAGGGATTTACTGAAGAGGAAATGTTGCTGATGGCAGGCTCCTGGAAGCACCCGTGTTTTGAAGAACCTCTTCTAGCCTCTGTCTCTAAAACTGATCACAGCACATCCTGGCCGCTCACCCGCGAGAGGTCTGAAAATTACCAGTGGGGAACTGAAGGATTCTGTTGCAGGATAATCTTTACTAAAATGAATGGGTGACTGGCTGAATGAACAAATGAACATACAAACATTTAAACAAAACTGCTGTCAGGATTTCTTCTGAAGATGAGATATACATTAAAACAGTGATTTCCAATCTTAGCTGGTCATCGGAAGCATTTGGGAAGCTTTGTGAAGATTAAATTTTCTAGGTCCCATTTGTGCAAATTCTAAGCTACTGATCATCAGGGCTCTGAGCCCAGGAATCTGTATTTTTAAAGGTCCCTATTAAATGTTGATGTTCTGCCAGGTTTAGGAACCATTGAATTAAATAAGCTCGCCAAGTCCCTTTCAGTCCAATGAGTCTGTAAATTATCAAACTGCGGTAGAACCAACATGGGACTATTGCTAGATGGTGCTAATGTGAATTGCCAAACTGTTTCATTTTAAATTTCATTTGAGGAGCAAGCCAAATGATATTAGCAAATAGAAAAAAAAGTGTTGTTCGTGCCAAATTCTCCCAGCTGCTATGCATCAAATGCACATATATATATGAACCTATACACACATATATTCTAATATATATTCTAATTGAGAGAATAAATGCATTTTACAGTGAGATTTGACTTATGGTCCAGGTGAATGTCTAGGCACAGAGAAAAGAGTTGTAAGATCATCATGCGATCATATTCCCTGTTGTAATATTCCATGTGTTGCTACTTTGGACAAACATTTTGTTCATTTGCTAGTGTTTCTTCTGGCTACAACTTGCCTTAAGTAATGAAGAAGCTGATGTCGGAGTCATACCTTGGGTTCAAGGTCATACAATGAGTCATTGACAAAATGGTTTTCAGACATGGGCTTTATAGTCCCAATTACATAATTAGTCTTCGAAGACAAAGCAATAGTATAAACTAATGGATGAGAAGGATCAATCTGTTTAGGTGGAAATTTTTTGTACCAGGGTAATTCCCCACCAGGAAAAATCATAAGATCCAGAGGGTAAGAGTACTTTTAAAAATCATTTTTTCATAAATATTCTTTTCTATTTTGATATCTTAGTATTCAAAATGTCACTATTAGTTACTATTTTTTGGAGAGTAGAACTATACTTACCTTAGCCACCATCTTTTAAAAAGAATTCCTAGTCAAGATAACACATTAAGCATTTTCACATATATTCACTATTTGCATTCCTTTGGTGGAGCTTTGTAGGTTACACAACAGTATTTGGGACTGATTACCATGTAGCCATAATCAACTAGAAAAAATTCCCCTAATCCTGCTCTTAGCCATAACAAAATACTGTATCAGCCTACAGAATGTAGGACATTCACGGAGCACCTTCAATTTGCTAGAGTGTACTATGTGCTATGTTTAAGGGACATTAGAAAGGTCAGCCTGGACCCCAGTTTACAGACCACATTGACACTGAGCATGTATAAATGCTCAAGACATTACCTACAGTATTCCTTTTCCTGAATTGAGTTCTTGACATTCACATCCCACTGCAATTGCTCATTATATCATCGGCCTGGACTTAACATCCCCAGGAACATTGTCTATGATCCCCAGATTTAATTGGGTAAAACTCTTTGGGCTCCTGATGTGCACGCTGTCAACCAAATCAAGTATTTCTGAATTATAAATACTTTACCTGTCTATTTTCTTGGCTAAACTGTAAGATCATTGGATGGAAAAAGCATTGCTCATTCTTAGATGATCATAACTTATCACCTTACCTACAAATGGAGATGGTTGGAGACAGTCAGAACTGGCAGCCAAATCCCCAGAATCTTGTCTGAAACATCTTACATAACCACTTAGCCTTCTCTTCTGATTATTAAAGACTTCCAACTTTGTATGTTACCATCAACTTCTCTTCCATTCCCACAATCCCTTCAGATCTCAAACCCAGAGTCATGGGTAACTGGTTGGTATATACAGAAACAGGAGGGGCAGGTGGGGCAGAAGAGGAAGGAGTGAAGGGCAGTCAGGTGGGATGCAGCAGATCCTCACGTCCATGGGTCCTAGAGTAAGTCTTGGTTCAAATCTTGGGTTTGTTGACTTTTACCTTGTGATCTTGGCCAATTTATTTACCAAGGATAATTTTCCTCATTTTTTTTTAAAGGAGCTAATAAAGATGATTGGAGAAACAAATGAAAATGTACACAGCAAGGGCCTAACAGTGCGCATGGCTCATGGGAAATGTTCAGCAATTGTCTGTGATAGCCATCAGAGGAACAGTAGTAGAAATAAAGGTAGTAAGAAATGTGAATAAGGTTGCAAACACAATTCACTATCCAACATACACTTTTCTTCCTAGAACCAAGTTCTGCAACTTTATTTATTATTTGCAACTTTATATTTTGAGGAGCCTTGAAATGGTTTTCTCACTGTTTAAACCAATTGACAGTCTACAGAATTTGACCCTAAAAATAACAATTCAAATGATACAAGAATGATATATTAATATTCCAAAAGGTAGAAAAAGAAGATTTCCACTTATTAAATACCAACTGTATGCCAGGTATTTGCCATGAATTTTAAACTGGGAATCTTCAAATTGCAATTTGAATTCTCAAATGTTGGAAAACAAAACCTTGTCTCAAGAAGAAAATCTTTGGTGTGATAGTCTAAACATGGAGTTAATAAATATTTACAGAAGTATTTCAAAAGGAGTCAAGGTAAAGAAAATAGATACAGTACTGCTGGGGCAGAAAAGGGGTAATTCCTTTCCTGCCCACCATAAAATGTCACGACTGAATTTCTATAGCAAAGGGTGGGTGAACAAAAGAAAAGAAAAACAAGAAATTTATTGGATAATAGTTGCACATGACACAGGAGTCTTCAGATTGAAGACCCAAGGATCCAAGGTGGACTGTCCATTTCTAGGTTCTATGAAGCATAGACAGCTACTCAGAATATGACTGGAAGAAAAGATTACGGTGTGATGGTAACAGAGTGAGGAAACCCAGCAAGGACTGTCTGCTTGGATGTGTTTTTGGCCCTGTGGTTTTGGCAATTCTTTCCTCTTGGTATGGGGCATAATACTTTCTGGAATGAATTTCTTTTGTCCTACTATCCAACAAGTTAGGTCAGAGAATCTCCTATGACCAGTTCTTACATAGAAAGGAGTGGAATGTTAGAGCTTGTTCTTTCTTTTGGGAAAAGGGTTCCTTGTTTCTATAATTTTCCTTGGGGAAAATGAATTCTAGTTTCTATGATTTGCCTCAGGGGAGAATCACAGGTGAGAGACAGGAAGGCAGAAGAACTTCTGAGAGAAATTTGACTTCTGACACTGCTTCTGGGGCCTTTGCTTTGGGTATTATTTTCTGAGTCCCAACAGTACCCTTAGACTTTGTCATGGTAACCTACAGAGCATAGGCTAATCCAAAATTCAGAAGAAAGGTGGAAAGTAGGAATACAAACTTAAATTCACGAGCAAGGTTTTAAGTAGCTCTTTTTCCCTTGAGACACTGATGTTGTAGTGAAGTATGAAGAACCTCTAAAAACAGCATTGAGACTGTCATTAATTCGAAGCAGAGTCATTGCCCATTGAGAGGAACCATTATACCGCTCCTCCCTGGAGTCTGGACTGGGATGATTCCCCACCGGGGTATTTCCATTTCTGCTTGAGTTAATGATTCCAGGGTGATCAACCTCAGCCAAAGAGAGTACAACATAAAGAACAAACAAAAGAAAATTGTTGGGATCACACATAAACTCTCTTTGGACATATGCAGGCTTTCAAAGCTAATGAGTTCTCCATTCTGACTCTCCAGTGGCAGTCTATTGTAATAGCCCTAAACATTCAGAGAATGCTGTGGACGTTGGGGAGGGGTGGCCATTATGCCTGAATGCTGAGGAAGGCAGTTTGATTAGGGAGGAAGGTCTTCCTCTTATGGGCTGCCTTTCTCTGATAGGAAAATGCAAAGCCAAGGGAAGGCGCACCAGATGCTTGGCAAGGCCTGTTTTAGCTCCTATAAAACCACAAAGGGGATGGAGAAAGGAGGGGAGGGAGTGGAAAGAAATAGGAGCTCACATCGTTTTACTCCAGGAGAACTGAGGCCTCCCTGGAGGCTTGAATAGGATACTTTGGGAATAATTCAACTGCATCCAAGGACAGTAAACACACAAAACTCATTGCACACAGCAAATAGAAACAGCACCAAGAAAAGAGATGAATCTGTTAATTCCTAATCCCATTGTTTAGAAAAGGAAGGAGACTTGATATTTTAGATATATTCAGTATTTTCCTTTTGTCTGGACATAGGGATACAGAGGGATAGTTCAAGATTCTTCACAAGTTCTAAAATATCAGAAACCAATCTGTGAAAATGTGTCTGGAAGCCCCAAACATAAAACATATTCAAACGCATCTCCAGTGTTTAGAAGAAGGTGGAGGGTCAGAACCTGGTCTCCTAACTTACTGGCCCTGGCACACTTGAGATGTCCCAGAAAAAAAGCCTTCAGCATGACTTTGGTCTGGCTTAGCCACATATTGTCCAGGAGATCCTAGGCTTGAACTCTCAGAGACCCAGTTTCTCCTTCTCCAAAATGGCAATCAGGAAGCCTGACAGAATGTAGTAAGCTCTGAGAGTCCAGGAGTTCATACCTGATGAGCAACAATCTCTAGGCCAATGTTACTTTTCTTTTTACCAAAAAAACTCATTACAGATTTCACATTCTTTGAAAGACCTTTCTTAGCCTTCCAGGGTATCTCATTTATGAACGTTATTGTGTTGTACTCAGTACAACACTTGGTTCACAATTTGGTTCTGGGCAATTATTATCATTAATAATAAAAATAATAGCAGTTGCTATTTTATTAATCCTGTATTAAAAACAAATCACAACAATTTAACAGAGTATTTCATTCAAATATAGAGATACAGAGAAAAGAAATTGAGAGCTTAAATAAAATATTTCATAATTAGCTTAACCCCTGGTCATCCCCTGGGTGGGGAAGGAGGCAGTTTTGTGGTCCAGTTACAATAGATGATGGAAAATTTGATATGTAAAAACTTCATTATGGATTTGTTATCCAGTGATATCTAATGCAATAAGTAAGATGTGTTATCAGGAGCACAATAGAGAGGGAGGGAGATCTGAAGACCATCAATAACCTTATTAGGGCTTTCTGACATGGAGCCTTTCCCAGCTAGAGTTTCTTGCCTGAACAATATATCACAAAAATGTTTTGAGATTTTCTAAATCCTTCCAAGGCTGTGAGACAAAAGGAACATTCTATATTCATAAGAGAGAAATTAAGTATTCCATAATAGGGTTTTTAGTAAAAACCCAATAAGCTCATCCTTTCCTGGAATTTCTATTGATCCAGGACAGAGCAAAAAATATTTTCCATGCTACTGAACCAGAAAGGGGGTTAAAAAGCAGGTTAATACATTCGTCAAAATCAGAAAGTGGGTGGAAAAGATAGTAAGTTTCATGCTGAAGAATCGGAAAGGAAGTAAAGATGTCAGAGACTAAAACTGGAGAATGAGTAAAAAGGGGTAAAGCACACAGAAATTTCCATCTTGCAGATTGACATCCGGAGCATGTCGTGTGGCAGCCTTCTTCAAGAACCATCCTTGTTCTCTTTAATCTATTGCATTATGAATTCACCCTTAATGGTATAATCTCAAGCACATGTGTGCTTCGGCAGGTTTGCAGTCTGTGCATAGGTGTACACTGGTATTTGCACGTACAGGGGCATGAGTGTGCTTTAATAAGCCTCCATTCTCTACAGTGACCTTGGACCCAGTCAGAATACACTAATGGTCAGATGAGTTTAGTGAAGTGAGCAAGACGCTTGAGCCATGAATTCTGCTTGATAATCATTAACACTAGGGAAACAGACAGACTTGCTATTTACAAGTTCCCACCTGTTTGGAAGACTCTACAGAGACTGTCTATATTGTGAAGTAAATAATATGCCTAACAGTCATTGTGATGTTCATACTGACAGGAGGAATGTAATACTGTTGCTCTTTGAGTTGGGACCCCAGATGTGCCCATATGATGATAATATTGCTTATAAAGTGACTTGGGGATCTTCTGCTGTTTTTGGCTCTGTGGAACTATTTACTTCTCATGTAATGTAACGAGTCAGCATGGTACTTTGGAAAGGATCTGTTCTAAGAGGGAACAGATTTGGACATTTTCCATTCACTGTCTGTGAGGTACCATTATGTAACATTTCATACATATGTATTTATCTGAATTGAACTTGACTAGGTGTGATCTAAATGGCTCCATTAATAATAACATAATATTTGCCACTAAATATATATTTGTTTGCTCATCTGTTTATTGTGGGTCTCCTCCACTAGAAAAGAAAACCTCCAGATATACTCCAAGTTTGTTATCATTGATAATTTTATTTATTACAGTATTACCAATGCATAGAATGTTCCTGCCCTCCAGTCAGTGATCAATATATACTGGTTAGATGAATGAACAGTTTTTCTTTGAGCCAGGCAGTGTGCTAAACAATTTAGTATATATTACGGCATTTGATCAAGTATATCTCAAACTTTATTGATTCAAAAAAGGAAGAAAGAAAGGCTAATGTCTTGTAATTAAGTCATTCCTCTTTACTCCCCATTCCCTCCAACCCCTGGCAAGGACTACTCTGCTTTTTTTCCTCTATGAATTCACCTATTCTGAATACCTCATAGAAATGAAATCATACATTATATGGTCTTTTGTATCTGGCATCTTTCATTAAGCATAATGTTTCAAGGTTCCTGTGTTGCAGCGTGGATCAGTACTTAATTTTTTCATGGATGAAGAATATTCTATTGTATGGATGCACCACATTTTCTTCCATTAATGAATTGCAACAGTTAGGTTATTTCAACCTTCCAGTTATTGTGAATAGAGCTTCTATGAGCATGCTTGTATGCTTTTTGTTTGTTTGGTTTTGGAACTCTTATTTTTTCAGTTCTTTGAATTGTATATCTAGGGGTGGAATTATTGGATCATATTGGAATTTTACATTTAATTTCTTGAGGCAATGCTAAACGGTTTTCCACAGGGACTGAATCATTTTGGATTGCTATCAGTAATGCATGAGGGCTCCAATTTCTCCATGGTCTCATCAACATTGGTCATTTTCCAGTTTTCAATTACAGCCATCCTAGTGGGAATGAAGTGGTTTCTTTTGATTTGCATTTCCCTAATGACTAACAGCTACATCCAAGATCTTAATCAAAATCCTGAATTTGACTTAATGCTCTTCTTTCTCCCAGTTTAGATCTATTTCTGTCCGTAAACCTGCATTAGAAAAATATGAGCAAGTTGTTACCATCTTCAGTTTGTGCATTCAGAAGTTTGCTTCCTATTTGTGAGAAGATTACCTCTCTTTAAATGACACTTGGATCTTCTTCTTTAGCAACTAGACAGTCATGTTCAGTTGGACATTGTATCCCTTGGCTACTCCAGGTATCTCATTTAACAGGACATAATGTTTGTCTCAGCTTTGTCCATATAGTCCCTAGAAGAAATACCTGTGCCTGTACCCTTGCCCTGATCATCTCAGAATTGTGTGCTGAGCTGATTGTAGCTCTCATTTTTTTGTTGTCAAGGCCATTGAGCAACCTGGGCTCACTCTTGAGGTATCTTATGTAGGAACCTTACTCTAGGCCATAGTATCTATCAGCCACAGGTACATACATATCAAGTCCTCTGGGTGAACCCAAAGAATCTTACTCTCTCTGGGCACTGGGTGAAGAAGGTTTTCCTCACCCACATCTTTCTCCCTAGTACTGGGATATGAGAGGTAGTTGGACCCCCAGCACTGAGGAGACTCCCCATAAGGACATCTCTTTCCTACCCTCAATCTCTAATAGTTTTCTTTAGTTTGCAGGGTGAAAGAGTTGTGATAACATTCTCTGATATGCTTGCTTTACAAATTTCACATGACCTTAATTAGTATTTGTTGCACACTTATCTTGTTATTGTCCCCCCTTATGTACTAGATGGTATCCCCTTCAAAATTTATGCACTGGGATTCCTAGTGCCTCAAAATGTGATAGTATTTGGAGATCAAACTTTAAAGTAACTACTAAGTTAAAACGAAGATGCTAAGTTGGGCTTTAATCCAAGTTGCCTGGTGTACTTAGAAGAAAATTTTGTAACTACAAAAGGAGACCAGATATGCCTATGCAGAAAGAGCATGTGAAGGGGCAGCAAGAGATGACCATCTATCAACATGGAGAGGTCCAGTTCTAATGGACCTCTCATGTCAGACTGCTAGGCTCCAGAACTGTGTGAAACAAATTTCTGTTGTTCAAGCCACCCTGTGGTGCTTTGCCAAGGCAACCCTAGGGAACTAACATAGCCCCTCAGTAGAAACTTAGGTACCCAGTGAGCCATTCCTACTTCTCACAGCATGTAAGATGCATTATGATCACTGGTGCCATGAGCTGAGTGTCTGTGTCTCCCCAAAGTTCATAGAGTGAAGCTTAGTCCCAAGTGTGATGGTGCATGGAGATAGGTCCTTTAGGAGGGCACTAGGTTATAAAAACAGAGTCCTCATGAATGGAATTAGTGCTCTCATAAGAATAGACACACAGAGCTAGCTTGCTCTTTCTATACTCAGCACCCTGGGAGGATACAAGAAGATGCTAGCCACTTGCAAATGAGGAACTGGTCTTTGTCCAGGCACCTTATTAAGATTTGGATGTGAGGTGTCCACAAAAAGCTCATATTTGAGACAATGCAAGGTTTTGCGGAGAAATAATCAGGTTATGAGAGCCTTCTTTATCAAAATCAGTGAATTAATTCCCTAATGGGATTAACTGAGTGGTAACTGAAGGCAGGTAAGGTGTGGCTGGAGAAGGTGAAGGTATTTGGGGAGCGACTTTGAGGAATATATATTTGTAACTGGTGAGTGGAGTCTCTGTCCTTGTTTCCTGATCATCATGTGAGCAACTTCGCTCTACCATGCTCTTCTACCATGATGTTCAGCCTCACCTCAAGCCCTGAGGAGTGGATCTGGCTGTTTATGGACTGAGACTTCTGAAAGCGTGAGCCCTCAAATAAACTTTTCCTCCTCTACAATTTTCTTGTCAGGTCTTTTTGTCACAGCAGCAAAAACCTGACTAAAACACACCTTGATCACACACTCTGATTCTTGGACTTCCCCAACCTCCAGAACTGTGGGAAATCAAAGCACCTTCTTTAAGTCACCATTTCTATATATATTTGTGATAGCTGCCTGAACTGACTGCACCACTGGCTCTGGATCTCTCATCTTTTATTTTGGAGTGGTTAACAGAGTACCTTTGGGACACTGGCCTATATTTTCAAAAATTTTTCCACCCATTTAAAATGAGGATACTAATGGGAAAATTGCAACTATCCATTTTTACTGCAGAGTTTTAAATCAACACATGCCCAATTATTTGCCCACATGAATCTCACTCCTACATGTGAAGGACCGTGAGGTTCATAAGAGAATCTATGTGAAAATTTTTGCTAAATTCTAGTGTTATAAAAATGCTCATTAATACAATCACAACATCTACAAAACTGTTAATGGAAGGGATTTAAAATCAATTGGTGTGTTATTTTGTTTTGAGTGAATGGTCAGGGCATAAAGTGGCATATACACCCCTCTGCCTGTCAGCAACCAATAATTAATCAGTCTCAGAGTATTTTTTAGGCACCGGGAATTATGTATTTTCCATTCACCAACTGGAAGACTTCCATCCAAAACAGTCAGCATCAACTACCAGTTCAATTAATACTGGCTACTCCTAAGAACTCAATTCCCTCACCACCTCCTTTACTTCTAGCTCAGGCAAAGCAGCCAACATAAAATTCTCTAGATCTAAGCTTAAGCATAAATATAAAGCCAGAGATTTTATCTCTGATATTCATGGGATCAGCAATCAATCATTGGTTGAGCATCCCTACGTACTATGTTCTAGCCTATTTTCCATACATTTCCACACTCAGCACTCAAGGTAGTCCTTTAAAGTAGGGACTAATAACTCTGTCTTAAATTCAAGTAAATCAAAGCTTAGCAAAGTCAGTGACTTTTCACAGACTCATTTGAGTCACTATCAATTGATCACTTTCTCTTTGCTAAGTACTGAGGATATATGTTGGAGAATATAATCCTGAATTTGCAATCTTGGTAAGAGAGCAGACCATATGAAATGAATAAGCAAACACACAAAGAATATTAATTCTACAAAAGGAATTCATGACAGACACAACTTAGACATTAAAAATCTTAATGATGGAGTGGACAATAAACAAACCTGTAATTAAATACAGACTTAAGTTCCACCACGGAATTTCATGGAAGGAATGGGAGAAATTCAGGTGGATGGGTAAGGTAGGTTATTACTTAGAAAATGGACAGATGAAATTTAGCCATTAAGTCCAAAAGGTCAACATGGTGGCAAAGCTCCCATGATAAAATTTAAACCTCTGTATCCAACCATAAAGGATCTTCATTCTATTCTGACAAAGGAGTTGATACATTTTCTTTTTACTAAAGTTAGGAATTGTAATACTAACCCAAGGACAGAAGAATCAAATTTGAAGATTTTGTGTGTGTGTGTGTGTGTTACCACCAGCTGGTGTCTTGAGGACATTCATTTCATCTTTCTGTGCTTTGGCTTTCAAAACTGCCTTGTTAAAAGTACATTGCTGCTGTTGTGAGCATCAGAGGAGGTAGTTTATGAGAAGATGCTTTTGAATGTGCTGCACAAACGTAAGAGATTACAGAAAACACCAACTACTTCCTGCAGGAAAACAATATGAACCATGTTTTTTGCCCAACTTGATGTTAATACAACAGCTTATTCATTACGGGAGAGTTTACAAGCCATTTCTTAAAGACATCTCTGATCACAAACTGCCTGACAAACTACAGTTAACTACCAATTGCTGCCTAGATAGAAAACATGGTCTCATGACATTAGTCTCCTACCACCATGTCATCTCTATGACTGTCTCCGAAGTTTAAGTATTCTAACAATCCTCTGGAGATTCACGAGAATTTGATAAATATCCAGATTCTAAGACCCAATTTCTGACCTACTGAATACCTACTGAATCTGAATCTGGAGTTACAGAAATCAGTGTATGTTTAATAACCACAGGACATGACACTAAACAACAACAACAAAATGAAAGGAACAACAGAAAGATCAGTAGAATAGAGGGAAGGGAGCATGGGGATGGAGGAGGAAGAAGGAAAGAAGAAATAGTGGGAACTGAATTAAAACTAATTATATTTCATGCTGTTATAATTTAGTCAAAATGAATCCTAATGTTATGTATAACTAAAAAGAACCAATAAAAGGGGGGAAAAACACAGAAGATGATGCTTGAGACTGGCTTATTCAGAGGAAGACTGTAGGCCATTAGTCCCCCAAACATGTGTGTAAGCATGGCCTGGGGAGCTTATGAAAAATCAAATTCTTGAAAACAACCTTCAGTAAAATTTCAGATTAGGTGTGTTTGCAGCAGCAAGGAAGACTGACATTTTTAATAAACATTCCCTGACTGTTGCCTGTGGTTTGTTGCTTGAGTGGAAGGAACAGTAGTCTAGAATGGACTGAATCACCATCCCCTGCACCCTCTGAATATCTACCTTCCAATCTCTCCCCAGTTTTCTATTAATCTGAATTCCATGTCTTTTGAATGGTCCTGAAATGATAGCCATCTCCTCATAGCACTCCCCCTCCCCAAAATGGGAGAGACATGAATGTCCAGAAGTCACTCTACATTGTAGCTTGGGTTATTACTAATTAGATATGAGGGAAGAGTGGTGATTTGGAGGTAATTAGGAAGAAAGAAAGATTGGGAAAGAGGGCGAGAGAAAGGAAGGGAACAGAATATTTATTAGTTTAAGTATCAGAAACGGATATGGATCTCTAAAGGCCCTGTAATCAGACATTCCAAACATCATGAATCTCTTCTATATGTTTATGGGGAGAACAAATAGACATAAGTCTCCTCTGTGTTTTGTAAGTCTCCTCTGTGTTTTCTGTGCACAGCTATAGAAATCCTGAGTCTTTAGATAGCTCTATTCTCCAGGGCCTCTTACTCTCTTTAGACGGATTTTAACTCTGAGGGATATATAATTCCTTCACCAAAAAGGAAACTGCATACAAATGAACAAAAGAAAAGGGGTTTTTCATGGGAAAAACAAAAACATTTATTCAGGCAGACTATAATGTTTCTGCAGATCCAATCCAGCCCGGGCTTGACTTTTCTGAGTCATTAAGCCTCCCAATTGCTGTGCGGAACTTCCCCACTCAGCTATAGTCGTCAGTGAGAGGAAATGTGCTTTTCAGGAATGTGTGAAGTCAGCACCAGAGGGATGTCAGGGACTGAGGACTGGAGGGTCTGGAGAGTGAGGATAAGGACCACCTGTGTGACCACACCTCTCTGCCAAGGCACTCCTTCCCCATGAAAAGGACTTCACAGTTTCTGATCATAACCCCTGTGATAGCTGGAGGGATTTCTATGCAGACTGAACCAGGCTTCTCTTCCTGGAATCTCCCTACCTTTCTGCTGAAGCTGGTTGGTTCCTACTCTCTTTTTCTTAGGGTCTCCTGAAGCATGGGCAAACAGGCACTGAGTGCTAGTGTTCACTTTGACTCTTTTCCCTTTAGATCCGCATCCAAAGTGGACCTATTTGCTCTCTGCCACTTCTGGAGACAGTGTCGGAACTGTTTCTGGTCCAGGGGAAGAACTGAAAACAGGAGGATCTGCTTAGTTCTTTGGACAACACATCTATATCCACAGCATGAGCACAGTTACACTCCCTTTTATCTTGCCCCTGATGGACTCACATTTTTAAAATTTCTTTTCCTTACTTTATTAGAGCATTATTGTTGTACATAGCAGTTGGATTTTTTTTTTACAAAATCATACATGCATGGAATTTGATTTACTCCACTTCCCTGTTTCTCCCCTGCGCTTCTGCTTCTCCCTCCTCTTTTTCTACTTCCTCTACTCTACTGATCTTTGTTGCTCATTTATTTATTTTTGATTGGTGCTTTCTACATATGCATAGAGATGAAATTCACTGTGATATATTTATATATTCATATAGTGTGATTTTGTTAGTTCCATTCTGCATTTATTCCCCTTTCCCATCCCTCCTTGCTCCCTCTCAACCTTCTTTGACTCCAGTCATCTTCCCTATATCATCATGATATCAGGCTCTCCTTTATTTCTGCTTAATTTGCTGTAATTTCTTATGAGAGATATCTAACTCTTGATTTTCTGAGTCTGGCTTATTTCACTTAGCTTATACATCACATTTTCTTAATCCATTCATCCATTGTTAGGAGTCTGGAATGATTCCATGATTTGGCCACTGTGAATTGGGCTGCTGTAACCATCCACGTGGCTGTTATCACTATCATATGCTGATTTTATTGTGCTCCAAAACTCTTTCGATGCAAACGACACTGACTCAAGGGCTTTCTAGTACAGTCCTGCTACTAGCGTGGTTGAAGTGTTCTCATCTCCCTCCATGGCTTATCCATCTCCTTCTGTCACTTGACCATCTTCCTCCAACTCTAGCCCACCTTCCACTCAGTCACCATCTTTTTTACTTCCACTCTCTAGTCAAGGGCTTGGTCATTTTTTTTCCCTCAAGAAGTCCCCAGGATGGTGCAGGCCCACTGTGGGAAGCTTAAGGTCTCTTAGCTCCTACATTTCTCCTTTACATCTTCTAACACAATTGTCAATAAAATTATAACTCTTAGAGAATATGATCCTTAAGGGCGATGATTGCATTCTCTAGTGGAATGCGAATTGCATAAAGATAGGTAACTACTTTTGTGTTTAGCACCCCACGAGTTTGATAGAAGTCAGGACTCAATAAACATTTTTTGGAAGACTCTTAAATATAGATGAAGAGTATTTACGAGAAAAGCCTCTGTGTTGGTGTCTTCTGCTCTTCATTTATGAATGAGTTTCAAATAGTAGAATAGCAGGAGGCCTCTCTAAACCTTCAAACTCTCACCAGAATGGCAAGAGCTCTAATTCCATGGGCCTTTGATATGCAAATGTACTCATAACTGAATTATTTTTTTCCTGTGCATTGTTACAAACTATTTTTTTTTATTTTTTAAGAACCTCATCCTCCTATTCCTCCCAGATCTTCTTCTCTGCTTTTTACCTTGCAGAAATTTTAGATAAAAGATTCACTTCTTTGACTTCATAAATATATAGACTTATGTAAAGCATTCGAATATGGACAATATTACTGAAGATTTCAAGCACTGGAAAAAAGGCAGAAATAGTATTTACTTCACAGCCATACAAACAGCCCTGGAAACTCTGGCTACTACCATAAGTACCTCCTCCAGGTCTCCAGTCCTTTCCTTCTTGTCCTTCCAGCCTCTGTATTTGCCCTTAACACTCTTTGTTCTTCATCCACATTCCCTATTTGATCTCAGGAATTCCAAGAAAATAGTATTCTTTCTTCAACAGATACATTTTCTTTTAATGCCTTGACATATTCCAAAACTGCATCTGATCTAAGTAGAATTTCCAACTATTTTTCCAAACACAGATAGCTTCCCTCAAACAGGAGATTCACTGTCAAATACTAAGATGGTATTTCTTGATTTCATCGTATGGTTATCTCCCCTTACAAAAAAATCCAATGTCATGTTTTCTTCCCAGATGGTTTATCTTACAGCAATTTGAGTGAATTCTTCCAGGTGAAAGGCAAGTATTAATGAGATTACATAGAACATGCAAAGCTAAAGAGATACAAATCTGGGCTAAGATCTCCTTAAATCTGCAACCTATGGGATTGTGGGTAAGTTACTTAAACTTTCTAATACTCCATCTCCTTATCTGTAAAATGAGACTAAGAATGCTTCTAAATTTCTTAGTTACATGAAATGCTAAATCACATTGTTATTTTGATTTAAATGATCTGTTCTTTGCTGATCCTCAAAAGCTTGATTGACTATCCACTATTACTAGTTCATTTGTTAATATACAGCTTTTTCCATATCAACACCATCCATTCAGCTCAATTGACCCGTATTTCTACATATGCTATAATACCACGGTTCAGATTTGAGTAAAATCTTCATAAGTAATAATTAAGATTAAAATAATAAAAATTATTATAACTTTACTTTTTAAAAATACAGAAAATACTATGCTAGCACAGTTCTCATTTTCTAATTGTATCTTTCACTTGTATCATTTTAAATAAAATTATAATCGTATGTATGTTGGCATACAAATATTTATTTGCAAACAAATAACTTGTTTCTTCCTTGTTTGTACAAACTCCTCTCCACTTTACCATTCCAATTACTCTGAGATTTTCCCTCAGGAAGCAACTTCCTCCAATCACACAGCAATCCACTGAGGACTCGACTGAACTTAAGAGCTGGTGAAAAATGTACGGTATCCCCATGGCCATGATATTAATTCATTAGGGCCTGGTGAGAGCTAAAGAAGGGACTTTTGTTTGACAGAGGTGGCAGTCTACCTGATCTATTACCTCACGGTGAATAACAAAACATGGAGTCTTAGTTGATAAGGGTACCCATATTGCAACCATGAGAAGACCAGTCAAAACTGCAACTGCCATTGAGAAGGCCAGTTAAATAGTCAATCCCTCTTCATTACAAAAGCTAGTCACAAGTGATAATAGTAACAACCAATCAAAAGCATGTAAATCAATATATCACCCATGTGATATTTCCATACAATTTTATTATTATATGCTTTTATACATGCAAAAGTATCATGATTTTTATTGGATAATATTAGAGCTACTCTCATTGATTTTCTTTTATTAAATATTGGACTTTTTCACCTACTTACATTTCCAAATGAATATAAAATCATTTAATTGAGTTTCAAAGATAAGATGACTAAGATTTTAACTTGAATTAAATTAAATCTAAAAATCAAGGTTAATAGACAATTTCTCAGTATTTTTTTCTTCCCATTCAGGAATGTAGTCTATCCAACCATTTAATCAAATCTTCTTTTAAATTCTCCCTAATATGATTTTATAGTTTTATTTATGACTGCATATTGCCTATTCAATTTATGTCTCAATATTTCACATTTTATTGCTATTATGAAAGGATTTTTAAGTATGTTTTCCAAATGGTAATTGTTATTATGCTAATATTCTTCTTGGCAGTTTAGAGTAGTTTTCAGAAGCACAGATACTTGGAAGCAGACCACCTGGATCTGATCATAGATCAACCACTAACTACCTTCATGTCCTTGGGTACTACCCTGTGTGCCTCAGAGCCTCACCTGTAAAATGGGACATATCTCATAGTGATGCCTCAGAGTCTCACCTGTCTGGTACATAGACCTATAGGGATGCTATGAATATGCCATGAAGTAGTATATGGAAAACACGTGGAATGGTCACTGACATATAGTAAGCCTTCCTCTAAGTCAGATGTCATCATTACTCATTGTTGTTATTGGTGCTCTTATCCACTTTATCATTTTAGTTGCTTTGGGGAAAGAAGATTTGGGATTGATATTAGCAAATATCTATCTCTGTGTCCCCATATATACATATCACACATATATCTCAAATCTGTACAAATGTATTTGCATATATACACATATACATATATATCTATATCCATTTCCTTTTCTCTTTAAATTTTCCTGTTGATATGTTAATGCACTTGTGAGAATCGATAAATTTTAAAATGTCACTAATTATCTTAGTGGACAGGGTATTTTATTTATCAATTTAAAGAAGATGTTCATGGACTCTCCTTGGACTCAAGTTCCTGACATTTGGTATGGACCTGCTCTCTGCTCTTTCAAGGATGGACTCTCCCACTTCCCTCTTTCAACTTTGCTTTTCTTCTTTCTTACCTCACAAGCAATATGCGCTTTCATGTGGGAAAAAGTTAAAACAATAGCATAAGAAAAATAATGAGTCAATTTTTTTCAATAACTCTTATTCATTTCTTCACAAACTTTCACTGTTAAGATTTCAGTATGTACCTATGCATTTATTTAAGTCTTTACCAATGTGTTTGTTTTATATGTGTGTATGTACACTGATAGAATTTGGAGAATTTGCTTTTACTGAAAATTACTTGTTCTAAGCATCCATTTATGTACAAGCTAATCTCTATATATTCTCTTGAATTGCTGCATAATTCTGCATAGTAGCTATACAGTAATTCATAGCATTAGACTATAATTTCTTTAACTATCTCTGCTTTTCACCATTATAGGCAGTGCTGACGTGAATACCCTTGTATGCATGTGTGGTGGGCATATGTAAATAATTCATGTAAGAGGAAAATCTAAAAGTTTAACATATGGGACAATGGGCACGTTCATTTTTATTTGACAAGCACTAATAACTACTTCTCTATGAATTTTCTAACATTTATACACATTTTTAATTGACAACAATTACATATGCTTTATCATGTTCAACATGCTTTTCTGAAATATGCATATAATGTATTAAGTTCATATTATTTTACTTAGTTCTTAGAAAATCTGTTTTGTTTTATTTTTAACTGCCTTGGGAATACATTTCGAAAAGCCTGTGAATTTTCTGGATTTCTCTTTCCTTAGATTATAGTATCTGTGTGCTCCTTAATTTGAATCATTAGTGCATTTATATTAAAAATGCTATGCATTTTGAAAGTAGAGAAAAGAAATATTAGAGTATGCTAAGAAGTAAATGTTAGTGAAGCAATTACTAATGAAAGCACACTAAATAAAATTCTTCTTTTAATTGCAACTAAAATAATAATTGTTTGAAAATATAGGATCTTGTGCCATCAAATTATATTCATTTACTTATGGAAATGTAGGAAAAGAAGAACTAAAAGTATAAAATATTTTAAAGGCATGAGTGGGCAACACTATCATTATGTTTATATGATGTTAAGGTAGTTTATCAATAATTTAAGATAACGATGAGCAATTCCAAAATGCATCATTTATTCTCTAAATGAGTCTATAATCTGAAACAAACAAAAATCTATATACATCAAAAAGCAAATAAAATTAAACAAAAATGCATTTTAGTGCAATAAAAATTAATTTAGCTGATACATCATCCTATTCTACAAATACACCCTGAGTCCGTCCAAAGATGTATAATGTTCTTGGATAGAACATTTAATAAATCATTTCTCACTAGAAATTCTTTTAATTCAAAAAGAGATGGAAATCCTAGCAATACACATATAGACAAACCCTTATGGATTGAAAACCAATGTGGTGAAAAAATATACTCAGAATGGATTAAATTTGGTATGAAGATGACCATTGTAGCATAATAACAGGACACTGGAAGATGACCATGTAGTATTGATGACCTTAGAAGAATGCAATAAAACATGATGGTACATAAAAGAAAAACTGCCCAATCTATAAGGAGAAACAGAAAAGTAATTACAGCCAACAGACTCCAGTTATCATTGTCATTGAATGACAGCTGTCATATAGCAGATGCTTAGAGCTGGGATGCAGCTCAGTGGAACAGTATTTGCCTAGCATGTACAAGGTCTTGGGTTACATCCCCAGCACTTTAAAGAAAAAAAATACTTAGAACTAATTTTCCTTTACTGTGAGCCCCCCAAAGGACTATATTTTAAAAATCTAAATAGACTTTGACCTTGGTCTAGGCATTCTTATAATTTGTTTCTTTTCTTTGTCCTGGGGATCAAATCTAAAAATTTGAATGTGGCTACTGTTACTGGGGAAAGTGTATCAGTTCCCACAGGTGTATAAAGGAGTACAGATTAAAAACTACAGAAGGAGTTTGATTTTAAATGTGAAAAAGAAGTATGTGTGTGTGTGTTTGCTGTCCCTTCATAGGAAACACAGGTTCTTTCGCTATAAATAGAGCTTCTATACAGACAATGGAAAATTCACCAACTAAATTTCAAGAAAATAATTATATACTCCAGATGCTGAACACAATTCTTAAAAACTATAAATTATTAATATATAACCTAAACACAGAAGACCAATGTTTGAAAGAAAATTTGAACAATAAACCCCAAATTAATAGTCAAAAGAAGAAATGAGGAGAAAAATGGGTAGAATACTTTAAATATAATGTAAGGAGTGGTTTAAAATGTGTTTCTTAAAGTACACAGTATTATTAAAAATGGATTTTAGCTTTTAAAAAAGCATGGTTTTTCACCTGAAAAAAAGAAAATTTAACAGATACTCTATAATATTTTTAAAAGAGGAACTTTCTATTAAATATGATAGAAAAATACAAAAAGCCTTTCATTAAATTTCTATGTGAAGGACCCAGGATTCCAAAACCTCAGATCTAAACAAAAGAGAACACTTGAAAGATGATTTCCTTTGGAATATATGCAAGTGTCTAAGATCTTTACTAGTCTCGATCTGTTTTTTTCACACTTTGGAATGTTTTCAATAAGTAAGAGAATCACAAACCCATATTAACTCAAGCAATTCAGAAATAGCAAACTGATTAAATCTAGGAAAAGAAGACAGTTCAGAGGCTCTGATCATTTTGGCCAACATCTGAAACGACTGTGTTGTATCATGTTGACTCTTGTGAACTTCCCTTATATCTTTTGGAAAAGAGTGGAAATAGAGGGCCCTACATCTTTTGCTAAATCACATGCATTGATTATCATTCTAAGATCTCAAAAGTACTGTGGAAAATGGGAATGATATGCAGGATATCTGCCTAAAACATGTAGATTGAATAAGTACATTTATTTCTATTTGCTCTTTAAACTTCATGGTAAAGAAATTTGAAAGAACACACACACACACACACACACACACACACACAAAACCCAAAACAAACAAACAAACAAACAAAAAACAATGAGACAAAACAGAAGAAAAGCCTTGGTATAGGAGGACCAAAATCTAACTATGAGAAGTCAGAAAGAACAAACAGAAGATATGGAGAGTACAAAAATTATCAAAAACAATGTAAAAAGAGCTTTTTCAGACATAAAAGATATGTCTGTCCAGGCTGAAGGAGTCCGCCAATTGCCCAGCACAATAAATTTTAAAGTTCTATATCCTAGGGCATGAGCATGGAACCAGAATTCCAAGTATGATCTCATTTTGTTTGTTTTGCAAAAGGATCTCTGAGTCACTGCCCCACCCAGCTTTGCAGACTTAAAAAAAACACATATATTTAAGGTATACAACATGATATTTCAATATATGTTCACATTGACATATTCAGATATACTACATGAAGCTTTGGTTTATGTATATTGTGAAATGATTATCAAAATCAGACTAGTTAACATGTCCATCATCCCACAAGGTTAACATTTGTGTGTGCTTACCACACTTGAGATTTATTCTCCTGAAGCAATGTAAGTACACATGACATTGTCACTTATTAGAGTCACTGTGGTATACTTTAGACTCTAGTATCTATTCATCTTACAACTGAAGGTTGTCTCTATTCACAATTTCTACTCTTTACCCTGGTCTTGATAACCACCATTTCCACTCTTTTATGCATTTGACTTATTATTTAGATTATACCTATAAATGAGATTATGCAGCATTTGACTTTCAATTTCTGGCTTATTTCACTTAGCATAACATCCTCAAGTTTTACTCATGTTGCAAATGGCAGAATCACCTTCTTTTTAAAAGCTTAATTTTGTGTGTGTGTGTGTGTGTATGTGTGTGTGTGTGCCTGTTAATGTGGTGTGATTTACATATGATTTACATATGTAAATTGATTTACATATGTTGAGTCATCATTACTTCCTAGAAATAAATTCCATTTGATTAGTTTTGTGGTCTGTATTATGCAGTATTTAAATTTGTTGGCATTTTTGTTGAAATTTTTTGTATCTATTTTTATCAAGGATATTAGACTAAAAGCTACTTTTTTGGTAGTACCCCACGTTAAAAAGGCTGACTTTTTAAAATGATTTTGACAATGTTCTCTCTTCTCAAACTTTTGAATAAGAATTTAAAAAATTCCTTAGTGGGAAAGAAAAAAGGAAACTTCAATTAAATAATCTGGCAACAGAATGATAGGTTTCTGATTAGAATACAATGAATAAATGTTTTCAAATAAATTAAGATGCTTCCCAAAAGATAGTAGAATGAACAATGCAGTCAAACTCTCAATTAATGTTGATTCAATGCTAATTAGAAAAAAATTAAATTGAAATATACATATATATGTACACACACACACACATGTGTGTGTGTATATATATATATGATAGTGTATATTATACATCATACACATTATATATGATATACATATATATATATGATAATGCTTCAAAATATTTCAGAATCCTTTTTCTGAAATGTACTAGAAAATACGCCCCATTCCCCACAAAAATAGACCAAAGACATGTGGTTGAGGAAAGAGAGGATGTTGCTAAGAGAGCCATCAAGGTAATTCCCTGGATTATGGTGAAGCAGAATTTAAGAATAGCAGATGTGCACTGTACTAACCAACCCAGGCTGAGGCAAAAATTCCCACGCCTCCTAAAAGGATGTTCTAAAAAGAAATGGGACTCATGTGTAAGCAGATTCACAACTATTTCTGGAAGTATACAGTATGATAATTATAGGTATAAAAGACTAAATAACAGTATGAGATATAATTGTCAAGTATTTTAAATTAAAAACTATGAGAAATGGAAGACAACCTTACCATACCCCGTGGTTCTTCTGTTCAAAATATTTACACAGTCATTTTAGCACGATGGCTGAATGTGGATTGCACCAGAGTGCACAATGTGAATCGACTATGCCAGTGGGAAATGTGCATGCAAAGTGTGTGGGGAACAAGGCTGCATTCTCAGCTTTCATAGACGGAAAACAACGGGATCTCAGATGTCACCCAACCAAGAAACAGCAGGTATTATTTGAGAAATGAGAGAACTGAACGTGATAGAAAACTGGTTTCAATCGTGGGGAGAGGTAAGACTGAAGGCCACTGCTTTGGAAGACCTGCCTCTCTCTAACACACAAGAAACTGAAATGCAATCAGGTCAAGTGTGAAGAGGGGCCAACTTATAGGGTCTTGGGGAACTAGATCTTCATCTGAGCTTCCCTGAGGTGAAGGTATGAAGAAAAACACTACGGATAAAGGTAAACAGACCAGGTGATGGAGGAATTTCCAAGGTTTCAAGGCAAGATCAGGAATGTGTATATGTGTGTTTAAAAAACATGCATTTTGAAAAATGAGAAACATGTTGGTTAGAAAAGGAAATTTCATTACAAATGAGATACGATTCAAATATGCCTTGAAATATGCCAGTTTTTTGTCAAATATGCCATTATGATAAATGCCTATGGAAGTCACTGTATTTTGTCACTCAGAGCTACAAGCATGAAAAGTAAAATCAGCATGAGATTCATATTAAAAAGACCCTGACCCCTGAAATTATGTGTAAAATTATGTATATGAGAGTTTGTTTAAGAACTTGAGGGAGTAGAAAAGAGAGAGGCAAGAGAAACAGACACACAGAAAACAACAGATAGAGACGCTCAAGCATCCTAAGGAGCCCATGAAAGAATATATGCATTTTTGATTTTGCAGTGCTGGAGATTGAACCCAGGGCCTCACATATGCCTGGCAAGCTGATCTACCTTTGAGCCATATTCCAGCCCTGAGGAAAGTCCTGAAGTCCAAAGCTTTGCCTATTCTTCTGCTCTTACTTCTCACAAAATGAGGGGCCATTTTGGTTTCCCCAAAAGTGCCACCAACTCACTTCCTTTATTTATTATTATTATTTTTTTAGATTTTATTTTATTGTCAAACTTAAACAGGAGATTTACTGTCAACCAAATTTTAAGTGGTGTATGATATATGGTTACTCACTTCACATTGTGCAGCAGCGTGTTCAAATAAAGGTTATTCCCTCCCCTGGGCCTCTCCTCCACTGTGCTACCCCTTTCTGCCCTTTCTGGCTCACTCTTACCCTTCCTGGTATCATGTTAGATGTTCCTACCCAAAGTGGATCTTCTCCACAAGGGGACACACCTTTTCAATTAGGCTTTTCTAACATGTCTTATATTTCCTTTGCTTGTGTACTGAACCATCTGAATAAAAAACTGTTCTGTTTTGATTTGGCTAAAAAGTGAAAACTTCTCCCTGAGGGCAAGAAGGTTGTCTTTCATGCTCAAGGCTGTATCTCAAGGATGCTTATAGGGATTTGCATGTTAAGTTACAAGAAGCATACTGTTTTCTCATACAAATATATAATAACTTTTTTTTTATATAATGCAAAGTTATGGTGTTGCATCCCATAAAAAATTAACATCCACTAAAGTTCCATTTATTAATTCATTCGAAGTCAATAAAGCATTATTTATTATAAACCACATATTTTTAGCAGAACCAAACATAAAACAATTATTAAGTATTTACTCTAGATCAAAACATGTGTAACTCCTGGGATAAAATGTGGAACAAGATAGACGCAGAACTTCCATTATAGTTGCAGAAACAAATAGACAGAGTGAAGTGTATGTTTTTCTCCATGGTTTATTTGTTAAGGAAATATCTTAACAAAATGTGCTAATTTTCCAGAAGGTAAAGAAAACCTTCATATAGATGCAAATTTTTCTTTATGTTGAATTGATTTCCGATTGATCACTAAGAACTGCTTCCACTGGGTGGGTGTCAGGAAGATGAGCTAGACCTTGCAATCACCTATTGAAGACGGATTGGGAACCATTCCTTGAGCCTCTGGGCCTAAAAGGCCATCTGCCTGCGTCACTGCTGATTAATCCTTGTCTCAGCTTTCAGCTGCCTCACAGTGAGCTAACTGCAACTTTAAATATTGATAACCAGGCTCATATATCACAGAGCCAACAGAATGACAATTTCAGTGCACAATAGCTAAAGCTTTCTACAATAATCAGATATTCAATAATTCATGAAAATATATCCCCCCAAATCAAATTGGAAGCTATTTTGTGTAATATATTATTTAAAATTCAATATTATAATGCACACAACTTCTTCTCAGCCAGAGGAGGACCATTTCAAAATGTGATTATGTGCGGACTCTATTTAAAAGTGACAATTTTGCTTTTCATTTGTTTAACGGTTTAAGCGGAGGAGCTCAACTGGAACTAAGTCATCCGACAACGAAACCAGGGTGGCCACAAGCAACTTTGCAGAAGTGACATTAAGGCTAAAAGCCGCATGCATATTTGAATGGGGGAGACATGTGTATTTGGGGGAAAAAAAATCTTAATTTATTTAGTCCTATGTCAACTGCCTCCCAAAGAGCCTTCTCCAAATTAACTGGAACTTGTTATCCTCGTAAGAAAAATCGTGACCTTCTAAATCCAAAAATCAAGAGAACCCAGTGGTGACAGCAGTCCCAGTGGCTTCCAAAGTCATTATTAATAATGTTTGCTTCAGGTAGATTGAAGGGAAATTGCCCCAAGAGCAAAAGGTGAATTCTAGTTTCATATTGTTTTCTTTTTAGAAACACCCTTTCTCCACTCCCCTATTGGAAATCTTTTAAGGGACAAATGACACTGAAGGATGCCTTAACATTCCAAAGTACAGCTTGTGCTTGCTCTGAAGACCTACATGCTATTGATCTACAGCACCCACACTGTCCCACTAGCTAGCACGTATTGAGCACTGATCATATGTCAGGTCTGTATCAAGTGCTGCATACAAAGCATGCTTCACTGATACACGAGGCCTGCATCACTATCCCCATTACATACCCAGAAACTGAGTCATGATGGTGTTTGATGAATTATTCAAGAATCCAAAGTAGGAAATACTAAAATATCAGGAGGTTTTCTGACTGATTTGGCATTTCCCTGCTGCCTAAAAATGTGCCTGGTCAAGACTCTCTATCTGTTAATCAAATCAATAAACAAATCTCTGAGCATTCAATTGTGACACCTTATGGTGTATCCCGTAGGCTACAGGATTGGAAGAGACCAACGTAGTTGTACGAGAGATGGTGTTTGGAATGAGCACTGAATATGGAGATCAAGGGCCTTGCTAGTGTTTGGCTCTACAATTTGTATTTGGATGAACTTGCACAACCTTACTCATTTTTTCTAAGTCTCAATGGCTTCATCTATAGTAACTTTGCAATATTCTATAACAGGAAGAATTCCATGAAGCAGTTCAGAGTTGTGGTTAAGATTGTGCATTCTACAGCCTACATGCTCAGGTTCGGACCTCAGCTCTGCCCTTTAGGATAGTGGGCCAGCTGCTTAATTCTCTGTGCCTCAGGTTCCTCATATGTTGTATATCAGTACTGAAATAGTGGAGCTGAGTGTCACATGTTTTCTAAATGCAAACCCCAAGAATAGTGCCAACCATATAGTAAGCTCTGAATAAATCTTTGGATAAATCTCTGATAAATCCCATTTGAAGTCCAAACCCAGGTCTTCAGGGAGTGAGTGTTTTTCCTCACCATCCTTGAAAACTCAGGTAACCGTGTTGTAACTCCATTTACCTCATTTATTAAATTAGAATTTTTTAAAATTGACCTTTCTCCAAATGGTAGAGTTAATTGACATTTTAATAATATTTCAGCTCTAGGATGCCAATAGCATGCATGTGCTCCAGAATATGTTGGCTGGAAAAGCAAACATTTTCCTTAGCCAAAGAGTGTTACACTAGGAGGTGCAAACTTAAGCTGTACAGGAAGGCAGAGAAGAAGAACAAGAAGAAAAAAAAAGAAAAACTTGGATAAGGTAATTAAAAAGAATCTACAGAAACCTTCCATTTGAACAGGGTCCTAACAGATAGATAAACAGGAATGATGAGAAAGATAGAAAATTATGAAAATGTTGCCTACTGCACATAGTTATCAGATATAATTTTGCCAATAACTGACTTGATAATTTGATTCAATGTTGAAATATTTTTGGCTATAGAAAGAGTAACTAACATAGAAGAACTCAGTATGAACATTAACATATCTTTCATTTGGGTTGTCAATTATAATGAAGTGCTGTGCCTTAAATATTCTTAATTATTTTAAATGCCTTGTGTTGATTAACCTCTTCTCCATCCAGAGATCAGGGGGAGGAGTTAAGCAAGGTCAAATCACCAGACCATGGCCCTTCTCAGGGACAGAGCTCCCCTGTGAACTCAGCTCAGATCATCCCTCATGGCCTCTCCTCTAGGTTTTGATTAGGTTATTCCAAATGCTAATGAGCTTAATGCATTAAAAATATTATGAAACAAACCCTTCCCTTCTCCATAAGACTCCATTAGCATAATGAAATATGCAAATTATTGATTTAAAATCCTCTAAACTACAGTAGTCACATTCTTTCTCCTGCCGGGAAATACCACCTTAAATAGATTGGATTGGAACTGTGAGACAGATGCATAAACCAGCAAAAGAGAAAATAAAAACCAGCACCCACGGTGAAGGAGGGTGCTGCAGGCTCCACCCCAGGATCTGCAATAGTTAGACCAAGAGTGTATCCATAGATATCCAAGGAATTTCATCACTTAAGCATACGCTCTACCATCAACTACCCATCCACAACCATATGGTGTGATTAAAGGTCACAGATTATTTTTCCCTACTACCCTAATACAAAATTTTAGACTCTAAATAATTCTTTTCCTTCCATCTGTTCATCATCTCTGCCTTCTCTATCCAGGTATTTCCTGAACAACATGCCAAACACTAGTTAAGTCTTTTAAACATTAAATGATCAACAGGAAAGACACAGTTGCTGCCTTCATTGAGTTTATGGTCTACTGGGAGAGAAACAATAGTACATTTGATCGGACAGGTTTTTCAGGTAAAGCCCTTGCAAATTACTGGAAAGTAATTACAACTCAATAGATAAATAGAATACACTATAATAAAGCAAGTGTGTGTGTGTGTGTGTGTGTGTGTGTGTGTGTATTTGAATTGCATTGGAGAATATAAGGACATATGTTTTAGATAGGGAAAAAAAAACAACATATGTGAAAACTTGGCAGAGAGGAAGAGAAAGTAGAAGAAAACAGTTTCAGGATGATCCTTTATATGTGCAGTAAGTCTGATTGTGGTTAGCTTGGGTCAGTGAGAGTCAAGTCCAGAAATGAGGCTGGAGAGATAAGCAGGGATCAATAAGCTGCAGTGTGGAGGGTCCACTTCATTCAGAAGTCAGATCCATCAGAAGGTTGTTGTAAGAAGGAAACTGTGTGACCATGTCTTTATATGAAAATGATCCCTTGTTGCTGTAGGAGGAGGAGGAGGATGAAGGATTCAGCACAGAATCAGACTTGGATTAGGAGACTGAAGGTCCATCGCGAAATATAAAATGTACATTATACTCTTCCTAAAATGCCTCCCAAAGGGGACTTGGGGACATTGAATTTGTAGAAGAGAAATCTGAAGAAATTCTGAAACCTCTCTTTCAGTTTCTGTGATGCTGTCTCTGGTTGATGGTGATAAGGCTGTGTTCCAGTTTGGATGTGAGTTGTCAACCCAAAGGTAATTTGTGAGGCAATGCAAAAAAGGTTTAGAGGAGAAATGACTGGGTTATGAGAGCCTTAACACAGTCATTGAATTGATCCCCTGACGGGATAAACTGAGTGCTAACTGAAGGCTTGTAGGGTCTGGCTGGAGGAGGTGGGTACCTGGGGGCATGCTTTTGGGGCATGTATTTTGTATCTAGAAAGTGGAGTGTATCTCTGCTTCTGATCATCATGAGAGCCTCTTCCTTCTATATTCTTCTGCCATGATGTTCTGCCTCACCTGCAGCCGGCTGGCTATCTGTGAACTGAGACCTCTGAAAACATGAGTCCTCAAATGAACTTTTCCTCCTCCAAAATTTTTCTGGATGGGTCTCTTAGTCACAGCAGTGGAACAGGTGACTGAAACAGTGTTTCTGTTGGACTCAGGAAGTGCAATTAGGGCCACTGTATAGAAATCATAGGAAAGCTTCATGTAAGAATCTGTGTGGAGCTAAGGAATGGATTCCTTCAGGTCACCATCTGACTCTTCTAGGGTCCACCCTGCATCTTTGCCTGGTGTTGTTCCACAATGTCCATAAAATCCATGTAAAAGTAGCCAATATCCTCTATCTTTGCCCCTTTAAGTTGCAAGAGCTCATCTATCCAGAGGCATAAATGGTTGCCCTGAATTTTCTACCTGGTATTGAAGAAAGAAATTCTTCTGCTAAGGGTGAAAAAGGATGAGAAACCTTCTCCTCCCCATGTGTTTAAGATGACCAGCACACAGACATATGAGTGTTTCCTGCAAAGTCAACACAGCTCATCAAGCTGCTGAGAAGATCATCCTTGGAGATAGCTATCCTGCCTATTCAAACAGTCTTCATACCATCTTCACCTTCAAGAATGAATTTTTTTTCCTGGTCCCTGGTAATTGTTATCTTGAAACGATTGCCTACTGTCTTAGTCTACTTGAGCTAATATGATAAGGTACTAAAGGAAGGAGGACATAAACAAAAGTGCATTTTCATAGTTCTGGAGGTCAGAAATCCAAGATGAAGGTGCCCACTATTTCAGTTCCAGGTGACATATCTTTTTCCCTTGCAGATTTCTGCCTTCTCTTTATGTGGCCCTTCCTTGGTGTTTGCATGTAGAGAAAATGTGTGAGAGAGTGAGAGAGAGAGAGCATGCTGATTATCTATTATAAGGATACTAATCTTCCCATATAGGAGTCTCACTCTTATAACTTACTTAACCTTAATCATTTCATTACTCCAAATATGGGCACACTGGGAGATTCCAACACATGGTTTTAGGAGGCAAATGTACATTCAGTCTGTAAAGTATGCTCTTCTGCATGTGGCCTTAAGTTCAAAGCTCATGGCCCTTTCCCTCAGGTGCAGTCACTATCAGAATTGCAAACCTCTAAACATTATCAAATGCACATTCTGTGTTCTCCACATCACTAATCTCATCCATTTCCCAATCTTTTCCACCCTTCCCAAACATTTCACTCTATTTTCCAGGCTTCTTGGTGTATCATCAGCAGATTTCCTTTTATCTTGACTTCCTCCTGGTAGTTCCTTTCGCCTTCTTTTTTAGCTACCTAGGGATAGCTTCTTCTTTCCTCCACAATATTTCAAGTAGGGCTGGTATATATATAATTGTTTTCCTACCTCCACATTCCAACTGCAGAACCCCTTTTCCTTGCTTTTCCGAATTGTTCCTTTTAAAGAAAATTACCAAGACACATTACCACCAATATTAGTTGCCAGAGTTTTCTCTGTAGACGTATCAATGATGCATTCACGTGGCCCCGTGCTTGGATTAATATTCTGCTGATAACCTTCTTAAAATTTGTAATACTGTTTCAATGTGAGGTCTTGCATCTTCGTAATAGGGTTTGCAAATCATGGAACTGGTCCTACTTGTATGATCACCTATGGCCACTGAACCTCATTCATTGGTATTTTAGTATCTGGCTCAAGTGCTTTCTCCATACGACTTCTTGATTATTTTAAGTAACTCCACATCTATTATAAAGATCTATCTCAACTTCTTGGCCTCTTGTTTCTTTAACTTCCTTAGATTTCTTATCCTTCTCTACCAGTTTTTAGTGACCTTGCAACAAAGATATGCCCTAGACCTTGCCATCCTCAATTGCCACTCTGTTATTCCAACGTGGAAATCTAGACATTAAACATGCTGATTATTAACTCTCCCCTTTCTCCATTCTAGCTTGTTCCTTCACAAGACCACTTTCCTTTTTTTAATTATGTAATACTTGGTAACTACACCTGCCTTAAAACTTCTAAAGTCATTGAAATGGACTCTGCACTTCCTATTTTCTTTCCTTCTTCTTCTTCTTCTTCTCCTTCTTCTTCTTCTTCTTCTTCTTCTTCTTCTTCTTCTTCTTCTTCT